>JBBMEF010000021.1:7144333-7176338 GCA_037832685.1 Sicyos baderoa | reverse complement strand
CATTAATTAGTATCAATGGCGGGCCAAAAGTGCCATTAAATAGTATCAATGGCGGGCCAAAAGTGCCATTAATAGGTATCCATGGCGGGCGAAAACTGCCATTAATTAGTATCCATGGCGGGCAAAAACTGCAATGCAGTAAAGTAATGGCGGGCATTTTCCGCCATGAATAAGTATTAATGGCGGGCGTTGCCCGCCATTAATAGTCGAGAATTGATGGCGGGCGCGCCCGCCATTAATTCTCCGCCCGCCATCAATTCTAATTGATGGCTCGAGTATTAATGGTGGTTTTTTGTCCGCCATGAATACCTTTCTATGGCGAAATATGCCCGCCATTAATACCCGATTTTCTACTAGTGTTCGGAGTAGTTTGGTGGGATGAAATTTTGTTGTGAATTTACTATCAGCCACACATTCTACCTCTTATATTATATTTGTAGCACAATTTTTAAAATAATTTATTTATAGTACATTAATATCTATCACTAACTATAGTGATATAACTCAATTTAAAGTTCTATCATTAATAAAAAATTTAAGTAGTGATAGATTGAGTCTATCATTGATTGAATTCTATCACTAATATAACTCAACTAGTGATAATATTTAATTTAATTTTTTTGCTACAAATGAATTAATTTAGATTTTGTACTATAGATCCATGGAAATTATGTTTTATCATTTTTTGTTATACATGCAAAATTCTCAATTTTGTTTGTATTGAAAAATTATGGGTGGTAATTATAGTTGAAATCCTATTTAGATAGATGAGTTTTAGTTAAATAGTGTTGTATAAGAATATCAAGTTGAATTAAACCTTTATTTAGATTGAAAAGTTATGAACGGTTGAAGTAGAAGTGATATTATGCCTATAGAATTTGTGGAAGCTCGTTTACAAAGAGTTTTATGGAAATTTTTATATGGAGATTTTGGACTTGCTCCATCCAAACGTGGACTCTAGTTATTCAAACACATGTCATAAGCTACATTAAAATTTATTCCAATTAAAGATCTTGATAGTGTGTTTAGATAGAAAATTTTGAAAATGAAAGATAGTGATTATGAGAGGTTTAAAGTAGAACTTTGTTACTCATATATATTTCTTGATCATTGAATATACATTAATGTTATTGAGCAATTGTTCATGTTGACGTTGGAATTGATGTATTATGAATGATTGTGACCTAACCTATATTTAGATAGAGAGATTATGAATGATTGTAACATAAAACTCTTATTTAAATGAGATCTTATGACTGATTGAAAAATAAATAAATAAACTCTTGGATCGTAAAGTGATTGAAGTAAATAAATATTATACTTAAGGGTTATTAATGAGAAATTTTTGGAGGTTTTATGGAAGTTTTAAAGAGATTTTTGTTTTGGAATTGTTCCTCTATCTAGTCCAAACGTTAGAATTTAGTCCATCACTAAATAAATCCTCACAAATCCTCTATCTAAGCGAGTTTCACTCTACAAATCACTATTTTATCACTTAATAATTATTTGATTTTTAAAATTTAAGTCTACACCTCATTATTTCAATACATAATTTTTATTACTTTGATATTTACATTTTACTTATATTTTTAAAAATCAAATCAAAGTTAAAAAGTTAAAAAAAAAAAAAGTTATATTTTTTTTTCAATTTGGTCAAAATTCACATTTTTTTAAAGAAACGTAAAACTATGTATATAAAGAATTTAGGTAAATAAAAGCTTAAATTTTAAAACCTTTCCTTTATTTTATATCTCCATATTACCATAATAATATTATATCTTTTTTGTTTTGGAGTAAATAAATAAAACATTTGCACATTTTTGTTTAGTAGGACACAAAACCTATTTGTAAGATCCAATCCTACATTTTCACTAATTAGAAGGAAGAATTTGTCTTCTAACTTTATTTCATATTTTAACATTTATAATTTAGTGGAGCAAATTGAAAGAATAAGATCTAAATTAAATGGACCAAATAATTTCTCCCAATTTGCACTTGAAACTAATTTGTTATTCTTAGGTAGTTTTTAAAAGATTTTGGTTCTAAAGTAATGATTTGACATAAGAATCTATTAAATGAAATTTTAATTAATAAAAATGTCATATCAATAGTGTCATTTAAAAAAAAAAAAAACAAAATAGTGTCTTTTAAAAAATATATACTTCCATCGCAAACTATTTTTCTTACTTATTTTAATTTGATTATTCCATCAACATTTTTTTTTCGAGTACTTCCCTCAACAATTTTTAGTGAGCCTTTCACACCATTATCGTATAATTCTATTTCAAACTAATTTCGAAGTCTATATTAAAACAATTCTTTGTCTATATATATATATATATATATATATATTCGAACAACTCTAAAAACATTAGGAAAATAAATATCACAAGTATCGATAATTTGTTGTATAGCTATGAAGTAAACTTAAAATAGAAGTTTTTTTTAGTACAAATTGGAGAATGAGACAAACAAAGAAGGCACTAGTTTAAAATAATATGAAAGTCAAATTTTAATTTTTGGACTCAAACTCGTAGCCGTGAAATTAAAATGGATTACACCAAATAATATAACTAATTGCACCACTGATCTTGATAAATTTAAATACAAGTTGATCATTGGACTTTGACATTAATTACATGTTGTTTGTCCAATGACATTAATTACATGTTGTTTACTAAATATTAAGATTAGTTTCATTTTATTCCATAAATTTGTATAAATTCAATTTTAATTTCTAAATTTTGAAATTCGTTAGTTCTCCAACTTAAAAAAAAAACTTAAAATTGATCTTTTACTTTTTTTTATATATAATATTTATTTTGTTAAAAAAAAATCCATCCTTCGATTAATTTCTTTGAATTTTGTCTTTTTATATTAAAATTGTTAATATTATTGAACTATGGACTTTAAATTTAGTATGAACTGTTTTTTTTTAAGTACAACAACTAACATTAGATTTTTGAAAATTTACTATCAAAATAGAACAAATTTCAAAGTCACTCAGACTGAAATTATATTTTATCCTATAATTATTTTTTCAAAATTTCGAAAATTGAATTAAAAACATATACACAAGGATATATTTTAAATAGTGTTGAAATTGAAAATGACTAAAACTATACAAAAAGGCTGAATTCAAAAAGCAAAAGAAAAAAGAAAAAAAAAAGATGCACGTGCACGTGCATGGCTGTAGCTGTGCTGCGTGACCTGTACGAGCCGCTGCCCAGCGGCCAATGCACGCCCTTGGGTTCAACAAAGATTTCTACTTCTTGGCCCTTGTGCAACCACACTTGGACTCGGTCTCCATCGATGGTACTCCGAAAAACCCGAATCGGGTCTCTCTATCGATATGTTTATGCATAGCGTTCCTCAACATCGAGAGTGGTTGTTCTTTCCCATCGCATTGGTTGAGTTGGTAAGTCTGACTCGTGGTTTGATTTGTTCTTGTCTATTACGATCAGTTCAGTTGACTTCATTTCAAATTGAGGAGAGATAATTTTGTTAACTTATTTTCAACTCTAATCGTTTTGTAGGATTGAGATTGAAAGATAGAAATTGTTTGCTTGCATTTGATGATCTAATTTGTGGCCTAAAATTGATTGAAGACTTTCTTTTTTGTGACATGAAAAATGTGGGGTTATATATTAAGTAATTCATGTATTCTAACATGTCAAACACATATGTCGATGGTTGTTTTCTATCTCCTATGACGTTGATATTAAGATTTGACATGAAGAATAGTAATTTTCTACATCGACTTTTGGTGGTTCGGTCAAATCTATCTCATCGCTTTCAATCAACTCTATCGAAATGACCTAGTTGAGCTAGCCCATTTACCTATTCAGAATTGTGACATGGAATTTCAAATAATAACCTTTTGAGTTCAACACGAATTGAGAGTGCAGAAATTCAAACTCATAACCTTTTGACCATGACCACCTACTTGTATCGATTAAGTTATTGCTCTAATCAGTGCCTTGGTGCATGAGTTTCAAAGAATATAGTAAAAATTTAAAAAGAAAAAGGTAGATTCCATTACACAAAGGAGAATAAGCTGCTGACCCTTCCTTTTTCATCACCAGCAAGCAGTGTTATCTGAATCTTTCAAACATGGCTGATGAAAGGAAACTGAGTGGGAAAAAAAGAAGAGGAGAAAAAGCTTACCAAGAAGAGTTAATGGCTTTGTGGGTTTGAATAAAATTTCAACATTTTATGACAGTAAAAGAGGCAGACCCCCCAGTAGAGACTGGAGTCTAATTAGCCACTCATCTTGAACTTTCAGATCATAAAGCAGCAGAAACCAGAGAAGAGAAAATCAATAAAAAAAAACAAGGTACAATTTAAGCCATTGATGAATACCATCAGCAACAGTAATTTCTATTACAGATTTATCAGAAGAAAATAGAACATGGAAGTGAAATTACACCAGCATAAAAGCTACTCTAAGTTGTTCCTGTTCAACTAAAAAGAACCTGAAATTCTTCAGTCTACAAAGACTTTTCCCTAAACTCAGATTTCTCAGTTTTTTTTTTTTTTTTTCTCAAGTGAGAGCTAAATCTATGATTCTTCCACATGATGATGATTTACTATGCAAGAATGAGATGAAGAACAATGAACAGTCAACAGTTCTGTAATCTTTGTTATGTCCAAGCCAAAAAGAAAAGAAAAAAAAGCATCATGATTTATTCACTGGTGGGTTCTGGACCTTTCTTTTTCCTTTTTTTTTTTTTGGTTGAAATGGAGTTTCACAAAAGATTCTCCACACCATAGAAGGAAAAAGTATTCAAGCTAAATGAACTGATTGCTTTACATCTTGAACAGAAAATGTATGTACACTGTCAGACTGATATTGAATCTAGTCTATCTTTTGAAATTTTTAGTGGGGGTTGTTTCATTTCACTGTGTATTCGTTTACCCCACAAAATAATATTGAATTATGAAAGATGAAAGAGTAGATATGGTATGGGCTTGACCTTCCAATTTACATATTAATTTGTGTCCTATGTATCAAGAATCCAACAGCTCCAGCTTATGTCATATACAGCTTTAGCCTCAGGACATCTGCCAACAGTGAATGAATTGTCAGGAACATCAAACAATAATCATCATATCCAAGTTACCAGCAAATGTTAGTCTTAGTGCTTGTCATATTCCTTAATTTTTCTAATAATTTCATAAAAAAGGATTAGCTTTTACAAATTGGAACATTATGGTACCAGTCTACCAGATGCATATCCAAACTCCTACATTTTTTTTATGACAGCGAGTATCCAAGCCAGCTTGCCTACACCTTAACTAACCTCATGGGACTACCACCCGATCTTACTGCATTCGGTTGACAAGAAAACTCATAGGGCTAGAATTTAGGTACTTATCTCAAAAGTTACTAGCAAGTGTTTCTTTTAGTGTATTGTCCTATCCTTAAGTTCTTTTTTTTTATATCTGTGAATGTACGGGCCAGATTGCGCGCACATCGATTAATATCACAGGATATACCATATATTCTACAACATTTGGATGTCAAGAAAACTCGTAGGAAATTAATTCTTAAGTAAATTTTACAAATTTGAAGTTTATGGTACCAGATACATATCCTACATAAATAGAGGGGTTCATTTTCCTAATAAAGTACAACAAGATGTGTTGCCTCTATAGAGATTGTTTGAGTTCAACAACAATCGGAGGTAGGGAGAATCAAACTTATGGGAGAATCAAACTTATGGCATTCTGGCCATAAACTTCCACTTTATGTCAGTTGAGCTATACTCTTGATGGCGCTTAGAAATCAGCTTCAAACTCTCTATGAATCGACCATCGAATTCTTTCTTTGGAAAATTTTATCATTCGGCTTTGTACTAACTTCAGCTAGTTTTTTTTTCCATTGGCACCGTTAATGTAATGGCTTCTTTTGCTTATGTTTCCTGCCTCAACCGGCAGAGATGGAATTGGTTCCGAACTACAGAACTTTAGCTAAACAACAGCTGCTACTACTCAGGAGGTTTTCTTTTTTCGAAACGAGGGTAACCATGACCGCCCCTAGGCCAGGCACCAGGAGACATTGAAGGAATGAAGACACAGGACATGTGCTACTACTTAGGAGGTTTACCTACGACAACTTTCATGAGTATCCTTTAATTCTAATTTTCTAATCTATGAAACTGAAAGATCTAATAAATTTATATATGCAAATTCTTATACAGCAAACCATCATAGGTCCACCTAGTGAACAAAAGGGTCGTGAGAAACTCAGATGTAATGGATTCAATCTATAATAGTCACCTATTCTGAAACTAATTTCTTGTGGACTTTCTTGATTATTGACAACCAAATGTAGTAGGATTAGGCGGTTTTCTCATGAAAATAATCGAGATGCACGTAAGTTGGCTGAACACTCACATATATCAATAAAATATCTTCTACAGCAAACCTAACTAATTCTTATGAAAATTAATCTGAACAGTCTATAAGCAATTAATATAGTCAGTCTCTATTCAAATGATGACTACGAAGTTGAACTATTTCAACAAAAAGTTCTAGATGTGATTTCAACATGACAGTGATACACCTCCCTTTGTCTCTAATATATATTGTTAACTGTTAACATAACAAGTGAGTTGAAGTTAGAATGAGTTCTAGTGAGTATTTTATACATACCTCGAACTGAGAGCTGAAAGAGAAAAGTTTTCTTTGTTCATCAGTTGGATTCAACAACCACTGGCAGAATATCACTGTTGCTCCAACCACAGATAGAAGTGAAAGCATTGCTAGAAACCCATAACGCGACGTGTCATTGGCAATTATTGCAACTCCCAACATTATAGACTCCGCTAAACTAGCGACGGAGACCTCGGTTGATGCAATGAGGTTCGTTTTGGATGACGGTATACCAGTTTGAAGAATTTGTTGCCCCACAACATTATATGACATGTGTCCCAACCTAGATAAGACCTGCATTACAGGACAATCAAATGTTAAGGTTCATTAACCTCGTATAAACAAGATGAATCAGATCTCTTTCTCTCTATTAATAATAATAACTTAGATATATTTTGTGGTCAAGAAGGGCCTTAAGCAACAAATAGGTGATGAGTTCAATCCATGGTGGCTGTCTACCTAGGATTTAATTTCTTACCGGTTTCCTTGACATCTAAATATTGTAGGGTCAAGCAATATGTTCCGTGAAAATAGTCGAGGTGCGCATAAACTGGTATGACTACTAACGGATATTTTTTTTAAAAAATAATAATAACTTAGATTTCCACGAAGTGACATCTCAACAAAAAGAAGCTAGTTTATATTGATAAGAAGAAACTGATTCAATTATAGTCGTTAAATTCTTACGATCATAGATAAGAAGAAAAGAAGAGGGCTCTGCCGGGAAAGAGAACCACTCAAGTACACAGCAACCGCAACTGTTAGAAGTGCAGCCTGAAATATTAATCCCACTGCTCCAGCCTGAAAAATGGAACTAGGAAGTGCATGAGACTATGTCCAGATTATAGAACTGCATGGCATAACGAGAATAAACATAGACGAAAATGAACGTTACCTTCAAAATTCCAAACTGCCTGACCAAATTTGCAGACACAAAGGTTGCAGTAACACCCATGCAAGCACACAATCCACTGAAACCTCCAATAATTGATGGACTAAGACCTGTAAGTTAATACCAACCATAAGTAAAAATTTAAACTTTAAAAGCCAAGGAATGAATAATATAGTGGACTATCAATTTCAGCTTTTGCTTTTTCCTTTCTCTTTCTTTTCTCTTTTGGGTTGGGACGAGATCATTGTATGGTATCCGTGAGTGTCTCGACCAACTTAAGTGAACCTCACTATTCTCACGGGACAGACTACCTGACCCTACAACTTGTGGGTGTCAAAGAAACCTGTAGAAAATTAATTCCTAGGTAGGTACCATCATCGACTAAACTCATCACCTCTTAGATCCCCAAACATCTCTCTGACCACTTAGCCAACCCATGATAGGTTTGTAGCAATGATGTAGTTAATTCACCGATTTATTTGAGATTACAACAATTGAGGGTGGAATTTGAACCCATGACCTCATGGTCAATAGATGTACATTGATGCTGCTGAGCTACTACTCTTTGTTGGCTCACCGATTTATTAAGAACCAAGAAATAAATTATATATTTGTATAATAATTTGTTAATGCGTCTTAAAAGGATAACATAACTAATGGTCCGAAAAAGGTTGGCTGGACGTTGAAGCTACATCTGCTTCGCGGAACAAACTTAAATACGATAATCATATTGAGTAAGAAGTCATAAACATACCTTGCTGAGTTAAGAATGCTGTCATCAAACTTCCCGGTGCGAGCACAGCATTGAAGTAGAGAAGCACATAGGAAAGGCTGGCAGGAAGAGATGGTTGCTGCCAGTACTCCTTCCATCCGTTTCTAATAACTTCTACTCCCACATCCACTGAAAGCACAAAAAATGATATTAGAAAAAGAAAATGTATCAGAACTATCTTTGATTTGCATAATGGTTCATGAAAGTTTACTTATACTCTCAGCACCATGTGAATTTACTTCAGTGGGATTGCCACAACAAGTTTGTGAACATTTTGCACGATCAAGAACACCGGTGGAGAGTCGGTTGGTCAACCACGTAAGTACAACCTGACAAAACATAAGTAGAGATTAACAAACTTACCTCGCAAGAAATATCTAGCTAGCACTTAGCATGGGAACAAGTAATTACCACAACTGGCAAGGACGATAACATTAAAGCTGCTGCGAACTTCAAGCATGTTACTGGGTCATACTTGGAAAGGAAAATGCCAAATAAAGATGCTCCAACTATCTGCCCATAAAGAATACTAAGTCAATTGAGTGCTAGATTTCATATAGATACTTGATTACAACTTCAGGGAAGCCCTGTTTAACGAAAGTAGGAGACAGATATAATGTGGCTCCTAAAGGGGCATTTGGGCAAAGAGAATGAAATGATAATAAGGCAATGAGAACGGGGGCGAACGATTATCTATATTTTGGGGTGAAGAAAACGGTTATGGGAGGAACCGTTACCTGTATTTGGAGTGCAAGAAATGATTATGGGGAACCATCACTTATGTTTGAGGTGCAAAGAATGACTATGAGATGAAGTATGAAGAGAATGAAGAGTGGTTAAGGGCGGAATGAAAAATGGTTATGAGAGGAATGAATAGTGATTATGGAGAGATGAATCACTGGTGGAAACAAATAATGATTATAGGAGACTGATTGTCGGTGATCCAAACGTGGGTAAGGAGAATTATTCCCCATCCCCATGGTTTGATCCCCAAACAACCTCTAAATGAAAGTGTTTCTTATCAAAAAAAAAAAAAAAAAAAACAACCTCTAAATGACAATTTTTTTTGTTAGATTGCATGCATAGTAAAACAAACAGAAATCAAGATCGTATGGAGCAGGAAAAAATGTTGAGTTCAGAAGACCCAATTACCTCACAGAGAAGGTCAATTCTACTAAGAACAGCATTAGCTTCTGCAAGTGCAATAGGCCTATTAATTCCAGCTAACTGTACATGGAACAAAATGTTAGTTTTATAGACATTTATCAAATAACAAACATATAATACTTTAAAAGGAAACATACCAACACGACCCAATCGCGCTCCATAGCAACTCCCAATGCTATTCCAGATAGCCTTTCTATGGCACCAGCAAAAATCAATGTAACAAACCATGGCTGGAGAAGTATGGATGATGCAGAAGAATGCGGAACAGTATGAGCATAAATTACCATGGAGGCAGATAACAATTGAGCAGCAGTCTGAAGAAACCATGCAAAACCTTAGATTGTAACAAAAAACCAGGCCAAATTCAATTCAAGTAGTATAATGGTTTTTGCAAGTTGAGTTCCATGCATGCTATAATATCGAACTTCTGAGATTAAGCGTATTGGAATGGAATGTACAAAGATACCTGAACACAATTCAGACAAGTAAATGCAGGAACTCTGGGAAAATTATCCATAAACTTCCCAACCAAAGGACCGCCAACTATTAACGCAAGCTGTTACCACGTTCAATATATTAGAGAGCATTTCTCTTGCATCATGATTCAAAATGATTTGTATTTATGAATAGATAGTTACCTTAGTAAAGAATCCCATAACTGCTACCGGCAAAAGACTAGAATGAAGTAATGCGATGGAAGAAGGCCAAGCAAAATTCCAAAGTTGTTCGACCAAATTGCCCGCGATACATGTGCCATATAAAGCTGTAAAATCGAAGTATCTTTTTTAATCAGGAATAACTACCAAGATCCAAATAAGTCTTATACTTCATCTCTAAACATATCAGTTATCACTGTCAGACAATGAATACATCACTCTTGCAAGCATTGAGGAATCTCTAGCCCCATGTAATTTCAAACATGTTTTCAAAAGTTGAAATCATGGATAGAATTCTTATTCATGAATGCATAATTGGAATGATTAATATATTTAACTCAGAGCTTCAAAATCAAGACCATGGGTTCTCACTTCTCATGTCTTAAAACTCTAGTTGAGGAAGACCTTTGTCATTTTAGTTTAGGATTATCATTATCACATTGATATTACTTACCATACAATCCAGCTGGATGAGCTGGAGTTGCTGCAAGAACATTCTGCTCCTCTTCAGATAGAACCTACAATTACATAAACAGAATTGATCTAATGCCTGACTGGAACTATTATCTTCTTCCACAATAAAGCAAAAAACAATATCATAGTGAAAGAGGTTCAGTCTCAAGGCAGCATACCGGCAAAGTTGTCAAAAGATTATCGACATATGTCCTTTCCGTCAATAAACTCAGAGGTTCAGTCTGTAGAGTCAAAGTATCAGCCTCAAGGAAACCAGAATTCAATTGTACAATTGGAAGTGAACAATTGGCTTCGATAGAAGATAAGGCTTCTTGGACGTCGTCTTCAACCGAAACTTGATCGAATATTACTTCAGAGTTGGTTAATGAACATTTTGAAATGACTCTCTCAAGCCTGAAACCAAAAAAGATCCAGTACAGACAGAACTAATCACCAATTCCGAAACGAAAAACAACATCCCAAGATTAATTAAAGAGAATGGGGGATCATAAACGTTTCACAATTTGAAGGTAGACAAAAGATATGCCCAAGTGAACAAAGTTTCTGTAATCCCATTATCTTAAAACTAAAGAATGTGTCCAATTAAAATCCAAAACACAAATCCAAGGCTTCTCTAGTTAAACACAACTCTGTTTAACCAACCAGCATATTGAAACTCCAACTCATAACTCATAAGTTCTTTATTCCTTTTGATAGAGTGTCCAGACCAATTTACGCACACGACACGACGTATATTCTAGCTGGATATATCTTCTCACCTTATAACATTTGGATGTCTTTTTTTTAGATAAGATATAACTAAGATTTCTCTTACATCCAAATGTTATAGAGTCAAGGTGGTATATCCAACAATGTCATAGGTAGGCGGCTAATGGAGTGAATCCATCATCTTTTAGTTATATAAGGCCCGATTTAACCATCAAACTTTGTTTGACCAACCAGCATATTCAAACTCCAACTCATAAGATCAATCATTAAATTAAATGCACCATCATAGGGTGGCTCAATTGGTCAAAGGTGGTCTTGGAGTGCATAAGGTGATGGGTTCAATCCATGGTGGCTACCTGCCTAGGAATTAATTTCCTACGGGTTTCCTTGGCATCCAAATGTTGTAGGGTTAGGCTGTATGTCCCGTGACATTAGTCGAGGTGTGTGAAAGCTGGCCCGGACAATTACGGGTATCAAAAAAAAAAATCAATCATTAAATGAGCAAAGAGACAGAATTAACAGCTAATTCATTGCCTAATCAAATAAAACAGACAAAAAAAATGCAGCTACATAAACATCATCTAAATGTCATCACAAGGAGCATTACCTAGAGGTGGAAGAACTACAACTCTGATTCCGATTCTTCAACCGCCGAAACGAAACAAACCGATAGCGAAATCGAGAACAATGCGACAACAAAGAAGCATCACGAAATGAAAACTTCAAACAAGTAAAAGAGTGGGATTGACCGAGTACAAGAGTGTGACCAATAGCCATGGCTGGTGCTTAAGCTTCAAGTTCAAGCTCCCAAACTTGAAGAGCCTACAAATGGAGTATTCCCCACTCATACAGCCCCTCGAACGCAAATCAGCAACTGGGTTTGCTTCAAAAACATCAAAGAACAATTCCCAGAACGATTTCGTGACCAATTTCAAAACCCCATTGAAGATGCTTGAATTTGGGGGCAACCCACAATCTGGGTTGGAAATTTTTGTGGATAATGGAGGCCTATCTTTGTGGTGTTGGGTTTTGGATATTATTAGCGGCGTTCAAAGCTGGGTGGCGTGTAGTCGATTTGAGCCTCAAGTTAGGTGTGATTCAGAGTCTCGTGGGCCATTTGGATTGAATTTGGATTGAATTTGGATTGCGTAAATCGGTTTACAAAATGAAATTTTGAGATGGGAATTGATGGGTGTTTGTTTATATTGGAGGTTGGGGCTTCATTTGATTGAAACAATGTTGTCTTGGTTTTAACATTTGTTTTAGGACTTTTGCATTTTTGGGTGATTCTTACTAAATAAGATATCTTAACTTAAAAAAAAATCGAATGGGTGAGCGGTACAATGTTTTCATTATTTGGTTGTTAACAATCCCAAAAATCGGTATTTATTCCCCTTCCTTGATATGTACTAAAAAAAACTTTAATTTCAAGTGTGCCCTTTGATAACTGTCTCCCAGTAGTGATCTCGTGCTTGAGCTCTTTGGGGTTGTTTGTTTGGCGTATTTAGGTAAGATTTAGTTTTATGAGTTATACTGAGTATTAAAAATTGAAAGTTGTAGAAAAAACTTGTTTGGATGTAATTTTTGTGTAAAAGGTTTAGAGTCAAAACCTTGTTTGTTTGTAGATTTAAAATGAATGGTTATTTTTAGTAATTAAAAAAAATTGTTAGAAGTAAGTGGTTAAAAATGATTTATTTTGATTGATTTGAAAAAAAATGATTATAAATGGGTAGTTATAGAATTGATTGAGTAATTATAAATAAATGATTGAAAATGAATATTTAGAAATGAGAGTTATTTTTAAAAGTAAAAATGAAGAGTTAGTAAAAACTCGTTTAGATGTATGTTTGAAGGAGGAGTTAATAAATCATAAAACTAAATTCTATCTAAATATGTCAAACAATAAATTAACTATATGGGGAATGTTTACATCATGTTCACCTAAGTGACTCACTATAGGCCACAATCTATTTGATTTTAAAATTAAAAGATAAAAAAATAAAATAAATAAAAATAAATTATGACATATATTTAACCACATAGGTGGGCATTATTTTATATATCATGTCTGAACATGATGTAAATATGTCTCTTAACTATATAAATACATACATGATATTATTATCACACGTGCAAATCTTGTGGCTATCATAACACTTAAAACTATTCTCCATAACAAGTTTTTTTTTTTTTTCGACAGATTCTCCCTAACAAGTTAAAACTTAGAGATTTTGGAGTTCTATGTTATTTTCTTAGGCTTTAACTTGCACGTACCTCTCGACCCAATTCTTGTTTCAACATCAATATACAATTAGTTGGTCAACGATATTAGTGTATATTTAATATTTAAAAAGTATTGAGTTTAAATTCTCACCCCAAATTAATATAATCTAAAAAAAATAAAAAATACAAAATTCAAATTTATTATCTCTCGATCACAAAGTTGTACATGATGTGCCAGTGTAGCTTTTGCTCCTTTTGAAGCTACAACATAATAAAGATATGGGTATAAAGGATGACTATATTGGAAAATGTTTTTTTTTTTTGAGATTACAATAATTAGAGGTGAGAGGTTTCAAACTCATAACCTTTTAATCATAAAAATATATATTTTTTAATGTTAAGTATAATAGTTATATTTGTTTTATTGGATTTTCTCAAAGTGAATGATCCCTTCAAGAACATCA
Organism: Sicyos baderoa; assembly: GCA_037832685.1. Classification (NCBI taxonomy): domain Eukaryota; kingdom Viridiplantae; phylum Streptophyta; class Magnoliopsida; order Cucurbitales; family Cucurbitaceae; genus Sicyos; species Sicyos baderoa. Next base: position 7,162,325 of record JBBMEF010000021.1, on the reverse strand, counting down.
AAATTGGACTAAAATGATAACTATTCTAATTTGATAGAAGTGGTTTTCAAATTTGCTTCCTCAATTATCGTGGCTTTTATTTTTTTGTATTTGAAGTATTTGCGCAAGTCAAAAGATTTGGCTATTTATCAGGTAACCAACGCAAACTCAACAACTTTGTATTGTTCATATCGTTGGGATGCAAACAAAGTATCTCACATTGATCAGAAGAGGGAAAGATCATGGATATATAAGTGATGACAACCATCTGGTGTGAGACCTTTTGGGGAAGCAAAAAACAAAGCCATGAAGGTCTAGGCTCAAAGTGGACCGAGATTCAGATAGGGTTGTCATCCTTATCACATATTTCATATATGATCAGAAATATGTTATAAGGTTGTTTTTTTTACAACAATATTAAGGAGAAGAAATTCGAACCTCTTCATAGTTATTAGGTCGTCGAAAATACCAATAAAATTATGCTACTTTTGACATATGTTATAAGGTTGTTCTATGTCATTAGTTGAAGTATGGAGAGGTGATATATATATATGTGTCACCTCTCCATACGTGACTTTGGTTGAAATTTAAATTTGTTAGGGTAAAAGTTCAAATTTTAGTTCTTAAATTTGAGATTAGTTCAGTTCCATGAACTTAAGAACTTAAAATTAGTTATTACTATTTTTTTTTTTGTTAAATTTTCTTTTGAAAAGTTAACATATTTCTCTATAAATTTTATAAGTTATGTTTATAATTTTGTCTTTAGTTGTATTAAAATTATTGTCTTAAATCAATTTTGATTAATATTAATTTTAAATTAACCATAAAATTATTTTTAAGTTTTTTGTAAGTACCTGAACTAAAATTAGATTGGGGAGAGTTTGTAGATCGAAATGGAAGAAACTTCAAAGTTTCATGAATTAAAATTGAATTTCTAAAATTGAGGGATCAAAATGATTCAAATTCTAGATAAAATTGTATTTTAACCAGTTTGATAATCATTGATTTTTTATTTTTGAAAATTAAACTTATAAACATTACTTTTAATGGTAGATTTCCTTGTTTTGTTTTCTACTTTTTGTTAATGTCTTTAAAAATTCAAGCTAGGTTTTGAAAACTTAGAAAAACAGTTCTCAAAAGCTTCTTTAGTTTTGTTTTTATAGCTCTTACTGTTCTTGGCATTAAATTTTAGCACAAAGTTGATGAAATTTGCAGCATAAATCATTAAAAGGATACAAAGATGGTGTTGATACTTAAGATGATGCTTTATTTATTAGAATATAGTATTACACCAAATGGTTGACACAATGGTTTCATTATTTGGTTGTAAATCAATTCAATACCAACGTCACAAACTCGATCCCGATAATTAGTATTTGTCCTTCTTCTCTCAATTTGTACTAAAAAAAAGAATACAGTATTACATGCATTTAGTTTGTTCACTCAAGTTTGGGCATTCCATGTGTATTCTGATATGAAGTGTGTTGTGTTAGGGGAAAATCACAAAAAGATGTTATGATACTTCATTGTCTATTAGGATTGACTTTCGGCCTTTCGAGAGACGACCATCTTTCTTAAAAGAACAGGAAGATAATTGTTGGTTGGAGCGCCTGAACTTTGGGGGTGTACTCTCCTTAAAGATCTAAGATTGGAGGCAGCTCTGTGGTAATTTTTCATGCGATCCTCAGTTTCATTTTTGATTTTACGATGTATATTCTCAATAGCTGGTACCACATTTTAGAGACGAGTTAGTGGTTGTCCTTGGATTTAGCGGAGCAAAACTTCAAATTTCCGAGTCATAAAAAAAGTCAAAAAGTCAAAAAAAAAAACCTTAAACTTTCTAGGGCTCAAGTGATCTTAAGAGGAGGGTCCAAATAACACTTTAAGAACTGAAAATGTATCTTACATTTTGTAGAATGATTTGAAGTTAGTGCTCAAATATACTTGGTGTGAAACATGAGTATAAGTCTGGAATTCTGAAAATTCTCTGTTTCTTTGTTGTGTGAAGCATTTTAAATGGCAAAAAAGAAAGCTTTGAAGAAAAAAAATTACAAAAACCAATTACTACCAAACTTCCCTATCAAATTAGTACACACAGCTCTGGCAAAACTATCAAAACTTTTTGTTTGATTACTAGGTCGTACATGGTACCACTGCTGAAACTATATCGAAACTCACTGAATCGAGAGAGTTAACCAAACTAAGGGGTCTAATTCATGAGTTAAAGTTTGAGATTGGGAATCCAACCATCTTGGTTGATAAAGGAATCCACAGAGAAGCTGTTAAGTTGTGAGGCATCAAGTGTCTTTTCCCATGGAACTCTAGTGGAAGGGGTAGCTCCTGGCCCTCCACTTTTCACCTCCACATACACAAAATTTTTCCTACAAATGTAACACCAATTAGAACTTGCCAAAATCGTCGGAAAAAATATAAAAAAGCCGTCGGGGTAGCCTATACCGACAGGAAACAACCACCGTATTTACCGTCGGGATAGCCTATGCCGACGGTTCAAGTCAACTTACTCTTTTGGGTGTTGTGGAACTTACTCTTGGCCCTTGAAGTGCCAGGCATCCCATCCCTCTGGTGCTACCACTGGACCCATGTTAGCTTCCTCGAATATAACTCTTGAAAAAGGACCATAAGCTCTTCCCAAAAGCACTATGCCAGCGCCCGTTATCGTGCACTGTTTGAATACGAATCCGCTTGGATCGGCTGCTGAATGTCGATCTTGTGCAGTGATGTATCCTTTCTTGACTTGAGGGAGACGTGCGACATTTACGTTTATCATGCACTCCTGGAAAAAAAAATATGCATTTTTGTTTCAAATTGTATTAACACAAACACGAGACACGAACACGTTTGAATTTAATCCACATAGTCATATGGACTCGTTTTAATCCAATGAATAATATAAGTCCACCATCCTAGTACATCATTTGTCTCAACCATAAAAGTCCAATACAAGAATATAAAACATAAACAACATGTTTTGATTTAAGGAATTTCATAAACAAATGAGACATAGAAATTCCGAGTGTCGAACACGTGATCAAAGTGAGTCTAGAAGTATCCATATTCGACACGTCTCCGACACGGATCTATCTAGTAGTGAAAGTAACAGAATGTCAGCATTAATAGAAGTTGATGAACTAAGAGATTACACACTGACCTTATAAACTGATTGACCATGACCAAAGATGAAATCTATGGCACCTTCAATGTAGCAACTTTGAAAGAAATGTCGACCTTGAACATCCCATAACGTGTCCTGAAACCCCTTGAATCCGCAGCCGAAAAACGCCGATTTGTCGCCATAGATTCTCGCAGCTACCGCTTGTGTAAAGAAAGTCCCTTCATTAGGAACATACAGCTCTGGAGCTGCTGCAAGGTTAAAAGAGTTCTGCATTGAACACACACAAAATCAAACATCTTCAAAATTTTAACATGATCACAAAACCACCAATGTTCTAACTAACCTCAAAGGTAATGCCTCTGGCAATGATATCAGGAGCATATGAAGTAAACGTAGCGCTCGTATCGGTTTGTTGATGGTCATCGAACGTGATAATCGTATTCAACCGATCCGCTCCTTCGAGAAAAATGTAAGGCTTTTCGGGCAGTATCGTAACCTTTTCACTACATAATGTTTGACAAAACATATTAAAACTAAGTCAACAAGAACATAGTTCAACTGACATGTGCAGGTTTAGCATTACCGGTAAACGCCAGGATTGATTCGAATCTTAATCCATTTGTTGTTATTACGTGGAACCGAGTCGATGGCGGCTTGAACGGTCCGGAACTTGCCTGCACCGGATTTGTCGACAACGATGGTGGATTGAATTGTTAAGTCAAGGGTTTTTCTTGCATGATTCACAGCTTCAAAACCAAAAACAGCAGCATTAAACAGAGTGAAGAGTAAAAAAACTGAAGGGAGAAGCTGCATTTTCTTTTAATTGTAAGTTTTGGATTATCTTAATGGTTAGGAAGTAATATGCCTTTGCCTTATATTCATTCATATACTTAGAGGGAGATATGAATTCATAAATGCTAATTATTTTTAACAATTATTAATGATCTTATTTTATTTTTTTGCTGATCATATTAATGATATGATTAGAAGAACTTAATTGCAGTATCAAAGACCAGAATTGAAGGTATAATCTTGCAAATTTGGTATTAATTTTCTTTGGATTATTTTCAAATAATAATAATAATAATAATTTTCTTCATATTAACGACTGCTTCAATTGTGTGAATATGGGTTGGTGGCGCAATGGTTTCGTTGTAAATCAGTTCAACACCGACGTCACGAATTCGATCTCTAGAATTAGTATTTATAATCTTCTCCCCAATTTGTACAAAAAAAAAATGTGAATATAATTTTATAGATAAATATAGTGTATAATTCATATTTATAAGTCCAAAATATTTCTGAGAATAATTTTCTATATATTTTAAAGGAATAAAATAATAAGTTTTTATGAATGCACAAAAAAATGGAAAGAAAGCCACGAAAATAACATAAAAAGAAAAAATATACAAAGAAAATGAAAAAATGGTCAAAAAAGTATTTAAAGAAAAAATGAAAAGAAATAAAAGGTAAAAAATAATATATTTATAAATAAAATCAGAATGAGAAAATTGAACATAAAAGAGAAAACATTAATAAAAGAATTAAAAGTGGAAATAAAAATTAAACAAAAAAAACAGATTTAGAAGGTAATAAAAATAGAGAATTTGCACCCTATAGCAAATTTCCTACTCCACATTAGAATTATAGCAATATTTTAAAAATATTGTAAATATAGCAACTTTTTTTCATATACTATTAGACTCTATCGAACACTATGATGAATCTATAAAATCTGATTTTGCTATATTTATAAATATTTTTTTTTTTTTTTTTTTTTTTTTTTTTTGCTATTTATGTAACTTTTTTACCATATTATAATATACATGCAATTTCCCTAAGAAAATATCAAATATTTGGTATATCTTTCCATTTATGTTTTTCGGTTGTACGAAAAATAGAAATCTTCTTGGCGGATCGTACGAAAAATATTTTTGGTTATTATTTATTTATTTATTTTTCTCTCTTACTGAAATACAATTATTTTTTTGTTGATAATTAAACCTTTACAAATGATCTTTTTGTATTTAGCTAATCAAGTAGGTTAAATAGTCAATTAGATACAAAACGAGTTACCAATTTTTTTTTATTTATTAAAAAAAAAAAACAATAAAGTCCCGTTTGATAACCTTTCTTGTTTTTGGTTTTTCAAATTTAAGCCTATTTTCTCTCAAATTTTCTACGATGTGCTCCATCCTTCCTACCATTTATCCATCTTTCTTTAAGGAAGTAGGAGAATACTAACCAACTTTTAAAAACAAAAACAAACTTTGGGAAGTTACTTTTTTTAAAAAAAAAAAAAAAAATTGGTTTGTCTTCCCTACTTTCTTAAGGAAAGATGTATACATGTAGAAATGATGAAATAAATTGTAGGAAATTTGAGAGAAAATAGACTTAAATTTAAAAAATCAAAAACAAGAAACCAAATAGTTATCAAACGGGCCCTAAACCGTCCATTTCTAACTTTTGTTTGATCTAATTAGCTTTTTATTTTTAATTACTATTAAGGATCTCAATTGTCTCGTTAGAAAAGCGTGAAGTCATAAAATCATTTATAAGAGATTAGATCTCATTAACATGCACGTGTTAATTATTTTTATAATATTTTTAAATATATTTTTAATTATTATAATTAATATGCATATAAAAAATGATAACAAGAATTTGTACGTGTGTTCAAAGTATACATATCAATATAAAAAAAGGGAGGGTAAATTTGATATAAAATTTTAAAAAATCATAATAAAAATTATGATTATTATGACATACATACTTGTAAACTTGCCAAAACACAACTAAATCTAACCATAATTGACAAAGAGTACATGTTCAAATTTTGTAACACTCAAACATTGTTAATGTCTACGTCTTTCAAATGAATTAATGGATTTATTTTCACTAAAAAAAAGTCATAACACGTTTGAAAAAGCTTAAGAACATGAGATTATTAAGACTATATAATTTCAATTTAATTAAAAACTAAAAAAAATGTTTTAAATACATTTGTTTAAGAGAATTTTTAATGTATAGCAACTTTAGGACACTCTATTAGAATTATAGCACATTTTTATCAAATATTGGTTTATGCAAAATTACAAGTGATTAAACTCAATCAGCAATATTTGATTGTATTCAATTAGTTTGTTATGTGATTGAGCTCATCAATCAATTCCAGTGATTGAACTCAATCACTTGGAATTTTGCTATAAACCAAATTTTGATAAAAATGTGCTATAGATGTAATTTTTTACCTCATTTTTGTTATACATGAAAAACCCTCTTTGTTTAAGGTAATTAAATGGATTAAAATTGATTTATTTTGACAATTAGTTAGCCCAAATCAAGTTCAAATTCATAGGCCGAAAAACTCATTTGTAGTCCATGAAAACCCTATAAATAGGGAGTTTCACCTTCATAGGCTTTAATCTTAGGCTTGAAGTTTTCTAGAAACCTAAAACCTTAGAGTGTTGCTTAAACCTAAAACCTGAGATTAATATCCAAAAATGATTTTTCCTTAAGCCACACTCTAAACTCTAAGGTAGTATGATATGATGTGAGTTACTTTTTACTACCAATTAATTTTGAGATGAATGTCTACATTATCTAATATGGTATCATAACTCATAAAACCTAAACAAGTATCGGTCCAATAAATATCACCGTCAGCTATTCAAGTTTTTATCGACGGCATATAACCATCATCTATTCTATTTTTGTTCTTTTTGTTGAAGAAATTGAATTTAACAAAAAATAAATAAAAATAGAATAGGTGATGGTTATATGCCGTCGGTAAAGACTTGAATAGCTTACGGTGATATGTGGTCCGCAAAGGTGGTATTTCCAATGGGTTTGGGTTGTCGACGAAGATGAGAATTGTTGACGACTCATAATTTTCGTTGACAATTTCTTTCCCGACAAATGTGCCGACGATTGTTTTGTCGTCGTATGACATTTTTAGCCCTCGACAATTTTAATAATTCTTGTAGTGAGGAGTCTGCCAAGAATCATGCGATGTTTGAGATACGAGCAATGATGGAGTTGTTCAAGAAATCAAATAAAAATGGCTAGTCGTATAGTTTAGATGTTTTGAAAATTATAAGTATAAAAGCCGTCTTAGCTCAGTGGTAGAGCGCGTGGCTTTAAAAAATCCACATGGTATTATGTTTTTTATTCATATTTACGATTCCCATGTGGAACCCAATCTCCGCCCCTATTTCCACGAAAAAATTGTAAAATTCGTAGGGATGGAGATTGAATGTGATGGCGGGAGACAAGAACGAAGAAATCATTCCTTGCTCCGGACATCTCTACTCATATAGTTATATATCAAACTATAAGATGATAGATAATATCTCTCATAATTATACAACAAACTTAGTCTAGGAAATCTCGAGATTGAAAATTATGTTTATTTTATAGGTTTATAAACCACCACAAATGGAGTAACAAAGTTTTTTTTTTTTTTTTTAATAATAATAACATTTAAAATTTGAACGGTAAATAATTGATACTAACTATTGCAAAACAAAGTTGTCAATGAAGATTAGCATATTTTGTAGGTTTTAAAGCTAAATAAAGCAAAGAAATAGAAGTATGCTTCCAAGCAGGCAGGCAAGCCCATTGTCATGTCATTATCTAATTTATATATATATATATATTTTTTATCATACTCTCATAATTCTAATTTTCTTCATTTTTTTTCTTTTCTCCAAAAATAAAACAAAAGCCCCCCATTACTGACTAAACTATAATTTTTTTTGAAGGACATCCAAAAAATTAAAAAAACTTTAAATTTTTTAAGCAGGGGATCCAAAACTTACCCTCAGTTTGTAGAAGACAATTTGGGTGCACCCCGAGTAACACCTCCACCGTGATACTTTTCATTTAGAGTCATACATCTTCTTTTTTCTTTTAATTTTTTTTATAATAAATATAAAGTTAAAAAAGAGAGATGAGATGTGTGGTATCAAATGTGCCACATGGGTGATATCATGGTGAGAGTGCTACCCAGGGTGCACCCAAATTGCCCTTCAATTTGTATATTAATTTGTTTTCTTCTGTTTCCTTACTCCACCTCTAGGCAAAATAAATGCATCATCTTAGGGAATGATTGAAAATTATTAGTAAATTATTAATGATAAGTTACAATTTTATCCCTCACTTTTGTTATGAAATTGGAGTGGTAAACAACAATCAATAAGAAAATGCAAAGATAAACAACACTCAAATTTATACAATTCTAATTCTTTAACGTTGTATTGGCTATGTTTGTCGGTTAAAGAAAACAAAACTAATATGTTTATTAAGAGATAAGAAAAAATATATATGTTAACAAAAGGATCGACCGTTTTAAGATTGAAAAAAAAATAATTATAAAACACATCTCATAAAATTCTAATATATCATTTGAAAAAAAGTTATACATAAAAAATTAATACGAAAATATAAAACACAATTAACATATTTTCTAAGTTTCGAAGGCAAACTAATTATTCATAGTACTTGATATTTGACAAATTTTTATATTAAGGTCAAATAAAATCTTTAAATGCTTTTAATATTGAAGGTTTTGTTTAATTAATACGTAAGGAAATTAGAACCACGATCCTCTTAAATTTATATTCAATATTAACTTAAATTGTTTCAAATCGACTTTAATCTTAATTTCAAAATCACTCACAAACATGTATATAGACATTTTTACAATTTAGTGATCTAACTATTTATATATATAGGAGATTTTTCATGTATAACAAAAATTGGCTAAAAAATTACATCTATAGTACAAAATTGAAAATAATTGGACATATACCAAAAAATTGAAGCTAATCGAGTGATTGAGTTCAATCGCTAGTTATTGATTGAACTCAATCAGTTGAGCTCAATCATTTAACAAACCGATTGAGTTCAATCACTGGTTATTGATTGAGTTAGATTGAGTTCAATCACTCAGAATTTTGACATAAATGAATTTTTGATAAAAATGTGCTATAATTTTAATAGAGAGTCCTAAAATTCGTGTACACAACAAATTTTCATATATATATATATAAAAGCTTACCTTTATTAGACACAAAATTAAAATTTATGATGGCTAAGTTTGAATTTTGAACTAACTTACCCCATGGAAGCTAGTGGGATATTTGAAAGGATTTTTTAAAAAAAAATAAACAATATTAAGAAGATTATTATTGAGAAGCAATTAATATGGAGGAAACCTTGCCACATCTTCAAAATAAACCAAATAATTATAGTCCAACCTTGAAAAAGAGAATCATAAAATGAAATAAAGATAGATAGAGGCACATCCCAAAAAGAAGCAAGAATCCAAAAGAGAAAGAAAGAATACATACATACCCACATGATTGAAAGTGGCATAAAACAAAAATAGCCACATGCTCCTCTCTCTTTATTTGCTCAATTGGCTAACATCATCACTAATCATTGTCTTGCATGAAAACAAATTTTGTTGACACCTAACCAATTAGTGCTTTCCAACACATCCTCATTCTCCATTATTATAATGTAAGCACAAGAATAAAAACAAAGATGACATAAATGTTTTTGGTGAAATATAATATTTAGATTCTTTATAATTTTTAAAATTAAAATATAGGAGATTTGTTGTGTATACCAATTTTAGGACCCTCTATTAAAATTATAGCATATTTTTATCAAAAATTTCTTTATACCAAAATTTATAGTGATTGAACTCAATCAATAACTAGTGATTGAACTCAATCAGTTTGTTAAGTGATTGAACTCAACTGATTGAGTTCAATCAATAACTGGCAATTGAACTTAATCACACTCAATCACTCGATTAGTTTCACTTTTTTTGTATATGTACAATTATTCTCAGTTTTGTACTATAGATGCAATTTTTTAGCCAATTTTTGTTATACGGTAAAAGTCCCCTAAAATTTAATCTATATAATTAAAAATCAAATAAAATTTAGATAGAGAGGTTAGTACTTGGAGACAAATTTCATATATTTTGATCTTGAGACAAATTTAAGTAGTACTTTATAAAATCTCAAATCTTTATTAACAAGGTAGCTCTTTAGGACAACACTATTAATTAACTATATATAAAAAGAAATAGTTTATAAAATTATTTGACCAATAAGATCAAACTAAAACATAAATGAAAAAGACAAAAAAATTAATAATAATAATAATAATAATTAGGATCCATTAATAATTTAAGAAAAGAAAGATGACCAATTTTTTAAAACAAAAGGATGGAATTGCCTGGCTTTGAAGATAAGACATGGAGACAAAGTGAGGTTAAGCAATTTTTTTTTTTTTTTTTTTTTTTTTTTTTTTTTAGTAATGAAGCTGTTTTAGTTAGCTTCTCTTCCCCAACCATTATTTTTAAAAACATAGCAACCAAACATTATGTATCCTCTTCCCACCTTCATCAATTTTATTTATGCTATGTTTTTTAGTATAATGTATAGTTTATGAACCGAAATGTTACGAGTTAGAAATTTTTATCTTGAATAAATTAAGAAAATTTATAGTTTTATTAATTTATAATACATTATTATTCTCTCTATTTTTCTAATCTTTTAAGGTACATTTCAAAATCTTATCGGGTAAGAACGGAAAAGGCTTCCATAATTAATTTGTTTACAAAAATAGAAAATAATAAAAAGAAACATAGCATCACATGGGTAATAAATAGATCTAATCCCTACAAAAGAAAAGGTAAACCTCAAGAATCTCTCTCATTTGGTAAAGGGAGAAATTGATTTTCTTTGTTTTTTTTTTTTTTGCAAAAGAAGAATTCCATTAATAAATTGAAAAAAAAAAAAAGGAATTTGAACTGTATAGCAAATTCCCTACCCACATTAGAATTATAATAACATTTTAAAAATATTGTAAATATAACAACTTTTTTTTTCAGATACTATTGATAGACTCTAAGTAACACTATTGATGAGAGTCTATCACACACCACTATTGATGGAGTCTATCAAACACATTATTGATGGAGTCTATCAGACATTATTGATGGAGTCTATACAATCTGATTTTGCTATATTTGCAAATATTTTTATTTTTTTACTATTTATATAATTTTTTTACCTTATTATAATATACATGCAAATTTTTCAAAAAAAAAAGAATTTTAATAATAAAATTAAGCCGCACCAACTACAAAATTTGAAGTATGGACAAAATCAAATTCCACACAAAATAAATATGGAAGAACATTTTTCAAATTTAAGCCACTTAATTGATACAAAATTAAGAGTGGGATACTATCGGATAATTAACCAATTAATTTTTATTTGTTATTTTTGAAAATCAAGCTAAGAAATATAGTTTTTTTTTTCGGTCTCATCTTAAATAGGTAAAAATTTATCAAAAAATTTGTTTTGTTTTAAAATCTTATTTTCTATAATAAATAATGGAGTTTTTGCTAGATCAAATTGATAAAATATTTACAACACTAGATAAATTTAAAAAACTTAGTAACTATAGTCAAATATACAGTATGAAATAATACTTTTTATACCGGTATTAGTTATATTGTATATTTGACTATGGATGCTAAATATTTTTAAATTTGTCTAGATCTATAATTATTTTGTAAAATTGGACTATCGCGTACAATTTTTCATAAATAATTTTGTTTTTAGTATAAATCATATTTTAAGTCAAGAGATTTAAACTTTCAATTTCTTAATAATAAAAAATACATGTTAAATAGTGAGTTAAATCACTTTTTGGCACTATTTATTATAAATAAATATTATAAATGTTGAAGAAATATCAAAAAAATTAAAACAAATAAAAACAATGGAAATTGTTTTTAGACTAAATTGTTAGAGACACGAAAAAGAAGTAATAGTTGAGTAGCTTGCGAGAATTAAAATAGTAAATTATTATAACCCGATAATAAGAGTAGTTGTTCAACTTCATTAGTCTATAGTTAATCATCAAAAGATTATGCATTGGAATTTCATATCCAATTATTTTAAGAGAAATCGTGCTAGATAGTCCAATTTCACAAAAATAATTACAGATTTGGACAAATTTAAAAATATGTGACAATCATAGTCAAATATACAATATAAGTAATACTCATCGTACAATATAATTAAGATATTAATATTAATTATATCATTACTTATATCATATATTTGACTATAATTGTTAAATATTTTTCTTTTTTACCTAATATTATAAATACTTTTTCAATTTAATCTATTCCTACAAAAATTCCTTATTTTAATCCCATACAAAAAAAATCCTAAAATAACTAAATCGAAAGCTAATGACTCAACATAAAATTTAAATATTTACCAATATTGAAATAATAATAATTATTATAAGATTTTATTTTTTATTTTTATTTTTTTGGGATAAAAAAAAGGGAAGATGTATATAAATAAGAAGAAATGGAAGGAAATAAGAGAGAGAGAAGGAAGCAATTGAACACAATTCCTCTTCTTCTCTGTTTCTCTCTGTAAACTCAAAATTCAATTTCTCTCAAATTTCAAATCTCCCAAATCCTCATCACATTCTCCAAATTCAAGGTAAATTGTTCATCTCGATTCGAATTCAATTTCTCGATTTGTTCTTCTTCTTCTGGATTCTGAAATTGATTGATTCTATCGATCGCTAGGTTTTGTTGTTGTTGTTCGAATCGGCTGATGATTGTTCTTGTTTCTTCTTTTTCTCTAGATCTCGATTGATTTCAGATACGGAATCGATACGAGATTTGATTTTCGTTTATGGAGGCGGAGAAATCGAAGAAATCCAGAACGTGGAGGACGGAGGTAGAACACCAGATCTACTCTTCAAACCTCGCGGAGGCGCTCCGGCGGCGGAGATCTCGATCTCCGATCAACGGAAACCTAGTCCGCCAAACTGCGGATTCCGTCCTCGCCGCCGCGGCCAAGGGGAGGACGCGATGGAGCCGCGCGATTCTCGCCAATCGGTTCCGCCAGAGGCTCGCGAGGCGGCGGAGGACGACGGAGAAATCGATCGGCCGGAAACCGAGAACTAGGAAGTTGCCGGCGGTGCAGAGGAAGGTGAGGTTTCTCGGCCGGTTGGTTCCTGGCTGCCGGAAAGCCTCGTTGCCGAACCTTCTGGAGGAAACGAGTGATTACATTTCGGCTTTGGAGATGCAGGTAAAAGCCATGGCGGCGTTGGTCGAACTTCTCGCCGGAACTCAAAGTAATTTGCACGGAATTTCCAATGGTTCTTGAGATTGATCACTCGGTAATTGAAATCGCCGCCGTGGTTTTTTTTTATCCTATCGATTTTTTTTTCCTGCAGTAATATTTTTTATTTGTTTTGATATATGTATCTTATTGTATATGTTAAATTTATAAATTTAGTATATTATTTTTTAAACCAAATATCAATCTCTAAAGTGGTCTCAATTTACAGTGAGAGCAAGAGCATCATTAAAAGGTCACGAGATCGAATCCCTACTGATTGAACACCCTCACCTCAATTTTGATTTCCGTTAGTAAAGAAGTTTATAAATAGTTTATGGAAGTATTCAATCCAAATTATAATAGTTTGGTTGAGTTAAAAAAAATTGAGTTTGGTTAAGTTATGATTTTATAGTTTTATTGAGTTGAGTTGATTTTTGGGTTGTCTAATTTTTTTGCTCATTTAATCCAACTCAACTAAGAATATTATATATATTATACATATTTGTAAGATAAATTAGTAAGATATGTTCTTAACTTGTACGTCTTCTAAAAGATATAAATGTAATAATAAGATAGGTTGAAGTACACTATCATGATTTTTTAACATATTTATAAGTTTATGAGTTAAATTTAAAGAGAAAAAAAAAACTAATATAACTCAAAAACCTAACTCAACCCAACCAGAAAATATAGTGTTCGATTGCGCTAATGCATAAGGTTTAGATAGGTTAGCGAATTGTTGGGTTGGTCCAAAAAGATTATCCAATCTTTCTCAACTAGGACATAAACACATATTCATAACCTCTTAGTTATTAAATTTACATGACTAATGTCACTTAATTACTTTTGAGTTTATGATCCATAAATTAGTTTAATTTATGGATCATAAACTCAAAAGTAATTAATATTTAATTGCAAATAAAAAATCACTCAATGAACATAAATATATAAGTGTAGTTAAAAGATTGCATATTCAATTGATGATACCTAAGTATTATGGTTAAAAATCTCATATGGTAAAGAGTGAAGATTTTATAACAATATATAAGAAATATGAGTTACTCATCTCCTTTCAAATTTGTTTTGAGACGGTACTCTATATTTTTTAATATTAATAATCTTTAAACAATCTTATATAATTGTATGTTTTGTCTTTTTCTTGGTGGATAAATGGTAAATATGAATGTTTATTGTAGAGAAAATAATATCTTTTCTAATCTCTATCTATAAAAAATGATGGAATATATATACACACATATATTTGTTCCAGAATAGGTTCTTACGAAAAAAAATTGAATACTTGTGAACACATTTAGAGATTAAAAAAAAAAAAAAAAAAAAAAAACTAAAGGAAAAATAATTTTTTGAGTTATAACTAAACTAATTTAATATACATATCAGTTATAACTAAATTAATTTACTTTGGTCAAAAACCAGGATTTTTTTTTTTTTTGAAAATTCAATAACTAGGAACCTAAACTTTATCAATCAAATGAATTTCCTTTAATCAAAAGATTTAGGTCGCCCACGGAAACAAATTTGATTGCTAATTACAAATTCTCTGTTGTAATAATCAAGGGAAATTGTACTCGATAATTCAATTTTACAAAATAATTACAAATTTAAACAAATTTAAAAATAGTTAAGCATCTATAGTCAAATATATAATATAAATAATACTTATCATATTAGTTATTCAGTATAAAAAGTATCATTTTATATCGTATATTTGATTATGATTACTAAATTTTTTTAAATTTATCTAATATTATAAATATTTTATCAATTTAATATATTTCTAATTTATTCATATTTTCATCATAACTTCAAACATGGAAAAAAACCAGATATATATATATATATATATATATATATTTTTTTAGTACAAAAGCAGATAAATTAGACTTGAAAGACAAAAGCAAATTAAAAGGTGGGCCGGTTGAGGAATAAGGTAGCACGTGTTTGTTCTTCTAATTGGCTGTCGACATGTCGATCATGTGTCGTATTTTTTAAAAAATGCAATCCGTCATGTCGTTTTCTAAAAGGACAACACGTTTCATGTTAAAAAAAAAAAAAAAAAAAAGAGTGGATTTTTTCTTTTTCTAATTTGGAAAAAATAATAAGTTTTTTAAATTTGCTTGTGATTTTGTTTTTTTTTTTTTTGCTTTTTTTGTACATATCCCATATTCAACGTGCATCCATGTGCTTCCTTTAATTAACCATTTGGGCTCTTCAATTTTTAAAAGTGTAAATTTTATTCTTTAGTTTTACCAAAAGTTCAAAAATAATTTTTGAAATTAAAATAATTAAATCATAGTTAAAATTTTGAAAATTGACAAAATAATAATAATTAAAAAAAATAGAGAATTTGCACTGTATAACAAATTTTCTACTCTACATTAGAATTATAGCAACTTTTTAAAAATATTGCAAGTATAACAACTTTTTTTAGATAGACTCTATCAAACACTATTGATGGAGTCTATCAGACACTATTGATGGAGTCTATAAATCTGATTTTGCTATATTTGCAAATATTTTCAAAAAGTTGCTATTTATGCAATTTT
Source organism: Sicyos baderoa (assembly GCA_037832685.1). NCBI lineage: Eukaryota > Viridiplantae > Streptophyta > Magnoliopsida > Cucurbitales > Cucurbitaceae > Sicyos > Sicyos baderoa. The sequence goes on along the minus strand of JBBMEF010000021.1, from coordinate 7,146,465 downwards.
TTTGCGTTATTATAATATACATGCAAATTCCCCCCCAAAAAATAGGTGTTTTATTTCATCTTCTTCCTTGTCTCTCTTCTTCTTTACTCCTCTTTCCATTTTCAACTTTTACCCTATTTATCACTCACATTATCAAAATAGAACAAATAATGAAAGGGAAAATAAGGGTAATTTGGTAAAGAAGAAGAGATGGGAATGAAATGAAAGGAAATAATTAAATTTTAAATTCACAAAATTTTTAACCATGATTATTTTACTTCAATTTACTATTTTTAAGTTAGTAGGATCTGAATTTTTGAAAATTAAAATCAAATTAGAACAAAGACAAATTTCAATATCCTAATTGTGTAATAGTCTTAGCTAAATGTTTGAAACGATTATAAAACATCAAAAACAGTGTTGTGTTTGTTATATAATAAATATTTTATTTTGACAAATAATAAATATATCTTTTAAACAAAAGATGTAACTTTTTTTAGACATAAATATAAAAATAATGTACCAAATATAATAAGGTTAATTTTGCCGAATATACTATTACCGAAAACTAATTATAAATATACGTAAATTTTAAAATATTTGTAGTCATAATTAATAATATGTTTATATATATATATTTGACAATATTTACATATTTATTAATACAACTATTATATTATCAAAGATAGTATCTGAGATACTAAAAGCTTAATATCATAATTTTGGATCTTCAACTTTGCCAAAAAAATTAAAATATGATTAAATTGGGTTTGAAGATTATGATTTTTTTTTTTTTTTAAAGTTTACAAATGCATAAAATATAGTTAAAAAATCCTCTTTTTTTTTTGTTTAACTTCAATAAAACATAGAAAAGTTTTTTTTTTTTTTTTTTTTTTTTTTTTTTTTTTTTTTTTTTGAAGAATAGAAAAGTACTTATCAAACTAAAATTCAAATAATTTTGTTTTGAAGAATAGAAAGGCATGTGAATATTTTAATTGCATAAATGGACAGATGAGATAATTAAAGAAGTAAACGACAAAAAAGAATAGAGGCATTCTACCACTTACTTTTTAGTGGGCCAAAATCCACCTCGATTGGGCCGACAATATTGGGCTGGGCCCAACCACTGCAGTAAACGACAAAGCATGTAGGCCCAAACTCCAAAAATCCCAATCAGCCCTAAATTTGGTAATGTCCTCTTCCTCTTACAATTCAAGATAGCTCTCAAAAAAAAAAAAAGACTAGAAAGTAGAAATAGACCTCTACAATTAATTAATTGCACCAACATGTAATATATATATATATATTTATAGAGAGATAAGATCTCAAAACCATTTCTCCATGAGTGTATATTTATATCATTTTTGTTTATAGTTCTAAAATTATTAGAAGTAGGAGAATTCGAACAATAATTTCTTAAAGAGTATGTATACAGTCATATTGTTGAGCTACTATTTTTATTGGTCATACTTATATCAATTAAGTTATACTCTTTATTGATAATTTATGGAAGTTAAAATTAACTCTAATATCTACATTATATATATATATATTAAAAAAATTACATAAATATGCATAAATGATTGTGAGCCTATGAATTTGAACATTTCATTTTCAATTATGTAGTTGGGGTGCATAAGGTGATGAGTTCAAATCCGGCCACCTACCTAGAAATTAATTTCAAATGAATACTTACGGGTTTTCTTGGCATCTAAATGTTGTAGGGTCAGGCGGTATATCCCGTGACATTAGTCGAGATGTGCTTGTGCACGCAAGCTGGCCCGGACAGTCAAGGACATCAAAAAAAAAAAAAAAAAAAAATTATGTAGTTGTCTAACAAAAGAATCTTTTATTTTCTTTAATTCGTGTCTGTTCGACCAATTTATGCACACATCAACTATTGTCATGGAACGTAACCTATATATCATCCATATATTTTAAATTGGATCAGAAAAGTTTTGGTCATTTTTTTTATCCTCCCTAATATGCTTTTAGTATATGCACGGGAATATTCATTCTTTCATTAATATTATTTTTGTCTCTCTCCATTTGGGTTGTTCCAAACCTTCCTACCCTATTGATAACTCTCAAGAAGTGAGAGTTAAAGTAGGGAAAATAGACATAAAAGCGATATGAAATGAGTAATAACTAGG
>JBBMEF010000021.1:7128510-7144233 GCA_037832685.1 Sicyos baderoa | reverse complement strand
TTTTAAAATGTTAAAATGAAATCTAGATTTGTAATTAGTTCTCTAATAAGATATTTTTGCAATTAGTTTTCTATAGTAGTCTATAAATGCAAAAAGCTCTTTTTAAAATCGATGCTGTAGTGCTAATATTTTATTTACACACAAACGACTCTCAAACCTAATTTGGATACATATAATTTTTCTTTTATCTTTTTAATTTGGTGACCAATCACATCTTCAAAATGTTTGGTGATAACTCCAAAACATTTTTTTTTAACTAAATGAGATCCTTGATAGACAACTGCTACGTTGCGGCACTACCTATATATTCACGAACATACAAATTGTTTAAATACTATTTTGATCCTTCAAATTTGAAGGTATCCCATTTTAGTTCTCAAATTTCAAAATTCTAATTTTAATCCTTCAACTTTAAAATTTGTTCTATTTTAATTTTTGAACTTTCAAATGTATGATTTTAATCTGGTAGTAAAAAAAAACTTAAAAATTGATTTTTAAAATTAATTATCAATTGAAATTGGTTCAACAATACAATAAAAGAAAAAAAAAACTGCATATTTTTAAAATTTATAGGAAAAGATGAAAAAATAAACAAGATTTCTATGAATGGTAAGATTTTATTTTTTCTAATTTAGAGAACAAAGTGAAATACACGGATTAAAATTTAACTTTTAAATAAAAATGTAACCAATCTCAAAAAGTTCATCTACCAAAATGGTAATTTAACAAAAAAATAAAAAAAAAAAACAAAAAAAAGAAAGAAAAGAAAAGAAAAGAGTGTCCAAAATACTAAAAATAAAATAAAATTAAACAAAAAGATTTGAAAGAGGGGAAGTAAAACAGAAGGGGAGAGTAAAATGGGAGAGTTTGAAAAGAAGAAAACAAATTCAAAACAATTTGACTGAATTCTATAGAGAGAGCCCTCTTCTTGTTTCCTCCAATCTCTCAACAACCGATCTACCATCGATTTGACTCTCTTCGCCGCCGGCGATGTCTCTCCGACCCACCACCCGAACCGACGTCCGCAAGAAGGCCTACAAGACCGGCGTCGACGGCGACGAGGCTCGCCGGAGGAGGGAGGACAATCTCGTCGAGATCAGGAAGAACAAGCGCGAGGATAGCTTGCTGAAGAAGAGGAGAGAAGGGCTTCTCTTGCATTCCCAGCAATTGGCCGATGCTTCTCAGATTGCCCCCGTCGTCGAAAAGCGCGTATGGGTTTGCTTGCTTTTTGCGATTTGAATTGATTGTAGTTGTTTTTTTTCGTATTTACTATGTGGGGTTTCTTTGATTTGGGCTTTTCTTATCTGGGTTTATGCGGAAATTGGGGATTCTACTGGGAATTTGGATTCTGATTCTTAGGTTTTGTCAAATCTGTTTCTGGGTCGCCGAGAAATTTGGGGGTAGCGTTTTGGAAGTGATTTCCATGTTGAGATGAGAGCAATTTCTCTGATCTTTTGATTCCCTGAGTCAATGTTGAAATGGGGTTTTTGTTGTTGTTCTGTACATTTGTGCCAAAACCCAGAATGGAAAGTTTTTTTCTAACTGGTATACGGGTATTTGGACCCTGAATCTATTGGAGATTTGGATGTTATTTTCCCAAGTTTGTGCTTGCTAATTTAATGAAAGGTTCAGCTGTTCATAAATGACAATGAAGATGAGCATAATTCTTTTGATCAGATTTATGTTTGTTTGATTGCTAACTTTGTTGTTACTTTTGCACTGTTAGTTGGAGAGTATTCCTGTGTTGGTACAAGGAGTGTGGTCTGCTGATACAGAAACACAGCTGGAAGCTACTACGCAATTTCGAAAGCTATTATCTATTGGTAAAATGGTGTTTTTGAAGTTGAAACGACTGTTTTCTTTCTTATTCTTTGTTTTCTATTCTATGTCCATCGTGGTTCAATCTCGATTTGAATTTATGTGCAGAGCGTAGCCCCCCGATTGATGAAGTTATCAACGCTGGTGTAGTTCCCAAGTTTGTGGAGTTTCTTGGAAGGCATGATCTACCTCAGTTGCAAGTTGGATTCCTTGAAACATTTTATTCTCTTTCTTTTTGTACCTTATGGTTTTCATTGAATGATTTAAAGATGCCAATATGGTTGATGATTTAAATGGATGCAGTTTGAAGCTGCATGGGCCTTGACTAATGTTGCATCTGGAACATCAGAGCATACACGAGTTGTCATTGACCATGGTGCTGTCCCTATTTTTGTAAATCTTTTGAGCTCAGGCAGTGATGATGTCAGGGAGCAGGTTGGCACATATTTTTTCTTTTTTTTCTTCATTTCAGATATGGAAGTAGCTTGTCATTAGGCATTGTTTTTTAGTAGAAGATTGTCATTAGGCATTGTGAACTGATAAAGTTAATGAAAAAGTGGGCAAAGCTCCTCTAACCAAGGGAGGTTAGGTTATTCCATGCGTAGGTGCTGAGTTCAGTTTGTTGAAACCTGTAAGGGGTAATTACTAATAATACAAAATAAACTTGGTGAGAATGTTCCATTTCTAGGCCGAAAGAATAATCGTATGGAAAGTTGGAAACATTAACTAAGTCTCTATGTAGTGTCTTTGAACATTATTCTGTTTCTTTCTTTCCTGTGACTGTCAACGACCCCGCTAGAATTGTGTTTTCAGATTATATCATGTTAGGCTTTGCCAAAAAAAAAAAAAAAAAAACTGAAAAGGGGCCGGTCCATTTGAATTTAGCTGCATTAAAAAGGTTTCTCCAAGCCGCCACAGGGTCTCAAAAAACTAAGGTGAAGGAATTGGTGATTGAGATCTTCCTCATGTTGTTTAGACATACACCAGTTTGGGACAAAATTATAGGTGTTCGGAGTTCTCTCCATTATTTAATTCATTAACAAAATGGTTTTTCATTCCAAAAAATTGTATCATCTCTACCTCCACAAATGTAGAACTCAATACAAAAAGAAACTTAGAACTCAAGGACTCAATTGTACAACCCATAGAACATACTCTGTTCATTCTTTTTCTTCTTGACATAAATAATATTGTTTGTTATGATTCTGTATGTTCTAATAATATGAATGTAAGAATTAATGGTGTAGTTATGTTTGTGCCTTGTTTATCCCTAACTTGTTTACCTCCAGCCTTTCCGGAGACGTGGGTTTTCTCTGCCGTATACTTTCCATAGAGTTATTTCTGTCTGATTATGCCTTACACTTGTTTGAAATCTCCATTTAAAACTATGTGTTGCTGTAAGACATATCGGCATGTATGACTTGACTGTCCATTTTTGTATGGAAATTCTTCATTTCTTTTATTATTATGGTTGTTTTTGGAGTATCCTTTTACTTGAGTTGTTTAATACGGTGATTTATTTTTCTTGTACAGGCCGTGTGGGCCTTAGGTAATGTTGCTGGTGACTCTCCAAGTTGTAGGGATCTTGTTCTTGGCCATGGTGCACTAATGCCATTACTTTCCCAACTTAATGAACACACAAAACTATCTATGCTCAGGAATGCAACATGGACTTTATCCAATTTCTGTCGTGGGAAGCCTCCAACACCCTTTGATCAGGTTTATATTTCGCTGACCTTGCGGATTCAAGATCCAACTTTGAGTTTCTTTGTAAAATAAGCATTACTTTTTTATTATCATGAATGCTGTTGGTGATTAACTTGCATTTACTCAGGTGAAACCCGCTTTATCAGTTCTAAGGCTACTGATTCACTTGAATGATGAAGAAGCTCTAACAGACGCCTGCTGGGCTCTCTCCTACCTTTCAGATGGCCCGAATGAAAAAATTCAGGCTGTAATAGAAGCAGGAGTTTGCCCAAGACTTGTGGAGCTTCTGCTGTAAGTTCATGTATCTTAGAAGCTCTCAAATAAGCACATCTTAATTCTTTGCATTTTTTGATAACTGAAATGTTGGTCCCTCATTACCTTATGTTTATGGTGTACATCACTAATCTCGAGGAGGTTATGACCCACAACATATCATAATAGCACTGATTACTAGTACATTTCAATGCCTTTGCTTTAGTGATTATGCATTCATTGATTTGTTTTCTGTTCGTTTATTTATTGCTGACCAAGATTTGTTTCTATTAGTCACCAATCGCCATCAGTTTTGGTGCCAGCTCTTCGAACAATCGGAAACATTGTTACGGGCGATGATGGTCAGACACAGGTATCTGTGTAAATTGTTTATTCGATGGTCGTCTTTCCACCAGTTTAATTCCTTGATGTAATGATCATTTGACTAAAAAAGAACGGACAAAGTTATAGTCACCTTTTATTGTGTTGCTAATCTTGCGCTGTATATCCGCCTTTTCTCTTGATCTTCTCTCCATTTTTTCTTGCCAATTTAAATGGTTTTGCTGTCTATTTTTGACGTCCCCCTCCCTTTCCAGTTTATGATTGACAACCAAGTTCTACCCAACCTCTATAAACTTCTCACTCAAAATCACAAAAAAAGCATCAAGAAAGAAGCTTGTTGGACAATCTCAAACATCACTGCTGGAAATAAAGCTCAGATACAGGTACCAAATTGTCTTTTGTTGTAGATTCTGCTTTTTGAAAGAAATTGGGTTGAGATTATAGACTGGTCCTTGTTTGTTTGCATTTGATGATTCTCATCAGTTTTATGGGTAACTTAGAGACAATGTCACTGAAATGGTTCTTCTCCTCTTGTTTCTGCATACACATGTGATGAAAAGTTTGAGGTGTATAATGTTGAATTTGCATGTGCAGGCAGTTATTGAGGCAAATATTATCCTTCCTCTTGTTCATCTCCTTCAACATGCAGAATTCGACATCAAGAAGGAGGCTGGTTGGGCTATTTCCAATGCCACTTCGGGTGGATCTCATCAGCAGATTCAGTAAGAAATAGTTTGGCTAGTTCTTGGTGCTTTATGATTTATGCAGTTCTGAAAATCATAGTTTTCATTAAGAAAATGAAAGAGTACAATCAAACTTCAAATAACATGACGAGAATAAAAGAAGGCGAAACAAGAATCTCAACTTATGAAAGTATACAATTGAACTTAAAAGAACAAGATGTAAATTAGAATAGACAAGAACCTAAACTATAGCACGAAAAATAATAATTGGTCAACGCATTAGTAACTTCTCTCCATGGTTAAGACCAAGAGAACAAATCTCCACCATTTTGTATAGTAATCGAAAGAGCTCCAAGCGATAAGATTAAGAGATAAATGGTAATTATAAAGCTCCCTACTTTAAGAGATGTACTAAACCCAGGTTAAGACTAGATCTTAAATGTAATCCATCTGTCAAGTTTCTCCCGGTCGTCTCAGGTCAAACACTTCACAAAACGTTGAACAATTCTACATGCTGCCATAGAGCTTTTTGTACCAAAAGTGGAAGAGCAAGATCTTATCCATCATTGGGTGGCGATCTTCGTTATGAGCCAATCATCTCAAAAGAAAAACTATCACTTCACAAATCAAATACCTGCATCGACTGCCCCCATATGATATGTTACAAATCTGAATGCAAAACATTGTTAATCAATCCATATAAGAAGTGCTGTGCAAAAAATGTGACACCTTTCACTGCAATGAGAATTAAAAGCACCTGGAATAAATATTAGGTGTCTTTATTCCTTTCTTTTGTGTCCGAGTGTCTAGGCCAACTTACGTTATCTCGATTACTCTCACGTGACAGATTGCCAGACCCTACAACATTTTTTGGTCAAGAAAATCCATAGGAAATTAGTTCCGAGATAGGTAGCAACCATGAATTGAAACCGTAATCTTTTAGTTCTATAATACCCTCTTGACCACTAGAAAATTCCATGATGGTTGATGTGCATGTACTGTATCTTCTTCGGATCGAAAAGTCAATTGAACTATGACAGTATTTTTTTTTTTTTTTTATATAATTTTCCTGGCTTGTTCTATTTCAAACATGAGGAAGATGGGTACAATGTTTGAAGTAGCACGCCATGCTTATCAGATTGTATAGGCATTTGTCATTGACTCATTAGTTTAGAACTTAAACAATGTTTTTGCTGGACAAAGCTGTGGATTTAGCATCATCATTATTTGATACAGGTTTCTGGTAAGTCAAGGTTGCATCAAACCGCTCTGTGACCTTTTATCCTGTCCAGACCCAAGGATCGTGACAGTTTGTCTGGAGGGGCTTGATAACATACTCAAGGTTGGCGAGGCTGACAAGGACATGGGATTGAATGGAGGAATAAACATCTACGCACAAGCCATTGATGAGTGCGAGGGACTCGATAAGATCGAACACTTGCAGACTCACGACAACAATGAGATCTACGAGAAGGCGGTGAAGATGTTGGAGAGATACTGGGCAGAAGAAGACGAGGAGCAGGAGCAGCAGAACCCACAGCAGCAGCAGAACGGAGATGTGAGTCAACAGGGCTTCGCATTCGGTGCAAACCAGCCAAATGTTCCTCCTGGCGGGTTCAAGTTTGGGTGAAATTTGGTGGTAGCTTGAGAAAAAACTATTATTATAAAAATATTTATAGGGTCCCTTGTTCTTGTTTCTTCATTGATTGGTGTAGTGAAGTTCCAATGTTTTATACTGTTTAGCTTGTCTTCTGGTTCACAAGGGGTCAGGGTTTTTGATCTGGTCCACGGCTGTTACTTTTTCTGGAGTTTAGTTTTTCTCTCTTTTTTTGGTCAGCCAGTGTTATCAATTTGTTCTTTTCTTTTCAATACTATTCTGCTGCTTTCTTCAGTATCCAAAACTTGACTTTGTATTTACACAACATATATACATATTGGTCTTCTGTTTCTATTTTATACCAAAACAAAATTCTTTGATTAACTTCGCTTGATCAAGCTGCATCGACATTCATCTTCTAAACTTTGGCCTCGGACAACCTTCGACTCCATGAGGGTGAAGACGAGTCAGGTGAATATGAGCTTATGCTCTTAAGAAAAATTCAATATCATGGATGAACAATAGTGTCATTTAGTTCTTATATTTTAAAAATGTATTCTAGATACTTAAAAGTTGTATTTGGGGAAGATAAACTGATTTTGTTTTTGGAGGATTTGAATATTTGAGCTTTAAAGATAAAAGTAATGTTTTTACAATTGGCTATTGAGTGATGTTCGTATTGATTATAATGAAGTAATTTTATATAATAGACAGACATATTTGTGATAATTTTTTTTGTTCTTTTTTTTTTGAAATGTATTGACATAAAATGCTTATTTGACCTAAAAAATTCAAATATTTTTACTACACATTAACTATCATATTTGGCCAAAGATGATCTTAAAAATTCAAAGGTGCATTTGAGAGCCATTCAAGAAAATGTCGGTGACTTAATGGTTTGATTGTGTGATAAAAATCCACTTCAACGGCATGATCACGAGCTTGATCTTGATATTTTACTCTCATTTATTTGAAGTGGTTGCAGACTGATTTAGGGGAAAAGCTTAGTGTTGACGATGTTGTTGGCGAAGAATCCGATGTGGGTGTGACCTACAACTTAAAAGGGTATCTTCCATTTTCCATATTATTCCAAATTGCAGGGCTCAGAAATATGCAATCTTGTTCATAATCTGGAGTGTAAAGCTTTAGCCTCAATTGTCCCACTGTTCAAAGATTATGGAATTTGGAGTCTCTATGTCAGTTTCCCAACCCTTTGTGGAAGCAAAGCTTCAAAGAAGATCAAATTCAATTATTTTTATTATACTTAAGTATTATTTGATAAAAGTATTATGATTCAAACGTAATTTAGTTTAGTTTAAAATTATTTTATAAATGTTTTGGAACAACAATAGTTACAAAGAAGACGGTGATTTGATGATTTTATTGTTTGATGGTAATTCAGTTCGATACTATAGTCCCGAGTTAATCTCAAGAATCGATATTTAGACTTTTATTTATTTGAGAACAGTACCATTGATCATCTTCTACTAAAAAGTACAGTAGTTACAAAAAATGAATAAACTAAAATCTCAGCCATATAGGATAGAATAGATGTGAAAAAATATATTTGAAAGGGTATGATTAGAGTTTAAAATTTTTATTTAGAAAATATTATATAAAAGCTACCAAGTTTATGTTTTTATTATGCAACAAAATTGAGAAGTGGTTTTACATAATTGCTTTTGTCCCTTATAAAAGCTCTGTTAAATCATATTTTCAAAATACAATGCCTACTAACAATCGACTTTTGACTAGAGCTTCTACAAGAGGAATTTCATTATATTAGTATAAGTGAAATTAACTTATTAAGCTATAAAAACATTTCAAAATTTATCTGATTTAACTAAAGTATTTTGAAAGTAAAATATTTTGATAGCTATTGATTTGTTAACATTGAAGCCATATAGTATCCATGAATTTTCCAACCTCTCACTTTAAATACCATAACTGCGATATACCATCGGACTCTCCAACATTTGGATATTAAAAAAACTCATAAAAAAAAAAATCAATTCTTAGGTAGGTGACCTAATTGAACTCTTCACTTCTTAATTCCATAAGACTTGTTAATCCTAGATCACTAGTGTCGACTCTTCAACATTTGGATATTAAGAGAACTCATAAAAAAAATCAATTCTTAAGTGACCTAATTGAACTCTTCCCCTCTTTAACACCAAAAGACTTGCTAATCCTAGATCACTCCACAATAGTCATTTGAGTCCCATGGTTAAGAGCAATCACTCACATGTATGATAAAAAAAACTCACTTTCCAATATCCTAACCATACGCCAAACAATTAACAATCATCGTCGTAATCGTTATAAAAAAGTTCGACAAAAACCTCGAACAACCCGAACAAACCTAATTTATCATAATTCAGCCACACTTATAAAATCTTGTAGCTGTGTACAGTTTTCTACCATACATCCATTTGTTTAGGTTGGGGAGCGATCCAACTACATGTATCAAACCAAGGATGTCTCTTGTCACAGAAGGGATCAAAGCCAAAGCTGATAAGGTCTACTATGGAGATAGGATCTGTCACAGAAGGGAATATCACATTCAAGTCTCCGACCGGCCTGTCGAGGACTTTCCCTGCGTTGGCTTTCGAGGTTCAAGAACTTAAGAATGTGGAAGAGAAAAAGAAGAGCAACAAAGAGGTTGTGAATGCAGCAGCTACTGTAATACAAATGAAGCAGGTCTGTTTTTAGTTCTTCTAAGCTTCAGAGGGGCTCTCTTTGTTGTTGGCTCAATCTGTTTTTATGCTGTTATTGATATTTCTGATGTTGGAAGTTATTTTTATTGAATAAACAATGTAAGAAGCTTACATATCGTAACCGTGTAGAACGAAGCAGGGGATGTTAACAGAATGTGAATATATTATTGTGTTGTGAGTAATTTATACACAAAGATGTTTAGAGAGAACCAACAAATCAATATTCAGGTTCTCTCAGTTCTAAAAAAATCTATTGCCAATCAACTATAATTAATTGGCTGACAGAATTGGAGCATATACTTTTTAGTATGCTTCCTAAACAAACAGGCTTTGTAGTTTATGCTATCTTTTAGAGCTTTGAAACTCACTCTGTAATTTGATTGCTATAACCTATTAACTAATAGCTGTACTGTATGGTACAAATGCATTCTCATCCTTGAACGAATGAAGTTACCTTAAACAAGGATCTGCGACCGAGCAGCACCGCGGGAGCACTTCTTCCTGCCCGACTTGCTAAGTGCACAGACGCATATCTCGAGAAGCTCGTAATCCTCTTCCCAGAACAACGATGATGCGAGCTCTGGATTCTCAACCAGCATTTTTGATGTCAGGAAACCAGCAATTGTCCATGTTTGATAGAGTCGGGATTGCTTTCCGATGAACTTTCCTGTTTGAGTGTCGTAATATTCAGGCCAGTGATCGACTGCAATCCTCTTCTCAGCCACAGAAACTGCTTTCTTGGCCATTTCGAGTCGGCCCATCTTGATGCAGGCCAATGTGAACTGCAACAGATGTCAACTTAAAATAAGATTACTTCATCCTATTATTCCGGCCCTAACTAGTGAACCCCAAGAAATTCATATTTGCTAAAAATAATGACATGAAGACCAAAACCTCAATTTTGCTATCAGTTTTACGATACCTGCCAAAGAAGTGTTGGCCACGATCCACCGTTATGATATGACCACGGTCTGAAAAAGGTCGAAAAGGAAAGCGAGCATCAACAAACCGACGAATGGAACTTTGAATGGCAATAAAATAGATACAATATGCAGAGGGAGAATGCAAGGCAGAGAGTAGCATATAGTTTATGAATCATGCATAAAACTTACGTGTTTTTCGGGTCACTGCCAGTGATTATGCGCCATTCCTCGTACTCCAAAGCAGGATAACATATCTTAAGAGGCATATGATCCACAAGATCACTCCATTTAGCTTCAATAAGATTAAGAATAGCTTCATTTTGTTTTGGTGTACCCAAAGACGAAACAATGGACCAAACATTTCCAAGTGTAAAAAACCTAAAATCCATATGAGCTGGTTGTAGATTGCCTATCAAATAACCTCCTTGCTCTGGTAACCAGTCCATTAGCCACCGTGGTATTTGGTCGGGATAGATGTTGAATTTGTTTGTAGCATCCATGGAGTATTCTTCCGTCTTATAGCGATAGATCTCATTGATCTTCTTCATATCCACCCAATAATATTCTCTGATATGGAATGATAAAGCACTGAGTCGATTGTTAATGGCACTCACCAAGTTCTTGGACCCATCGTCCACAGTAAGAATTTCACGAGAACACCTTAAAGCTGAATAAAACAAAGCCTGTAGAATCGAACTAAAATGAGAAAATGAACAATATTTGGATCTCAAGGGTGCAATTTGAATGAGAAGGTGGATCTAGGATGAATTTTTTAGGTGATAAACTTAAATGCAGCGTGCAATCGGCTCAAGTTATCATTCAAACTCACTTGGATTTCAAGGGGATGGCCATGAATGCCCATCCGACGATCAATCATGCAGGAGCCATCGGTGACCAAAAGGGAAGGAAACATATCAAACCCATCTGTTAGACAGAGGTTAAGTATCATTTTCAAGCCTGTTTGGACATCCACCCTTTCTTGTAGAGTATAGTCCCCGGTAATTTTTCCATAAGCCCTTAAAAGAATGATCCACCATAATCCTATCAAAGAAGAGCAAAGGAGAAAGGCGATAAAGATCAAATGTTTCCAAACCGAGTACTCACTGTAAAGGGGATATGTTTGGTTTCATGAATAAGAAAAATAATTCAAATTGGGACTAGAATCATATGACTTATACCTCAAGTCCTCAAGTCCCCTAGATGAAAGAAACTACAAACTAAACTGAAATGACTGGAAGAATAACCAGGAACTGCTGAAAAATAAAACCAGAAACGAATAAAGTTATCATGTAGTAACCTGAATCTACTGGTGCCACACGGCCTATGGCCGATTCACCAAAGTCTGGATCCAAGACCTCTTCGAAATTATTGCCGTCAAGAGGAACAGTTCTGACTTTGAAGCTCGCTGGCATCAAGCCCTGTCCTGGGCTATAACAATCTACTGTTTTCTCCCAGCTCTGAGAAAAAAAATGTCTTTTGAGTCAGCATGAAACAAAAAGTAGAAATAAATAGAAATCTTTAGCAATCAGTCTGATTTCACAAATATAACTCATCAGGAAACAGTAACACCAAGTGCACACTAACAAATAAATAATCTCTCAGTCACATACAACTCACATCCTAAATTACGATTTTAGATTATCTCCTTTGTAGCAACAAACGTACTCCATATCCGTGAAAAAACGACTACATAAGCATTCAATAATTCTTCTATGCATCTAAAGAACACTTGGGCTAACAACATGGACAATTTGGCTAAAAAAGTGTTGGAAGATTTCAAAAGGCAAGGTATATTCTAGATACAAATATAATCTAACATTAAGAATAACCAATAAGATAAATAAGTGAAGGAAATGTATAACACAACCCATAGAGAATATGGAAAAGAGTACCTGTAACTGTAAGGTATGAAGGAGAAAGTTCTTCACAATCTCCCCTTCACCCTTAAGCAGGAATGCAAGAGCAGATGGAACAAAATCTCGAATAAAGACCTGGTCGTAGTTCAACGGTTGCTTATCGGCCGGATCATTTGCAGCCACGGTCCCAACCGGATTTCCACAATATGTCACAACAGCCTCACGCAGTAACCTCCAAGCATCTTTCTCAATATCAGACTCCTCTCTCTTGTTACTAATGACCTTAATGCTGTCCTTATTTACAACTTCTAATCTAGAATCACCATCTCCTACAATATTCTCATCCTTATCAATCTTTTCAACATCCAGAGGCTTCACATTCAAACCCCCCTGAACATATACCCTCTCAAAGTTCTCGTCATTCCCACGGTTCTTGATCGACGACGACGTGGAAAGGCAACGAACATTCGAGGCAATTCTAGGAACTATAGACAAACTCCTTTCGATTCTAGGAAAAATACTATAACTATAAGATCTTGTCAAAACCCTAGATTGGCCATAACTAAAATCAGCCAAGAAGAAATTCTGGGTCCCATCTAAAAAGCGTCGAGACCTCGAGAAATGAAAAGGGTAAGAACTATATTGCCTATTGGAATGAAATTTGAAGGTAAAGTTCAAAGAAGAATTACGAAGCAGAGGATTGGGGGATTTTGCAGGGGAGAAGAACCCACGTAACCCTGAATTCCTGCAACTAATTAGAAACCTACAAGAAGCCTTCATCGTCGAACTATCAAGCATAGCAATCATGTTCTAAGCAATGAATCAAAACAATAAGAACCCAGAAAAATCAAATAAGATTCAAGAACTTTACGCATAAAAGTGGCGCCAAATTGAAGGGGAAGTTGAGATTGGTGGGAAAAGAATGGAATCTGAAATCGAGGAAGCGAATGAATGAATGGTTAGGGAACATGCCAAGGGTGGGCGACGTTTTATAGATGAATTTGACGAGAAAAATGTGCTAAAATGGTCTAAATCGGTGAATATTGAATTTAGTGGTGGGTTTTTTTTTCTTTCTCAAATTAGCGAAGGT
Source organism: Sicyos baderoa (assembly GCA_037832685.1). Taxonomy (NCBI): domain Eukaryota; kingdom Viridiplantae; phylum Streptophyta; class Magnoliopsida; order Cucurbitales; family Cucurbitaceae; genus Sicyos; species Sicyos baderoa. The sequence goes on along the minus strand of JBBMEF010000021.1, from coordinate 7,131,248 downwards.
TTTATTTTGAGATTTTTATCAAATCTTGATGGGCACAAATTCATTTTATTTTTGAGCATCTAAAAGTGGGAAAGTTTTGCACTTGGCTTTAATGGTGAAATGAATATTCACTAGAGTTTTTTCCCTTTAGATTTTTTTTCTTCTTCTTCCCTTTAGATAAGACCATTTTTTTTTAAACAAGGAAACATCAATTAAAGGGACAAATATTGAACTTAATCTCCCAAATGAGAACAAACCATTATCGAAAACATCTCTCAACTCGGACACAGGCTTGAACACAGGTTGGATGGTGACCAACCTAGAAAATCAAGAGAAAAGAAGGTAACACGACAATTAGGGTCTTTTGAAAATTTACATGAAAGTTATTTGATACATGAGTGACATATTTTAAAGTCATTCTTTTATCTAAGAAAATTGTTTTTCTTCTTGTAATAGAAGTGAAACTATCTTGGACAATTCTATTTTTATTCTTACTTTTTTTTCTTTTGGAATTCAAAAGAGTGTATGAAGTAAATAATTTAGATGAACTAGTAATATAATCGTACGCTCCAGAATCAATGATCCATAAAGATGAAGGTAAGAAAAGACAAGGCAAGAGGTTTATTACCTGATTGTGCCAAGGAAACATAACAACTACCCGACAACGGTGTGATCTATAGCAGTAGTTTCAGGAGTTGATCAATTTATTCTTTAATATCAGTTGTCGAAAAAAAGTTAACCATTATTAGAGCAAGAGATATCAAACAATTATTGTATGCCACCTTGGAAAATAATATTAAAACACTATATAACTAGGAATTGTAATAGAGAAAACGAAACAATGAATAAATGAATCAATTGCCACAGAACGAAAAAAAACCCAAGCTGCTCTAGGCTCGAACTAAGATTTCCAACAACTTACACAATTGAAATTTAAAGTGACTAATGAAACCATCGCACCACTTAAACTGTTATTAAGCTTATGCGCTTGTTTATTGATGTCTTGCGTTCACGTTAGGGGCAACAATAGGAGCAACACGCACCATCAACGGTCACTTGCTCGTTTGGTCTTTACGTCAGGCTGCATTAGGTACAAAGGAGGTACTCACGATTCTTTATGTAAATCGTGAATCGCGTTGCGTATAAATTTTTTTTCTTCTTAAAAAGTTTGAAGAACAGAACACGTTCTTTAAAAAAAAGATGGTTTTCAAGAAACATAAAGAAGAAATTAGCCCATAGATTCGGATACCATGTTTCTTTTTTTAATATAAATTGGGAGAGGGGATTACAAATACCGATTCTTTCGGGGTTCGAACCTATGATGCTGGTGTTGAAATGGTCTACAACCAAACAATGAAACCATTGCACTATCGACCTTTTCGGTTTGGGCACCATGTCGATTTTGTAGAGAATATAATTAAGTTTTTATTCATATAATCGATAAAAATAATGTTACAATACTTTATTTATTTATTTACTACAAATTGGGGGACGGAAACTAGAAATCTTGTATGAAGGGTACTACTCTCAAATAAATGAGGGTCAAATACCGATTCTCAAAATCAAATATGTGATCTTGGTGTTAAACTCGATTACGCTATGAGTTACTTGGAAGATATTCTTAAATAGGAGAAATTTTACTCTTGAAAGAAGGTAAGTACAATAAAGAATAAATTACAAAATGAATTAAACCAAGTTTGGAAATAATACAAAAAATATAATATTATAAAATCAAATAATTTAACATTGCTTTTCTAGAATCAAGTTATCGAGGAAATACCTCGTTGCATCTCCCTTTAGCCATGAACTAATTAGTTTTTTATGCGAATTAATTATATGTTTTAGTCGATGAAGAATCCACATATAAGCACACTTGTTAATAATTTTGAAAAAAAAAGTTTTAGATCACATCAGTAACATGTTACATCCATAGGTCTTAACGATGATTTTAAAATTGACTACGAATAGTTAATTTACTAATTTCCTAAAATTATTTAAGAATTGACATTTAATTAAAGAAATTAGATGTTCAAAATTAAGTCTAAATTTAGTATAAGTTAGGAAAGGGATTACAAATATGGATTTCAAGAATATACTCGTGACAAAAATGGATTAACACCAAACCAGATAACCAATTGCGATACCGACCCCTTCAATCACTATTTCCTAAATAAAGTTTGATTAATACTCTCATATACACATTTATTTAGCTTATGTGCCACAAAATTTTATTTTATAAACTAAATTATAAAAATGTATATAAAATTTTGTGGCACCTAATGTTAGATAGTATAAATATCCATCTCAAAATTAATTGGTGATGATATGGGTAATTCATCTATCTTATAATTATTTATTGGACTCTTCACTTTTTTGACATGGAATAATTATATGAGATCCTAACAACCAAATAGTACAACCGAAGTTTTACTCATAAAGTTTTTCTACTCTTAACCACTCCAAATCTTCTCATCCTCTCCTCTTCTCTCTTCTCTTCTATATTCCTTTTTCCTAAGATATTGGGTCATCATCTCTTTCTTAATGTGTGAAATGCATTTCGATAGATTCAAAGTCTCAAATAACTTTCAAGATCATCAAGATCTCTCACCAAGACATCAATGACTAACTTTTATATATATATATATATATATATGTATATATATATATATATATATATATATATATTAGACCAAGCTGAAGTATGCAAATACATCAAAACACAACCTTGGGGGGGACAATTCACTTACCCAAAAAGCATA
>JBBMEF010000021.1:7110300-7128410 GCA_037832685.1 Sicyos baderoa | reverse complement strand
TATATATATATATATATATTTCTTTTTTATTTTAAAATTTCCTTAAGAAATATTTAAGTTATGAGAGAGAGAAAAAAATAGGTTATAGATTCGAATCTCTTCATTAAATATGGTTGAATAAAAACATTTAGGAAAGAAAGAATATATATATGAATTGACCGTTGTAGACCTATTTTTTTTCTCCACTTGTTGCATATACATTGATGCCCATGCAATTAGTAGTCGGGGGTCTCGCTGTAGCGTTCTGTTGCGTGAACGCATTCCTATGCGCGAGCGCTTTCCGCATTGCACAACCGCATCCGTTTCTGCATTTGTTTAGTTTACGCAATCTATAATTAGGTTTTATAAACCCTATCCTTTATGACTTTCATTTGTTTTTGTATAAACTCTATAATCCGACGCTCCTCTCAATAAACGTGTTCTCCCTCTCTGCCCGTGGATTAGCTAACACAACGTTAGTGAACCACATAAATCCTTGCGTGTGATTTCTGTTCTTCTCATCTTTTACGTTTTCGTATTATCTGTTTTACGTTTCCGTTATCGATGATTGCCGAATTCATAACACCACTTATTAGAATTAATAATGACTCTTTTGCCAACAAAAATAATAGTTCAAAGATATCAATGTGTTCATATGATCTCTAGATAATAGGATCCTATACCTAATTGTAATTGAACTAAAATTGTTATTAAAATATCAATGGCAAAAATGTTTGATATTAAAATAGCTGAATATTTAAGAACTAAATAAAAATCTACTCAAAACCATATTTTATCTTTAAAAAAACCTTATTTTTTTATACAACAATATTGAGGGAGGAAGATTCGAACTTATAACCTGGTTACAAGGTCGTACAAGATGCCAGTAGATCTATGCTACTTTTTCCCTTACAAAAAAAACCTTAAAAAAAGGTTATAGTATCTAATTCAAAATTGGTTTTTTTTTTTTTTTTTTTTTTTTTTTTTTTTTGAAACAATTCAAAATTGGGTTAAATTATATAAAAAAGAGAAAATTAATCATTTCAAAAAAAAAAAAAAAAAAAAAAAAAAAAACCCAATTAAGTGCAAAATATATTTCATTCTCTAATTAAATGTGTTGTCAATTAAGAGCAATCCCTCATAGTCTTTGATGCTTTAAATGTATAATCACTGCATACGTATTTCAATCTCCTAACTATATGCGTAAATAATTAAACAATTAAGTCTTTAAATAAATAGTTAAAAAATATATTTCAATCACCTAACTTTAGCGTGAACAATTAAGAGCATGACTCACACTCTTTAAATGCATAGTTCAAATATATATTTTAAATTCCTACATATAAGCATAAACTAGGAGGGTACAAACCGAGAGTCAGTGACGCAGTTAATTATCTTATTTGGTGTTAAAAATTGTTATTTGACTCTCATATTATTTAATTATAATTTATATATATATATATATATATAAATAAAAAGTGACACAGATTGTCAAATTTAGGTATAGTATCATAGATTTTTGGGAATTTGCACTCTATAGCAAATTTCCTACCCCACATTAAAATTATAACAATATTTTAAAAATATTGCAAATATAGCAACTTTTTTTTTAGATGCTATTGATACTCTATTGGACACTATTGATAAAGTCTATCAGACACTATTGATGGAGTCTATAAATCTAATTTTGCTATATTTACAAATATTTTAATTATTTTGCTATTTATGCAATTTTTTTGCCTTATTGTAATATACATGCAAATTCCACTAGATTTTTTCTTTATTTTATTTTTTACATATTTATGTTTTATCACTTGAGTTTTAGAGAAGAAAAATGTGATCAACTCAACCCAATAACCTAACTCAACACGAAAGTATACATTTTAGATTGCATTGGATTGTTCTAATATATAAAATTGAATGAATTGATAAATTGACCAAACCAAATTTTTAGGTTAATCCGAAAAATTCTCCCAACCCGAAAGCAGTAAACAATTAAGAGCAATCACCACCATGGTCGTTAAATGTACAATCAAAACACATTTTTCCAATCCCCCAAACTATATACTAACCAGACAGCAACATTTGAAAAGAAACCTCAAACAAACACAACATAATTTATAGGCCTCACCTTCCACATTAAACCTTGTAGTTGTGCACATTAAATTCTCCCACCAAACCCACAACTTATTATGGTTGAGAGATCCCAAATGCCCATTTGAACTTCATGTATATATAAAAGTGCAAAACCCCATTTTTCTTACTCAAAAACCAAACAAGAAGAAGCAAACAATTAAAGTCATTAAGAATGTCTCTTGTCACAGAAGACATCAAAGCCAAAGCTGATGAGGTTTACTATGGAGATGAGATCTGCCAAGAGAAATCAAGGGAGCTGCTCAAGGAAATGGATCTTCCAAATGGGCTTTTGCCAATGAAAGACATGGAGGAGTGTGGGATTGTGAGGGAGACTGGGTTTGTTTGGCTCAAGCAGAAAAAGAGCTACACTCACAAGTTTGAAGAGATTGGGAGGTTGGTTACTTATGGCAAGGAAGTCACAGCCTATGTGGAGAAAAACAAGGTTAAGAAACTTACTGGGGTCAAGGCCAAGGAGCTCTTGATTTGGCTCACAATCTGTGAAATCTCTGTCGACCACCCGCCGACCGGAAAAATCACGTTCAAGTCCCCAACTGGCCTGTCGAGAACTTTCCCCGTGTCGGCTTTTGTGGCCGAAGAACTCAAGAAGAAGAACGACAAAGAGGTGGAAGAGGTTGCAAATGCAGCTGCTACTACTACTTTAGAAGTGAAGCAGGTCTGATTATTAGGGTCTTTCTCTATGTTCTTGGCTCAATCTGTTTGCAATGGTGTTTCTGAAGTTTCTGATGTTCAAAGTCTTTATATTAAATAAACATTGGTGCAGTTTATGTGTCGTGACCATAACCGTAACCGTGTATAAAAAAGCGGGGGATGTTAACAATAAGGAATATATTATTATGAAATAATTTACAGATGTTCAGAGAGAACCCATAGATAAATATTTAGGTTCTCTCAGTTCTAGAAAAATCTATGGAAAAACAATTTATAATTAATTGGCTGACAGAATCAGCATATATTTTGTACCATGCTTGCAAAACAAACAAGCTTTTTCTAGTTTCTATTATCCTTAATAACTTTGAACTTTATTTTTTGAGAACTTTGAACCAATTCTCTATCTTAATTGCTCTCTACCTATAAATTTGTAACTGTACAACAGTATGGTACAAAGGCATGCTCATCCTTGAAAGAATGAAGTTACCTTAGACAAGGATCTGCGACCGAGCAGCGCCACGAGAGCACTTCTTCCTGCCTGACTTGCTAAGCGCACAAACGCATATCTCAAGAAGCTCATAATCCTCTTCCCAGAACAAAGAGGATGCCAGCTCTGGATTCTCCACCAGCATTTTCGATGTCAGGAACCCAGCAATTGTCCACGTTTGATTGAGTCGGGATTGCTTTCCAATGAACTTTCCTGTTCGGGTGTCGTAATATTCAGGCCAGCGATCGGCTGCAAGCCTCTTCTCAGCCAAAGCAACTGCTTTCTTGGCCATTTCGAGTCTGCCCATCTTAATGCAGGCCAATGTGAACTGCAATAGATGTTGACTTGAAATTGTTATATACATCACATTAGTTGAGTGGCTTAAAATTACTGTGATCCTATTATTCAATTGAACACCACAAGACATATTCAATTAAGATTTTTAAATAAACAAGCCATCAAGAAACACCTGTGAACGAGAGAAATAGTCGTCGCATCATATTCATTAAACTACTGCATATATATATATATAGGGATATAAAAAATACCCTAACTAGAGAATGCGCAAATACCAAAAAATACACTTAAATATACGTATTTATATACTATAACACCACCTATTTGGTAACAATAATGACATGAAGACCAAAATCTCAATATTGTTATTAGTTTTAAGTTACCTGCCAAAGAAGTGTTGGCCATGATCCCCCGTTATGATATGACCATGGGCTGAAATAGGTCCAAAAAAACGATCAGAAAACCAATGAACAAAACCTTGCATGGAAATAAAGTAGATACTATATGGTACATGCAGAAGAAGGATGCAAGGTAGAGGATAGCACATAGTTATTTTTTTTTCTTTTTTATATTCATGAGTGTCGGGGCCAACTTTGGCACACCTTGACTATTCTCACGAGACATCCCGTCTGACCTTACATCCATAGGAAATCATTTCCTAGGTAGGTGACATAGTTTGTAAATTAAGCATAAAACTCACGTGTTTTTCGGGTCACTGCCAGTGATTATGCGCCATTCCTCATACTCTAAAGCAGGATAACATATCTTAACAGGCATATGACCCACAAGATCACTCCATTTAGCTTCAATAAGATTTAGAATAGATTCATTTTGTTTTGGTGTACCCAAAGACGAAATAATCGACCAAAGATTTCCGAGTGTGAAAAATCTAAAATCCATATGAGCAGGTTGGAGATTGCCTATCAAATAACCTCCTTCCTCTGGTACCCAGTCCATTAGCCACTGAGGAATTTGGTCAGGATAGATGTTGAATTTGTTTGTAGCATCCATGGAGTATTCCTCGGTTTTATAGCGATAGATCTCGTTGATCTTCTTCATATCAACCCAATAGTATTCTCTGATATGGAACGATAGAGCACTGAGTCGATTGTTAATGGCACTCACCAAGTTCTTGGATCCATCGTTCACCGTGAGCATTTCGCGAGAACACCTTAAAGCTGAATAAAATAAGGCCTGCAGAATCAAGCTTGTTATAGATGCAGGTTATGAACTTAAATGAGAAAAGGAACATTAACAAATGTTTAATATAAAATTGAAATAATAGAATAAGATATAGAAGAATCTGACGATCGGATGCTGATGAAAAAGCTATAAAGTATGAAATGCAACCGAAGAAGCAGCCAATAGCTGAAGGTGAATCCAGAACAAATCCTTATTTAGGTGATAAACTTAAATGCAGCACACAATTTGCTCAAGTTATAAATATTATTAAGAAACCAAGCTTAAGCTTTTATTGAGAAACTGATAGAATCTCGATCTATCTATTAGTAAAGCATCACGAACATACACGGTAAGCCAAGTGATTCGAGGTACTTGTACCCTCCCTAGACTCTTGAGATCTCTCAGCCCCTAATTCTCATACAATTCAAAGATACTTCCTCACTAAGCAACTCTCCCTATTTATAACTATCTTATGTAACTACCTATCTAACTAATTGCATAAAGGCCCTCATACTATTGCTAAAGCCCAAACCTATCAGAAACATGAACAAGGCATACAAAAAGAACAAGCCCACCAAGAAAAGTCCCAAAAGCTACATACATGAATTTCAGTCCAACAAAATCAAACCAAGAATTTGCTCAAGTTATCATTGAAACTCACTTGAATCTCAAGGGGGTGGCCATGAATACCCATCCGTCGATCAATCATGCAGGAGCCATCGGTGACCAACAGCGACGGGAACATATCGAATCCATCTGTTAGACAGAGGTTAAGAATCATTTTCAAGCCTGTTTGGACATCCACCCTTTCTTGTAGAGCATAGTCCCCGGTAATTTTTCCATAAGCCCTTAAAAGAATGATCCACCATAGTCCTACAAATCGAGAGAAGAGGAAAAAATAATAAAGATGAAATGTTTCTAAGCAGGGTATTTTCTGAAAAGGAGAAATGTTTGATTCATGACTCAGAAATATAGTTTTCCTAATTGAGACTTGAACCAAATAGGTTATACCTCAGAACATATATATTTTTAAAACTTAAAAAAGCCACTCGTCACTGTCCTACCTCAAAACATCTTCGGGATAAGGAATTACAAACTATGAACTCTTGATGACAAACCGAAAAGAACAAAGTAAACGTAGTAACCTGAATCTACTGGTGCCACACGGCCTATGGCTGATTCACCAAAATCTGGGTCCAAGACTTCTTCAAAGTTATTACCGTCAAGGGGAACGGTTCTGACTTTGAAGCTTGCTGGCATCAAGCCCTGTCCTGGGCTGTAACAATCTACCGTTTTCTCCCAGCTCTGGAAAAAGGAAAATCTACTCTGAGTTTTATAAGACAAATAGTAGAAATGTATGGAAACTCTTTTGCAATCATTCTGATTTCACAAATATAAATTTTAATGAAATAGAAACACCTTGTAGTTTGCGAACAATCAGAAGCAATAAGTAAAAGATTGTTGACCAAAACTTCACTAACTAAAGTCAGAAACTCGAGCCAGAACAATGTGCTCAACATACTAATCTACAGATACAATAAACGTATCCTAAACTTCAATTTTTCATTATCTCCTTCATGGAAAATAAATAAACTCAACGTCCATGGAAAAGACGACTAGATAAGCATCGAATAATTCTTCTATGCAGCTGCAGAACTCTTAGGCTAAAGACACATATAACTGTTGCTAATATTTCAATTCTAAATGTTGGTTTAAAAGCTCATTGAAAATCCCATATCATACTATCCACAGAATGATTGACATTCTGTAACTTATGACAAATGATCAAACTTCAACACATGTACTTAAATACTATGAATTGTAGGGACAAAACTGATGGAACATTGCAAAAATTAAGGTATACAATAAACAAAAACATGATATAGACATTAAGAATTGCCGAATAAGATACATAATGAAATAAAATGTATAACACAAAGCATAGAGAACATGATAAAGGGTACCTGTAACTGTAAGGTATGAAGGAGAAAGTTCCTCACAATCTCCCCTTCACCCTTCAGAAGGAAGGCAAGGGCGGAAGGAACAAAATCCCGGATGAAGACCTGATCATAGTTCAACGGTTGCTTATCGGCCGGATCGTTTGCAGCCACAGTCCCAACCGGACTTCCACAATACGTCACAACAGCCTCACGCAACAACCTCCAAGCCTCTTTCTCAATATCAGACTCCTCTCTCTTGTTACTAACGACCTTAGCATTGTTCAAATCCTCTACTTTTTCCTCATTTACACCTTCACTACCAACTTCTAATCTAGAACCTTCCTCTCCTATAACATTCTCATCCTTATCAATCTTTTCAACAACCAGAGGCTCCACATTCAAACCACCCTGAACATATATCCTCTCGAAGTTCTTGTCATTCACCCGATTCTCCACCCACGTCGAAAAATCGCGAACTTCCGAGTCGATTCTAGCAATTACAGACAAACCCCTTTTGGTTTTGGGGAAAATACCATAACTATAAGACCTAGTTAGTACCCTAGATTGGCCATAACTCAAACCAGCCACAGAACAATTCTGGGTCCCATCGAAAAACCGTCGAGCCCCCGAGAAACGAAAAGGGTTAGAACTAAATTGCCTAATGGAATGAAATTTGAAGCTAAATTTCAAACAAGAATTATGGGGAAAATTATTCAGAGGTTTAACAGGCGATAACGCATAAAACCCAGAATTTCTACAACTAATTAGAAGCCTACAAGAAGAAGCCTTCATGGACAAATTATCAAGCAATGCAATCATGTTAAGAACAATTGAATCAAAACGAGAATAACCCAGAAAAATGAAATCAGTGGAATTTGGATAAGATTCAAGAAATTTACATAAAACAGTGGCGGTGATCTTCGAATTCTGCGGCGAATTTTAAAAAATGAAATTTAGGTCGAAGAAGAATGGTATCTGAAATTCAGGAAGCAAATGAATGGTTCGAATTCTGTGGTGTCTGAATCGATGGATTTGGTGGTGGGTTTTTTCTTTTCTTCATCAAATTATTATTATTATTTTTTTATTTTTTTTTAGATTTTTAACAAATCTAATAAGTCTAGTTTCTACTTTCTAGGGCAAGAATTCATTTTAAAGGGAATGGTTAGATTTTTTTCGTTAAATTATAAATTTGGTCATAAATGAAAGAGAATTTGCCGTCTATAACCAGTTTAGAATTATAGCAACATTTTTTTTAAAAAAAAATTATAGCAAATTTTCCTTCATTTTTTTAAAATTCCTTTTTTGCCCTTTCTTATACACGTTCCTTCTTCTTCTTCGATTTCTTCTTGTGCGCTTTCGTCTTCTTCAATTTCTTCTTCTTCGATTTCTTCTTCGAGTTCTTCTTGATTGTTGATCATCTTCATCTTCTTGTTTGATACGATTGATTTCGTTCTTTAATCCGGATCTCGTCGCACTAGGTACAAATTCCTTTTGATTTCAATCCATTTTGTGTTTATCAGCAGCCAAATCAAGTTTTTGTTTTCAATCAAACAATTTCTTTGGCAATAATCTCAAACTCATTCCACGAGCTTTATCAAACACCTTTTATTCGTCTTCTCTGGCTTAACCTAGGGTTTATTTTTTCGAAAGCGATTTCCAAGCCGACGATGTCGAAGTTGTAGATGTTAGATTTTTTACTTGCGACTCTTTATCGAAGGTACTCTGGTGCGACTCTGCTCCACATAAATTTTTTATTGATTTTTTCCATGATCGACGAGCTTAGCGAGCCCGAAATCGCCATGATAGAAGGTTGAGGCCAAACCACTTGGTGGCCGATTGTGTAAAATATATTTGTTCTTCTCGTATAAACTCTTGTTAGACATGAGTTTGTAGATTGTTAGATACTCAGGTTGTTGCAACATCATCCAATGAGTTCTATTAAACTTTTGTTCTTCTTGTTATTGATTGAATCAAACTGTTATATTGATTGAATCAATTGGCTATTAAAATTGATGGTAGACTATCATTTGAAGACTACCTCAAATTTTAATAAATGACTTCTATCACTTAACCACTAATTAACTTCTAAAACTTGAACATTTATTAACTTCTATCATTTGAACACTAATTGACTTCTATCACTTAACCACTAGTTGACTTCTATTAGTTGAACAATGATTGGATACTACCAAAAAAGTACATTAAAATGTACCTTTAGATTACAAGTTCCTAATAAGAGTACAAAATCCTACAAGTACGTAAGTACAAGACAATATGACTATTTTCTATTATTTAAGAACCTAATAGAAGTCAATCAGTTCAATTGATAGAAATCAATTAGTTTTTAAGTGATAGAAGTCAATCAAATTTCTAAGTGATAGAATTCAATAAGTTGTTAAACTAATTACTTCTATCATTTAATCACTAAACAACTTTTATCACTTAACCACTTATTGACTTCTATCACTTAAACATTGATTGACTTATTTCAATTAAATATTGATTGACTTCTAATAGTTGAATGGATAGAATTCAATCTAATTGAATATGTTTGCCAAACAAAAGTTCATTAAAATTTATCTTTTTCCTAGGAAAAAAGTTAAAATGTTATTGAATAAATTCAAAGAAAGATAAATAAATTGATTGATAAAAAATGGAGTTTTTCATATATAACAAAAATTGAGTAAAAAATTGCATTTATAGCACAAAACTAAAAATAATTGCAGCTATATCACAAAACTGAAAATAATCAAGTGATTGAGTTCAATCATTGGTAATTGATTGATGAGCTCAATCACTTAACAAACTGATCGAATACAAATCAAATATTGCTGATTGAGTTCAATCACTTGGAATTTTGCTATAAACTAATTTTTGATAAAAATGTGCTATAATTCTAATAGATGGTCATAAAATTGCTATACAGTACAAATTCTCATAAAAATATTTATGATTACTCTGTTGTATAATTAGTTGCGTAGTTAACATAAGGTAAAGAAATTACAAACGTGATAGAAAATCCGTGATAAAAATGAAGGTGAAGAAATCTTGATAGAAACATGTGTTTGTGTGATAAAAGAAATAAAAAAATTGAACGGAAGTCTAAATCACACGCATAGGCCTACATGGACTTTTTAGTCTTTTTAGAAGGTTTCTTATGTCATGTATGAAATAGTTTTAAATTTGTGTTATCCATGTAATCGTTTTTGTTATGATTGTGTGGTTGACTTCTATCATTTAAAAACCTGATAGAGGTCAATAAGTTCAATAGATATAAGTCAATAAGTTTAACTGTTAGAAGTCAATCAATTTAACTAATAGAAGCCAATTAATTTTTAAGTGATAGAAGTCAAAACAAGTTCAACTAATAGAAGCCAATTAATTTTGAAGTGATAAAAGTCAATCAATTTTTTTTTGAATAAAAAGTCAATCAATTTTTAAACTCATTGACTTCTATCATTTAATCACTAAGTGACTCATATCACTTGAACATTGATTGACTTCAATCACTTAAAAACTAATTGACTTCAATCAGTTGAACCGATTGGCTTCTATCAATTGAACGGATAGAATTCAATCTAATTGAATACATTTTAAATCTGATTGGAGTGGATTGATTATTTTTTAAACCCAACAAAATAAGGCACAAAATTGGGCTTCCAGACGCGTGAGGGCCTTTTAGACTTTTTACTAGGCCCAAAATTCGTTTTTGCTACCTGTGCAATTATTTTCATTGTTGTACTATAGATGCAATTTTTTGGCCCATTTGTATTATACATGTAAAAGCCCCTAAATGAAAGTTTTAGAATTTAATATCATTTATAATGGACAAATTAAGTACACGCAGATTATATATCCATAGATAATGTCATTGTCATTCATTCAAAATTAAAAAAAAAAAAAAAAAAATCCACTATCGTTATGTTTATTTTATCAATGATTATCATCGGTAATAATTATTTTTCTAGTTAATCAAATCATAAATACTAACAATAACAACTTATATTTGAACAATTAACAATAACAACATTTGATTTTATTGAAATAACCTTCGAACATGAAGTAGTGTTACTATTGGTACTTTTTATAAAAAAAATTAAAATACTTCATTGATATCGAAACCAAAACTTGCACCAATTTTTGTAGCGCGGTCCGGCCATGGTCTGTGACCAAGTAAATGACAAAAAGCTAGAACTTATTGTTAACCTCTTTCAGATATGAATGTGAGAGGGGGAGAACTTGCATCAATATCTCAATTTCAATTCAAACATGGGTTTGATTCACATTCCATATTCTGAGAAATATTTACCATCTGAAAAGAGGAAAAAACGGAGTCTTTGTCTAAAGAAATGTCTTGAGAAAGGGTAGATGTATAGAACTTTTCAACGAGATAGTGCTTTTTCAACTCTCTCAAAATAGAATCTATTCCAAACATATATGCCATGGTTCCTTACTTCGACGGGGTATAAATATCTAAATTTTCTATTTTTAGATATTTTTTAAGACCTATTGCTGATACTAAGTAGCAGCCAAAAATTTGTATCCATTTTTCATGATATTATGCATGGATCAGATATATCATGACGAATTCTTCAGAAAAAATTGTGTCTTCCACAATGGAATCTGATAAGTGAGATTTCGAGTAAGTGTTTACATAATCTTCTTCTGTCCGAAGAAATGATTCATCGAATAGTACTTAAAAAATGATACGAAATACCTTTCTATCTAATTAAATTACATAAAAGAATGGTAGATCCTGACGTAAAAGAAGTTAACCCTACTAACATAATCACCCCTAAAAGAACGGGAACCCTTCAAAATTAAAGATAGTTTCAAAATTGCAGTAGAACCTAGACTCTATAGTGCGAATTTGAAATATATAAAATTATGAATTTAACTATTCACCCTTTTACGAAATCAACAAAATAAACTAAAATTTAATCTTTAAGTATAATGCATACGTTCAATCTCAATCATTAAAAATATACTCATACTTAAGCAATTAAAATATTGAACAAAAAGTTTAAAAAATATATATTTGTTAATATTTTTGAGTTATTCCGTAGTTGAGAGTAAAAGTATTACCGATGGTGTCAATTAAGCTATTATTTTAAAAAAAAAAAAAACTAAAATTCACTATTTATGATTGAAATAAAATTAGAACTTAATCTATTCGGTTAAAACAAAATTTAGTTTCTATAATTTTATAAAATTTAAAAAATAATTCATATTATTTGCCTATTGCTAACAAATTAAGTACATGAAGATAACTATTCATGTATAAATGATGTATTTTTTTTGTCCAATCATTTACTTTACTCGCACTCTCATCATCGACACATGAATAATTAACTTCCACATTTAATTTACCAACGATTACAAACAACATATGGTATATAGATTTTATCAAACCCAACTAGATTCTAGTCTTAAAACCATTGAAACAAAATTCTAAATTTGTTTAAAGGACCAAAATTCATAATTTACACTTAAAAATATTACCAAATCATATATATATATATATATAATATAATTTTTCATGAATAAGCTTTCTCATTTCTCATGCCCCTAATCTGAAGATCTTTCCTTGCATGTGCCCCATTTGGCTGTTCACAAAGCACATAATTTAACAACTTATTAGTTCCAAAAATAGCCACTGCCAAAACAATCTTTGATCCTTCTTTCACAAACCAACAATGTGTTGCTCTCAAAATCTTGCCACTTTCATCCCTGCTCTTCTTTTGGCAGCTTTTTTCCTCACCATTTGCCCTTCTCATGGAATCCTCCATGAAAATCTGGTCACCATCTGCTCTACAACCTCTGATCCATCCCTCTGCCAGAAAATCCTCGGTAATGACTCCCGCACTATCTCGGCCGACCTCCCGGACCTCTCGCTTATATCCATCAATCTGACGATGAAACAGGCCGATCGAAACCTGGATTCATTCTCCAAACTGTGTAAGAATGTGAGGGATTTTGAGCAGAAGAAGAGTTTTGAGCATTGTGTGGAGTGTTACCATGAAATCGAAACAAATATCCAGAAAGCTTATGAGCTTTCAAAGCAGCAGAACTTCAGAGACAATGGTCCATTGTTAGCATCAAAGAAACTTGTTCTAGAGTGTGGTTTAGCCATCATAATCAACTCATTGTATATTGAAGTCATGAACAAACTTATGATCCTAAGCTGTGAAACTTCAATCAGTGTAAATCAATATGCTGCTGCTAATGGCCACATTCAGTAAATCTTTGATAAAAGCAAGAGCTAATAAGCAAATTGATAGCAAATGGAATAAAACACCAGTGATGGTCTTTTCTATTTTTTGCCCAATCCTTTCTTTTTCTGATTATTTTGTTTTAGTTTACTTGATGAACAAGGTTAAATAAGTTTGTTAGTAAATTTTTCTATGCACTTGTGGTGAGAGAACTCTCTCTCTCTCTCTCTAAATATATATATATATATATATATATTTGTGTGTGTATATATATATAAATATATATATTATTTATCACCAGAGAAAGAATTAAATCATAAAAGAGCTAGACTTGGAAAATATTGTGAATATATGAAAAGACATGCCAATCAAGTAAATTTAGAAAAAGGGTTATAACATTTAAGGAAGGAATTGAAATTCTTGGATGTATCAATCAAGGAATTCAGATAAGATTTTCCATATGCAAAACCTCAATTCTACAAAACAAAAAACAAAAAAAAAACAGCAATCCATGTATAGTCATTTTTGAAATCATGGACCAAAAAATCCAGGGAAAATTAGGAGATAGTAAGCCAAGAACAACAATAATTTGGGGTGCATAAGGTGATAGGTTCAGTCTATAGTGATCACCTACCTAGAAATTAATTTCTTACGAATTTCCTTGGCATCCAGTAGGGTCAGGCGGTATGTCCCGTGATATTAGTCGAGGTGCGTGAAAGTTGGCCCAAACAGTCACGGATATCAAAAAAAAAAAAACTACAATAATATGCACTAAACAGCAGCAGAGAATAAATATCCTATAGAAGTCCCTCTCACCTTGCGTACTCAGAATTCTAAACATAAGCAGCAAAGAAACTATGGCTTTCTTAGGATATTCTTGTCAACTACGAGCCTTGTTCCTCATTGTCCATCCTGTTTTGGCAACCCTGCAACACACCAACGAATCGATCAAGTATGCCGTCAAATGGAGGATTATGGGTTTGTAACAGATCCTTCAATGAAAATCTGAGATGTCCAGCAGATGATGTTGGCCTGACCTTGAAAGAAAATGATCAAGTTCTGAGAAATGCTTCCAGTACCTATCAATTCATAGAGCAACTTCAAGACAGTACATCTGATCCAGCAACAAGGGCTGCTTTTAATTGCAGAAATAGTTGCAGCCAGGTCAGGCAAGCGTTCGTGCAGAAGATTTCTTACTTCAACCAACAAGACTATGCTAATTTGGTCAATGTTGAAAGGGCAGCACCAAGTGGAGAGGCTTTCTGTAGACCGCCAATGCCAGAATGCACGTTGGTTGAGAGGAAGAGGGAATTGAGGATTCTCATTGCAATGGCTGTGGTCGCCGGTCATAAATGAGCTCTTTGATCAATTTCGTAAGCGACATTTCTGTTCTGTTGGATTTCATTCATAGGTAACAAGTGCATACAGCCTCATTGCACAACTCTGACATCCATAGCTAGTTTATGTAGAAGATAAGTGGACTTACCTGGCCACATGTTGGTATTTACTAAAAGTGCATACCATGGCTTGTTCATTGTGCTATAGCAACCCTTTAAGTCCACAAATAACAAACAGCATTGAGTTAGTAATAATAATATCATAACAATTAGTTCAAAGCCATGCAGAGAAAATGAAGAATTGGCTGGTAATTTTACTGTTCTGTCCAGGCTGATATGAAAATATGACACAACTGATGTAGAGCATTACATGATGAACATCATGAAATTGAAGCTTTCATTTATCTAAACTGGTCTAAGTAAGACGTAAATAATTTGACTGCTTAAGTTCATTCGGTAGCACATTGCTGCAACCCATGCCCCAAAAGCTCAAAACATGAATTGCTCTGTCAGTTAACTGGATTCAGATCTGTATGCCATAGACAAAAAGGGTATAAAAATAATCATGACTTTCTGGTGAACAACACCGAAAAGGAACATTCTATTTCCACCAAATTTCACACGATTCGCTATTCATGGCGTACATTTAGCATTAAGGACAGTAAATTATTAAGTACTTTGCACAATCATATCATGAGACTTTCTTTCTTGAATTGTGGATTGATCAATACTGACAAAATGAAGGATGTTTAAAGCTCATCGGCCAAGCAACGCAACACGGTCCTTCTGCACTGCCTGCACTAGGTTGATGTCAAAGAGCTCACACCGTATAGGCATCTCCATCTCATAGAATGGATTCTTCAAGACAAAATCTGTGTATAACTCATAAACGTATTTCAGAAGATCCTCCATGTGCTGTGCCCCAGGCTCACACACGACAAAGAATTTCGTTCCTGCAATAAAGAATTGTTTTCATCATTTGTTAAGAAATAGCAAAGGAATATAAAATGAAAGTTAGAGGGTCGTGAGACACTGCAAAGATAAAAAAAAATTGTTGAACAAGAAAGTCAAAATTATACGATGAAATAAGCATTTCTATCTCATACAAAGGTTCATAATGGAGAAATGATTAATCCTACAGACCAAAACTCATTCATATCTACATTAAAATAGTCCATAACTTTCCTTCTTTTCTTTTTTTTTTTTGGATAAGAAACAATTTCATTGATGCTACTCTCCTTCCTTTCTGCCAGAAGCACAACAAACATTTAACATCAACAATTACACAGATGATTTTTGTAAAACTATTTTTTCATTTCCTGGTGTAACCGGTATGGGGTGGCCTAGTGGTCAAGAGGGCCTAAGAAACCAAAAGGTTATGGGTTCGATCCATGGCGGCTACCTACCTAGGGATTAATTTCATACGGATTTCCTTGACATCCAAATGTTGGACGATCATGCGGGTTGTCCCATGATAATAATCGAGGTACGCATAAGTTGGCCGGATATTAAAAAAAAATGTAGTTCCTATTGTACTGCATACTAGTTTTTCCCCAAAAATTCTGACAGTGTAATCATATTTGTGAAGGTCTCTATAATACAATAGAAGATCAATAGGGTTATGGCACCCTGAAGAAAGCTTATAACCAATTATGACATTGTAATCTCAACCAAAAGGTAATAAATTTGAATCCCCATCGTCGTGACTTCTTGAACTCGAAACAAGAAAATAGGTCAATGACGTTTCTAGAACTTGAATTTGCTTCCATACTTTGCATATCTTTAGATCACAGTGTTTGAGACAGAATCCATGTGTTTGAAGCAAAAAAGGTATACAAGACACTGGAAGCAAAAATGTACCAGTAAGTGTCTGGAAGCAGTGGAGGTCGAATGTGTCAGCTTCAAGAAGTTCAACACCAAAACAACCGGTGACAGGCGAAAGCTGCTGGGAAATGGCATGCATCGAATGCCATAAACTCGCAACTCTCAAGCTGTCGTTTGTGTCCATCCGTCCAGCAGACCCATAATCCTAAATTTTCAAACAAACTCGTTAAGATTTTTTTTTTTTTTTTGGAAATTATAGTGAGTAGACAAATTTTAAAGTATTTGCATCCATAGTCAGACTCATTAATGCATTTTATTATTGTATTATAAATACTCACTAATATCGTATTATAAGAAAGTACGTGACAATATTTATTTTTAAAGTGACCATATTTATAATTATTTTCTAGATTTGATAGTCTAGTAAGTTTCCCCTTATTTTCATAGAAAACGAAAACATCATCATTAACAAAATGAAAGTAAAGAACATTTGATCCTTTTTTACAATAAGTTAATACAAAACGTAAATCAAGAATATAGCTCTCAGAAAGTTGAACGTTCAACTTATGATCCAAAGGGCTTGTGTAGTTGATCCTTTTTTACAATGAGATAATACAGAAAGTAAACCAAGAATGTAGCTCTCAGAAAGTCGAACCGTCAACTTATGATCCTAACACAAAAAGGCTTGAGCATTGGAGGGGTTTTTTTTTTTTTTTTTTTGATATGAGTGACTGTCCGAGCCAGTTTTCGCGGACTTCAATTAATGTTACAGGACATATCGTCTGACCCTACAACATTTGGATGCTAAGGAAATCCGTAGGAAATTAATTCCTAGGTAGGTGGCCACCATAGATTGAACGCATCAGCTTATGCACCCGAAGGACCCCTTTGACCAATTGAGCCCCACTCCATGATGGTTTGCATTGGAAGTATTATCTCGTGAATAAGCTACACATCCGAAAGATGAACTAGTATGCCGGAGAATCTCCATTGGATCTAACTAGAGGGAAAGAGGAGACAGTGACTAATCCGATCTATCATTCTATTTGGATTGAATCTCAAATCTTTTAAACCCGTAAAGAGATCCAATCCAAATAGAATAAAGGGGTTTTTGCAGGAATAGACCAAATTGATAAAATATTTACAATACTAGGCAAAATTGAAAAAATTTAGCAACCATAATCAAATATACCTTTTTATACTGAATAACTAATACATAATACAATATGATGAGTATTATTTATATTGTATATTTGATTATGGATGCTAAATATTTTCAAATTTGCTTAGATCTGTAAATATTTTGTAAAATTAGACTATCTAGTACAATTTCCCTAGAATAAATAATTCCACCCAAAATCTATTTTATGTAAATCTGATAATCACATCAACTAGCAGAGAGATTTTACCCTTTCTACATGAAATCAAACTCAAAACCTAAAATCTTGAATTGGGGTTCATTGTTTTTCCTCCAAAAACAAAAGTAAAACAGAGATTCGCATTTCCAATTGCATAAACGAGAAATTACTAAGAAATGATTACCTTGTAGAAGATCAAACCACCGGATTTGTTGATGATATAGAGGCTGTAAATTGCTGCCATCCCTCGCTAGATCTTTCGGGGTTGAAAAATCGGAAGTATTACGGAAGAAATGGAATGGATACAATTGTGAATTGTGATAATCAGGCGACGAAGAATGCAGATTCGAAGGCGCAAACTTGAGTTTCAATGATCTCGAGCGAACTCGTTGGAGTCGCCAATGGCGGAAAATGTAATTACAGTCCAATTTTAAGAGCAATACTCAAACTCAAGACTTCAAATGAAAACATATGCAAGTTGAACTATTACTTTGTTAGCTTGCGAGATAATAAATGAAGTATATAAAAATGTACTTATCAAATAATATATATATAAGAGAATTTGCATATATATTATAATAAAATAAAAAAATTACATAAATAGCAAAATGATGAAAATATTTGCAAATATAGCAAAATCAGATTTATAGACTCCATCAATAGTGTCTGATAAACTCCATCAATAGACT
>JBBMEF010000021.1:7093243-7107209 GCA_037832685.1 Sicyos baderoa | reverse complement strand
AAAAAGTTGCTATATTTGCAATATTTTTAAAAAGTTGCTATAATTCTAATGTAGAGTAGGAAAATTGCTATACAGCGTAAATTCCCAATAATAAATGTATAAATCTATTGGACACAAAATTTAAAGTTTAAAGACTTATGTGAGATTTTTTAATAAACATAACAGTTTAACTATATTACTATGTATTCAATAACGCGAGTTCACCAATTTTAAACTTTTTTTAGGACCGAAAGAAAAAGTGGCGAATTAATTTTATTATTGTGTGGTAATTAATTTCGAAATTAAAAAAAAAAAAATCAAGGTTAAAATATAGCAAACCTGAAAATGGAGGTTTCAATTGTTTCATTTTAACCACAATTTTGTTACACATATTTATTTAAGGGAAGGAACAAACTTTCTTAGTTTAGTCTTCAGGATTCATAATAATACTTTGACCACATGATTTCCAAGTTTTAGTGTATGATTATCCGTAAGTTCAAAAACTATATATAGTTTTCAAAAAAAAAAAAAACTATATATATTAATTCAAGAACAAGGGATATGAAATTGTAATCTCATAATCTTATAAAATGTCATTGAAAATCTCTCCTTTTGGCTAATTTTTATTATTGCTCTTGTGCTTTTTAAGAAGATTTTCTCACCCTACCTACATTAATAGTCGATATGTAGTCACTTAATATTAGTTTTATTTTTCTCTTAACTACACCAATTTGAAGATGAGGATTCAAACTCATAATATATTTAAAATTAAATATTTATTTACTAGAAATAAGATAATTAAAAAGAGATGATCGGATAAACTAACTTTAGTGTCATTATGTAAGAGCTATCTCAAATACTATTGAATGAAAAAATTAAAAAATAACATTTATCTTTTTAGTTGTTTTGAGCCCTATGAAAAAGTGTAAACATGTAACCATATCAATTTCAAAGAAAACTCTTAAACAATGAATACCCATTGCAACTTACCAATTATATTATATACATATAAGAAATAAAGTTGCAAAAAAGAAACTTATTATACACACAAATGAAAATTGAAACCCTCATGGTTGTAATTGAAACAAGAACAAAGCTTCACAATACAACCCCAATTTAAAAGTCCCTAACTTTTGATGATAATCTTTCATGTTATGTTTGTGATTTGCAATTCCATGTCATATTTCTCCTCAATATTTAGACTGAATCCATTTGGCTTTTCCATGTTGTGATCTTCAAGCTTCATCTCTTTGAACTTTCCCCATAGAACAGTATAAAGCCCAATGATGATGAAAATAGAGCCAATAACACTGCCAAAACCCAAAAAGGATGAGGGAAGAAGAAAAAAACCATTTTTAAATTACCCAACAAAAGATTTGTTTCATAAAATAGAGATTTGGGATGACATTATATTCAAAAGTTCTAAGTTTATAAATTACGATCTTATCGAAAGTACATTCGATATACGTACGTTCCAATGTGGAGTTGTTCGTGGAGGAGAGCCCAACTGAGGATGGCGACAATGATAAGCAATAAAGGGGTGAAAATAGAGACGAAGAAAGGGCCTTTCCTTTGTATAATCCATGAGGTGATGCTAAATGTCAATGCAGAACACACAACTCCCTATAAAAACATGTCATCAATGTTACATAAAGACCGAAACTTCAACTTTTTCTATTCGATTACTTCTCATCGAAGTCTTCGAATACGTAACGAGCAATTAAGTACGATACATACCGTGTAAAGAGTTGAGACGAGTCGAATCGTGCTTTTCAAAGACCAAGCAGCGGCATCGTGCTCAAAAATCACAGCTACGAACCCACATTCGAAAAAGGCCATGAAGCACATCAATGCAGTACTTGTATAGGGAGCCTTAAACTTGACACTCAATTTTGCCTAGAAAGAATTACATACAAGTGTAGTTTTAGTACTACGAAACTAGATCTCGTTTGGATTGAAAAATGCTAAACAAATTAAGCTAACCGATGACGATCATGACTACTTACTTGGACAACAAACCATAACGCCCAAGAAAACGAGCTGCAAAGCAACAGAATCGAGCCGAGGACGTGGTTTTCTCGATGGTTCGGGTTTGTTTTCATCATTCTATCAACGTATGGCAAGTGAATTTTTGATTCACCCAAGCCAATGATGTGTCCATGATAGAAAGACAGCAACATTGCTCCACATACACACACAACTGTCCCTGCTACCTTTGCAAAACCAGGCTTGGTCTTGATTCTCACACTCTCCTGTCTGCCAAAATTACCACATTACCCTAAACGACCGTCAAATCCGAAAACTTAAGCTAATAGATTACAACAAAAACTCGTGTCCTTAGAAACTACCATAAGAATGGTAGACAAAATAACATAACAAAATTCAAACCGAAGACTTCTTTTTTACATGTTCGTAACTATCCGAGGAAGCTTGCAGTACATATCGTCTATTATCATGCACATACTTAAAAATTAATTTTAAACGTATTTTTTTGATATCCAAATATTAGAAAGTCAAATCTAATGGTCTTTTGATGCGTCCGACATTGCTTTCTGGCTTTCTATTACTGCACTAAGACTTTTCTATGCTCCGATAACATGTTAAATCCCTACGAAACAAAACGACTAACTATAGCGACAAAACTCGAAAGCTTACGTCGATAAATTCAGTAATATATTAAACAAAAAATCACCCATTTTTCATGAAATTTACCAAATTAAACACAAAAAGTGAAAGAAAAAAAGACCTGAAAAGAACAGCAAGAACAAAAGTAGCAGCAGGAAGAACATTGGTCATGGCACATGAAACAGTTGGGTTTGTAAACTTCAACCCAACAAAGAAGAATATCTGATTCCCAGTTGCTCTGCCAAAAAAAAAAAAAAAAATCCAAAAATCTCAAGTTCTTGTCATTTTCATTTCTCAAAAACTTGGAAACACAAACTCACCCTGACAAGGAACATAGCAGAATTTGAAACAGAACAGAAAGTGTAATCTTTGGCCTTGTTTTCCTAAAACAAGAAACAGCCCATTTCAGAATGAGATAACATGAATCTTGAGAAGATGAAAAAACCAAAAACAAGAACCAAGAAAGAACCTGTTTTTTTTTTCTTTTGTTATTTAAAACAGAGTATTTTGGTTTACCTTTCAATGAAGAAAGCAAAAGGAGCAATGGCTAGAGTGGCAAAGAGTTGTCTGTAAGTGATGAGAACCAAAGGGTTCATTCCAGATTTCATGGAGAGCTTTGAGAGAATGTTTAAACCAGCATAACAAACTTGCAAGAGAATCATGCCCAAAACTGCTGTCATATTATCACCTTCCATTTCTTGTTTTTTGATATTAGAGAAAAACAAAGAAAGGGTTTTTTTTTTTATTCAGAAAATGATTAATCCATGCATTTGGGAAGAGAGATTAGAGAAAGAATGTATATATATAAAGAGCTTGAGAGAAACAATCCATGCTTGTGGGGAAAAGTTTAAATCACTTTTATCTCTTTTAAATGTTAGTTGTATTTCTGAGTTGACCCAAAAAGTTAATTTA
This sequence comes from Sicyos baderoa, assembly GCA_037832685.1. Taxonomy (NCBI): domain Eukaryota; kingdom Viridiplantae; phylum Streptophyta; class Magnoliopsida; order Cucurbitales; family Cucurbitaceae; genus Sicyos; species Sicyos baderoa. The sequence continues at coordinate 7,103,693 of JBBMEF010000021.1, read as the reverse complement.
TGATTGATTTTGAGTTAGTATTGTCTAATCAAAAGAATTCAACTAGCTAGGTAAGATATATATTATCAACAAAAAATCATAAATTTAAATCATCATTCCTATATGTTGTTTGACTAAAGCATGTAACTTTGTATCAAATCCTTATGTGGGAAGAGAGATATAAATAACTTTTTAGAAGTTATGGTGAATAAGTAATAATGTGTGAGATATATAAATGAGGGTTAAGTTAAATTATAAGTTTGGTCGATATCAAAAAAAAAAAAAAAAAAAAAAAAAAAAAAAAAAAAAAAAAAAAGAGGTTATAAGTTTGGTCTTTTGAATTTTGATGGTTTGTCCATTGGAATCTCTCCATTTTAATTTTGTGTCTAATAAATTTATAATTTTTTGGTTAGATAATAGATATAATAAAGATAAATTTAAATTGTGTCTATCTAATTTTGTATATCTAATAAAATTTAAGATTCAATAGCTTCGTGTCATCAATATATATTTAATGATCAAAAGATTATGAGTTCAAATATCTCTACCCTCCATGTTATAAAATCTTGTCGACTTAAAGATTTTAATTTTGTGTTTGGTAGATTCATGAACTAAACAAACAAAAATTCATAGGCTTTATTTATAAATATAAAAGTTCATGAACTAAATAGATACAAAAATGATACTATATTTCAGCTACACTAAATAACTTATCCAGATAAAAGATTGAAAGATGAAATAGTTGAATACAAAATTGTGACCATATCGAATAATTTTTCGAGATAGAATTTTTCGAGTTTTTTGTTGGGGGGAAATGAAGAAAAGAAGTGTTGGGCATTGCATGTAACAGAAAGTTGCTTCAAGGCCAAAATAGGAACAATACTTGCTTAAAGGTGGATAAGTATTTTGGATTTTTTTTTTTTTTTGAAAGTAGTATTTTGGAAATATTACCCACTATTACCATCACATATTTTAAATTTTATCATTTCTTTCTCTATCAATCAAGCTAAATTTTTCTAAAAAAATAAAAATATATGATTTTAAAGATGGGTAAGTATTGCTCCTAAAATAGTACACACTCTTAAGAAATTATAAATAACTTGAAGCAAAAAAAACACCCCCAAAATCACAAACTCAATGACAATATTTCATTTGCCAAACATTTCTTCTTCTTCTCTTGTTTGCACATACAACTCTTTTGGAATTTTGCATGGCTTAATTAAGCTACGTGGCGCAATGTTATTGGATGGAAGGAGGGGGATAATTAATGTGGAAAATGAGTCATACCCATATAAGCCTGTTTTGCATTGGAAATAAAAATATGTAAAATAAAACTCTACCAATTGTCACCATATATGGGAATATAAATAACAATTTATCTATGGGAATTTGGCAAAAACAATGTAGATTGTTGAGAAAAATGCCTTTGATTTTGGGGAATTGATATGCATATGGATTATTTCTCTTTCAGATATAACTAATTTTGTTTAAAACTTTTGCTAAGAATGGGAAGTTGGCAATAATTCTTTTGATTTTAGGCAAGGTTATGGACAATTTTAGGATATAACTAGGTTATATTGAAGAATTCTTTCTTTTTAGATCAATTTATTTCTTGTCAATATAGTTTTTCAATCATTTAACAAATTTTAGCCAAGCATGTGAATATGCCCATGTTTATCATATCTTTATTTTGCATATAAGTTATGAATCACTTTCTTTTTAGATCAATTTGTAGGTAGAAAAAAAACTTAAAATACCTCCTCGTATCACATAGATATAGTAACATTAGTCAAATCATCATTTTTTTTTTTGCATTTTTTATATACCTAAGTGAAACATTATGATCCTCATATATATATATATATATTAGGAAGTAGCTATTAGAACTTCTCTTATATTTTAGGTAATCAAGAGATTATAAATTTGAAAATCGTTGTCGATGAAGATCGATGCACCTCGCCAAGAGGAGGAACCAAAATGAGTCATTGTGGAAGCAATTGTTAGAAAAGCGTTCCCCTTGTCGTTGTGTATTGCTCATGAGAGTTTCTTTTTTCTTTTTAGTTCAAATTGGCCAAGGAGATCACAAACTCAATAGAAATACTATTACTTTTAAATAAGAAAATAGCTAAATAACGATTTTCAAGATCAAATTCATGACTGTAAAATTAAATTGGATTACAAATCAATCAATGAGGCAACACGTTACTAATTCTTTCAGTGAAAATGCAATCAAATCAAGAAGACGATACCTTGGTTTGCATGGGCACTAAGGAAAAATAATTCATAATTCAAACTCGTATGTAATAGGGAATAATTTCAAACTGATTTAACATTGCTTTTTTCATAAGATTGCTACGATTGTTACGTATAATTCAAAAATATTATTATTTATGATCTATATGGGAAAAAAAACGATTTATTCATTTGATCTAAGATAATAGCTAAGACCTGATAGATTAATAAATACGAGAAATTTTAGAAACAATAAGATGTTATTAAATATGAAATTATTAGATTATAACCATTAATTAAAAATAGGATGGTATATATTATGTGATGATCACAAATATAAATTAAAAATGTATTGTTTCAAGAATATGTCGTATATATTTGATCTAAATTTCTATATAAAAGAGAAATCGCTGTCATATGAATGTTCTTAAGACTATGTGGTACATATTTGGTTTAAATTTAAACATAAGACCTTTTATAAATTGTGGAGTTGAGTTATACAATGCCTACTCTTGAGTGTTCTATAAATTCAAAATTGAGATGCGGCTTTAAAAGTATTGTGCTATTTAAAGAGTGCTTCAGGTCAAGAGTGAAGTAAAGTTGATCGCTTCTTGCGATAATGATTGGTTTGCTTGTCCATTGACTTGTCGTTCTTTGTCAGGATATATAGTATTTCTTGGTTATTCTCCTATATTAAAAAAAAAAAAAACAAAAAAAAAAACAAAACAAACAGGCGACTGTGTTTTGTTTGTATGTTAAAGCTGAATATCGTGCAATGATAATTGCTACGTGAGTTAAAGTAGTTGGAATCATTACTAGTTTCTTTTAGTGTTTTACATCTCAACTTATGAGATTATTTTGTGATAGTCAATATATTTTTTATATTGCAATAAATTCTGCTAAGCACATATTGAGACAGATTATCATTTTGTTGGTGATGAGTTGTTATCTAAAAATCTTGTTACTGAATATGTTCCAAATTACGAACATCAATTACTAACATTTTGACAAAAGCACTTGAAAAACAACATTTAGATTTTAAGATAAATTAGACATTCACAATTCACATGCTTCAATTTGAAGTGAAATGTTAGGAATTGTAAAAAAATTATAAATATAATTCCTAGTTTTCTCAAATTTTCTTATTCCTAGATTTATTCTATTTTAAATGTTGTAAATATTTTTTAGGTTTATTATTATTATTATTCCTTATTCTGGTCTTAAAAATTATGATTCAGTTTCACCATAGAAACAACTCAATTCTCCCAATAAGTCATCAAAACAGGATGAAGATGAAAGATTTCTCCCAATATATAAGTTTGTTTCTCAATTCGCTTGATCATATTTAGAGAAAGTACCAAATTGTGTGGTATTGTCTTAGTTTTTTTTTAATTTCTCGAAAAATTAGGCAAAATTTATATCTTCAATTTCCTCCCTTATTGAAATTAATAGGTGGGTTCAAACAACAGACAACTAAAGTAATCTGCACCAACTTAATTTAATTTGACAGATTTGGATACAAATCATGAAATTTTTATGAATTGAGTTGGATCGTGACCTAAAATTAACCCAACTTATCTTGAATTTATATTTAGTTTAAAAAATATTTATTTTACTTATAACATAATTATTATTATCTTATTTAATTATTTAGATTATATGTATATGTATATTAATTTTATTTAATTATTATAGTTAGACTTTTTATTTTACAATATTATAATCTATATATAATGATAGAAATATATATTAAAATTATGTTATATATTTTTGTTGGTTGAATTATGTCACTTTTTTGTTTTAATTTTCTGTTTATTTTATGTTATATGGTCGAAATCTTCTGTATGAATCATAATAGTTTGACTAATAGCGAGTAATTTTGATTCAATATTTTACATATTTAATATTTATATTCTTTTCATTAATGAGTGATTTTGATTTCATATTTTGCATATTTAATATTTATATTTTCGTTAACTTGATATGATAATGATTGGACATCACCACAATTTGGCATCGTCTATCAAATGTATTATTATTATTTTTTTTATTTTTTTTATGCATAAGGTATGACTAATTTGTTAAAAACAATATTTATATTGTAATGTATCGATGAAATTCGATGACCCAACTCAGCTCAACTTAAATATTTAAAGGTTGGTCTCGGTTGGATTGTTTATTTAATTTACTTGTATTAAGTTAGAAAAGTGACTAACCCAAAAATTTGAATTGAGTTGAAATCCTTTTTTCACGCCAACTCAAACCAACTCAAGTACACCTTTACAAATTAGCCACCGTAGGAATGAAATTACAATCCCTAGAATAGGAACAATCGCCGACCAATTAACGACGGAGCCACCACTCAATCGAGTATGATTAACTTTAACGAGTTGTTTCTATACTGAAACTAAATCCAAATTTCAATGAAGAAGAAGGCAAGAAAAGGTTGAATTGAGTTAAATTTTTTCTAAAAGAAACTATATTAAAGAAAAAGAAAAAGAAATTGTGACACCAAATAATTTCATATATGCTTGAGGATTTGTGGAGCATTCTTCCATTTTAAATGACAATTTTGTACTTTCTCTTTATTTATTTTCTTATCAAATTTAATTTAGAGATTAATTACACCACTTACCAAACTTTTTAAAACATCAATTGATCAAATTTAGTATAGAGGTATAATTATAACAAACCATGTAATTTAGGGATGATAATTTGTATAATTTTTCCTTAAAAACTTATAATAAACATTAGAGGTTTTGCATGTATAATAAAATATGACAAAAATTTTCATTAATAGCACAAAATCAAAACTATTTCATTAGTAGAAGAAAATTCAAATTAATAAAATTCGATCGGTCATAAACTTATTCTATTACTGGTTGAGTTCTATCATTGATAGAAAATCATGTGCTAAAGATAAATTATTCTACAAATATAATACAAGTGGTAGAATGTAGTGCCGAAGTAAATTTTCGTGATATTTATAATATATTAAAGAAAAACAAATACAAACACTCGTAATCATAGAATTGAAATAGATTAACATCAAATAAGATAACCAACCTTCGATAGCTATATTACCTCATCTCACCATTTATATAAATGGAGGCCATACACTCCCTATAATTCAAACATTAATATATATTTACAAAATTACTGCCATACTCTCCCTATAATTCAAACATTAATATATATTTACAAAATTAATTTTAAAAAATAGTTTTCCAAAATCTACAAAGTACAAACTTGATGTTTTTTTTCTTAAACTCCTCCATTTTCGATTAATAAAAATCCAAATTTATAAAGTAAAAAACAACCAAATGCGACCCACCGACACTATTGTTTCTTTTTGTTTTATGGAAAATAGTTAAAATAAAAAAAGAGAGAAGAAAAGTTAAAGTGGCTTTATACATTTGAATTTGTTCCATTATACTATATATATATATATATATTTTAAAATTTAACCATACTTTTAATCAAATTTAAAATTAGTTTTTAAGCAAATTTTAATCAAAATAGATAATAATAATATAAATGAAAATAAAGTCAACCATCGTACGGTAACTCAATTAGTCATAAAGGGTTTTGTGCATGCAAGCTGCCCCGCACGGACATAAAAAAAAAAAAAGTCTATAGAAAATATTTTTTTACAAAAATTAATTAAAAAATAAACTTATTAGAAGTATAAATGACAAAAAAAATATTTAATTTAAAAAAAACAAAGGAATCTGATAGGAAAATAAAATGTGAGAAAAATACAAATAAATAAAACAAAGGTTTGAGAGGTTTGGAGTGTAACGTAGCAATGTCCGCCATTGTCGGTCTCCTTACAATTCTTCTTCTTCTTCTTCCTCCTTCTCTGGTTTCTTCTCAATGCAGCCGCCGGCCGCCGGTGATCTTCAACTTCGGCGACTCCAACTCCGACACCGGCGGCCTCGTCGCCGGACTTGGCTTTCCGGTTCTGTCCCCCAATGGCCGCTCCTTCTTCCGCCGCTCCACCGGCCGCCTCTCCGACGGCCGCCTTCTCATCGACTTTCTCTGTAAGCGGCTCCTTCTTTAAAAAAAAAAAAAAAAAAGCTTTAATTATTTTTTAATACGTGGCGTTGGATCTGGCCGTTTATTGTGTGATTCATCAAATGGGGTTTCAGATCTGAATTTGTGATGGCATTGTTGTAATATTTGGGATTTTTTGTGGAGTTTTAATTGCCTGTGGGGCCAGGTTCTGTCTGGGGTTGGGATCGTCTGCGGTTACTCATGATCTGCTTTCCGTGCTCTCTCCTACTGTAATTTTTAGCATGGGATATAATATTAAATAAATACTCTCTAATCTTTAGTTTAATATATTATTTTGGTTTTCCTATTTTAAATTTTGATCCAATGTCCAAATTTAGTTATGTACGATCAAAAGTAGCATAGCTCTATTAACTTTTTGTACGACTTAGTAATCATGAGTTACATATTCATATTATTATATAAAAAAAAAATAGTCATGTAAGTAAAAGAAAAATGATTTTATAACAAATTTAGAGTTAATATTAACATTAATAATTTCAATACAAGTTAGTATAATATAATTTGAACACATTTCTAAAATTTACTACCATGACAAATTTTAAGCCTTTTTATATTCTATAATATTTTAAGAGGTGATTCAAACGTCTAGTTTTATGATTATTGAGTTTTAAGTTATAGTTCTTTTAACAACCCTATTAAGCTTGGGTTGATATCTCATACTCTTAAGATTTTTTTTTCGATATTAAAATCTAACCACTTTTATAAGATGTATGAATTATTTTTTCATTATTAATTGATTTTAAGATGAAACTTTATACTATTTAACACTTTTTAATATAATGTTTAATTTAATATCAAAGAAAAAAGTGTATATAATGTTTAATTTAAAATATTTATATCTCATTTAATAATTATTTCATTTTTAATTTAAAATTGTCTTGATTTTTTTCTCATTAAATTTTTAACATGATTTTTTTTTATTTCAAAACATTTAACTTCTCAACCAAATTGAAAAGGCAAAAACTTTTTAAATTTTTTTCTTTTTTTTACTTTTTGGAACTGGACTCACCTAATCATCCTGGAACAACTTAGTTGTAAATAACTAAGAGATAATGAGCTCAAATTTTATTGACATTTAAATATTGTAGAGTCAAACCATAAAATTATGAAAATAGTCAAGATAGGTGTTAACTTACGAACATGAAAAAAAGAAATAAACATAGACTCAGTTAAAATGTTGATAGTAAAATAAGATTTATTAAATCCAATACTTATTGGTTTAATCTTCAAAGATCAAAAATAAAAATCAAATCCTTGTGCTTTAATTATTTAGATCTAGATGTTTGTTTAGGATGAAAGGTAATTTACATTTGATTGGTTTTTGTTGTGCAGGTGAGAGCTTGAACACAAACTTGTTAAATCCATATATGGATTCATTAGCAGGATCAAATTTCAAAAATGGGGCAAACTTTGCAATTGTGGGATCTTCCACTCTCCCCAAATATGTTCCTTTTTCACTCAACATTCAAGTCATGCAATTCCTTCACTTTAAAACTCGAATGCTCGAACTTGTTAACACCAATGCTGGTATTTTTCTATCAATAGAGATGGTTGTCAATATCATCGTTACATTTTCCATTTCTATATACATACAGTAAAAAAAAAATCGATTGAGACTTTCCCTCTTGGTTTAGGTTATGGGAGTTTGATTGACGACGATGGTTTTAAGAATGCGTTGTATATGATCGACATCGGTCAAAACGATATAGCTGACTCTTTCTCCAAAAACCTTTCCTATTCCCAAGTGGTTAAGCAAATCCCATCAGTCATTTTTGAAATCAAGAATGCTGTCAAGGTGAAAATGAGTTGTTTTGTTGTGATCTCTATGATTAATCATAATAAAGTGTCATAAAACGCGCATTTACTGGATGATTATAACAAAGTGTCATAAAACGCGTGTTCTGATTTATGACACTTTAATTTCCTGTACCTCTTAAATTTTGTTTTATATAAGTGTCATCTACTTTTTCTAGTAGTGATTCTTAGCTTCTTCTAATGCATCAAATATTGTTTTAGGCATTGTATGATGGAGGTGGAAGGAAGTTTTGGATACACAACACAGGGCCATTAGGTTGTTTACCTCAGAAACTCTCATTGCTTCACACGAAAGGTCTCAACCTCGACCGACATGGATGCATCTCGAGCTTCAATGGCGCAGCGACTCTGTTCAACACGGCATTAAGCCATTTATGCCAAGAAATGAGATATGAGTTGAAAGACACAAGTATTGTCTATGTCGATATCTATAGTATCAAGTACGATCTCATTGCCAACTCATCATCTTATGGTAAGATTGAACATACTTTCATTTCGTCGTAAAGTTTAGTAAGTGTCAACGACATAACAAATGTTTATTTACAGGTTTCCCGGATCCTCTAATGGCGTGTTGTGGCGGCGGGGGACGTCCTTACAATTACGACATTAGAGTGACATGTGGACAGCCAGGTTATGGAGTTTGTAGTGAAGATTCAAACTTCATTAGTTGGGATGGGGTACATTACACTCAACAAGCAAACAAGATTGTGGCTTCCAAAATACTTTCAAATTCTTTTTCAACTCCACCATTGCCTTTTCATTTCTTTTGCAACATTTGATTTCAACTTGTGCTGCTATCTTTGTATCATTTGACAGAGTTTTATGAAGGCCTGTTATGTAATTCTTTGCATTCTCCATAAATAGCCAACTGGAATATGTCTAGGTGTAGGTGAAGAAGTCTGACATTTATAAAAAAAACAAAGACCAAACAAACTAATGAAGTTTGAATCTTCACTACAACTTGTAATGAACTATTTTTTACATGCAACAACAATGTGATGGGCTCAAACTAAAACAATATTTCATTCTTGCCTTTACCCTAATCTTCAACTTTCCCCTTGAAATCAATGATGGGGTTTTCCACTTTTCTCAAAATTTACCACTCAAAATGACCAGATAAAACTTCTCTTCAAATGCTCAATAGAAATAGAGCAGCCTCAAAAATATTAAACAAAATGGATTATATAAGATGAGAGCTTTGAAGTTAGAAACAAGAAAAACCAAAAGCAACCCATCATCAAACACTGTCAATCAAACACACACAAAAAAAAAACCAAAAAATTTAAAATAAAATTAAAGAGAGAGATTAAGATCAAGACCCATTTTTTCTTTGTCTGGTTTTTGTTTTTGTTCTGGTTCTGGTTCTTGTTCTTGTTGTTCTTCCTTTTGATTGCTCTGTTTTGTGTTTGAAGATGAAGCATCTTGTGATTGAAGATCTTCCATGAAATCTTCTGGTTGGAACTTTGGATTCCAAACCCCTTTTGATTTGTCTTCTTTTGATTTGTTTCTGTCTCTCATGGCTTTGGTGTTATGAATCAGGGCAAAGAACAGCTTCATATTTTCCTCTTCATCATCTTCTTGTTGTTGTTCTTTCTCAATGTTTTGAAGTTTTCTTCTTTTTCTATCTCCTTCCATGGCTCCAATGGTGGGAGATGGATTACAAGAGAGAGAAATGGTTCTCTTTGAAATGTTTTAGGCAGGTTTCTTTTTTTGCAGGTATATGTTGAAATTTATTTTAAAAGGAAAAATAAGTTTTGTTTTTAAAAAAATAAAATAAAAATTAATCTTGATTTTAATTAGGGAAAACCATATAGCTCATTTTTATTCAATTAAAAAATGGTGAGGTGGTTGGAGCTGTAACAACCCATATTTTTAATACGAAATGATTTTTTAACCGTTATATAAGTCGGTTGTCGGTTATTTGCAGCGTTAGCCTTATAGGGGCAAATTAATAAATTTATCCCTAAGGGATATTTAGTGATTAACCGGCTTTGAGGTTGTTTTTATGATTTCACAACTTCACGGTTAGTGTTAAGATTTAGGGCGTGTTTGGTGGAGGGATTAGGAGAAAGTTAATAGGTACTAAGTTAGTCTGAGTATTAAGTTAGTCTGGGTATTAAGTTAATCCGTGTTTGGTGGAGGGATTAAGTTAAGCTGGATTAAGTTAAGCTGAATGTTGTTTGGTGCAGGAATTAAGTTAATCTGAGATTTAGAATTTAATTTTATAAATATAAGTTTGTTTTCAATCTAATTTTATAGTTCTTTTTTTTAATATTAAAAATTATAATTTTTTAAAACATAATATTTAATCCAAATTAAAATTAGGACATATTATATTAAAATTTGA
>JBBMEF010000021.1:7077831-7091342 GCA_037832685.1 Sicyos baderoa | reverse complement strand
TTGAGTATCCACATTAAAAATGTGATGATACATCTAGCATTTGTAAAATTAAAGGGTACTCCCTCATTGTCAATTAAATTTGAGATAAAACCTTGTGATATTCCAATATTATATCGAAACTCATTAAACTCCAACAAGTACATGTTTATATCTCATAGTATTTATAAAATTAATGATTACTCTACTCATTGTTGATTGATTTAGTTTTTAAATTTATGGGTAACATAATTATTTTAACAAATCTAAGCTTGTGGTATGCATTTTGTTGTTTAGGATCTCACTTGCTCTAGTATCAAACTTTTTGTAAAAATGTTGAATCCAAATAAGATTAAATTTCAAAAAAAAAAAAAAAAATCAAATAATTACGAGAGAGAACCTTATTAATAAAAACAAATTATTATTATTTATTTATTTTTTATTTTTTTTGTGAAAAGTTATGAATGATAATTATATATTTTGAATTTTAGAGATTGTTTCACATTGTTACACAAAGCTTAATAATATATTCATTTCATTAGTTTTTACCAAAAAAAAACATTTTTAGAAGAATAATTTTGAAAGTTTTTAAAAGATCAAAATTACTATTCCAATAAAAGTGTAATATTTTTAATTTAAAAGTTATTGAAGATAATATTTTGTATATTTATTTTTAAAAATCAATGATATTTTTAATGTTTGTTAAAGTTTTAGGATATTTTTGAAATTTTGAAACTTATTTAGTATTTTTGAAACCAAACTTTTAACAATTTTCATCCAAATTTAACGATAAATGTATTTTTAAAACTTTTGTTAAAGTTAAGGGCATTTTTAAATTTTTTAAAGTTTGAGGACATTTTTTATACTAATGTCATACTTTAGGACATTTTCTATAATATAATCATACCTCATAGCTTATATCCCCATTTTTTGAAATAAAATTTTAATTTTTTCATTTTTTTTAAGTCTAGAGGTATTTTTGAAACATTTTAAAAGTTTAAGGGTATTTTTGAAATCAATTTTTAACGGTTTCCATCCAATTTTAATGGTAAGGGCATTATTGAAACTTTTGTTAAAGTTCAAGGGCAAATTTGATACTTTTAAAAATTCATGAGCATTTTTTAGACAACCTTCAAAGTATAGGGGTATTTTCTATAATTTAGAAATGCAATCGTCTTCGAGTTCCCTACCATGGCCGGCTAAACGCTGGAGGAGAGAGAGATCTCGAAAAACACAGGCGAAGTTTCAATGTCACTTTCAGCTTTCTCGGCTTCTCCAGGAACCATTCCGCTTTGCTCCAATGGCCGCAGAATAATCCCCCACTGCAGCTTCCATGTGAGTGTTCTTATAATCCTTTACTCTCTCACTACTGAAGCTTCGATTCATGTTCAGTTTCTCACTCGGATTTGTGTTTCTTAGCTGATTGATCTCGATGAATAGACTAGAGTATTGGAATTACGGATTTTGGTGATTTGACTTAGTAATTTGTTGAAACAGTTGAAGCCGATCTTCTTTACAATGTTTTGATTCAAGTAATTAAGTGATGACGGTTAGAAGATAGGTTTACTCGCCATAACTAGATTTAGTGTAAGGTCGCCGAAGGATGGCGCGGTGGTCGAAGGCAGACAGTGTGCTTCCCCTCAAGTTTCCAAATCCACACCTCCCATGTCTACATTCCTCCGATGTCTCTTCCTCTCTCGCCTAGGGATAGGCGTGGTTTCAGATATAGTGGAGCCAATTTTCGATTTTCCGATTTTCAAAAGAAAAAATAAGATATAGTGTAAGCTTCTGATGGGAATACAAACAAAATGTTGTAGAATCCCATATTGGTTAAATAAGGAGCAGATATTGGATTTATAAGGGAAGACAAACATCTCCATGGATATGAGGCCTTTTGGAGAAGTCCAAGAACAAAGCCACGAGGACTTATGCCCAAAGTAGACGATATCATACTAATGGGGAGATCCGGTAGGTTTGTCGTCTCTTATAACCACTTCTATGGTGAGATTCAAAAAGAGTAGAGTGAGGGCAGGTTTTGGTGACTTTGTGAAGAATCATTAAAAAAAATAGGGATTTCTCTTTTTCTTTGTATATGTACCTACTCTTTATGATAGGATTGTTTAATGTTTTGGACAAACTTCTTTTTTTCGAAACTTAGTAATGGGTGATTTTTTGTTTATTGGTTGATTTAGACTGTGCCAAATAGCTTACGATCAGGAAGAGGTTCCAATTTCTGCCGAATATTTCGTGGCTTGAAGCTCTGGATAAGTGAGAGTCTAAGTGTTCTGCAACATAATGGGAAATCAGTACCATCACAGAAATTCAAGACTATAAAAAATCAAAAAGCAGATGAGTTTGAAAACCCTTCTGAGGAAACTTTGTTACATGCACAGCAAGTTCCAGAATCTAACTTTTCCAGTGGTTAGTCAAGTGCAGATGTCTTCCATTTTGTCATCGATCTTTTCCTTTTTTTGCTTTAATATTTGTTATAGTTTTTGTAAGCCAAGCATTTGATTTAACAGATTCGAAATCAGAAGCCACTAATGAAGCTACACATCCTGAAGCATCTGAGAATCTTCAATCTGATGCTTCAGTGGATGTTGAAAATTCCTCGAGATCTTTGCCACGGTCACTTATGTCAAACTTCAACGTTGGGGATGAGAAAGGAACATCACTATGTATAGCTGTTATTGGAGCTACTGGTGAGCTAGCAACAAGAAAAATCTTCCCAGCTCTGTTTGCTCTGTATTATAGTGGCTTTCTTCCTGAGGTATGGTGATTTTCATATATATGTTATGAATATAGATTTTCTAGTTTTATATATCTCGTGTACTTTACTCTATGATGTCTCTTTACGTATATTTTATTGTTTTCCAAATGCACATTCATTCCATCATTTATTTTTGGCCTGCTCCGTTGTGGTACCCTTTGGAACATCACTTTTTACTTGTTAGTCTAATTAGCATGCTCTGTCCCACGTTTTAATGTTGAAAATGGTATGCCTATTGATTATTTGCACTGGGCATTAACATATTCCAGGCTATTGAGAAGAGATATACATATACCACAAGAAGTTGAATGAACATTCTTGTGCAAAAATATAAATTGAATGGAGATTATTGAATGATTTTTGGCTGTCTTAGCTTTTTGGTCTACTTGTATGTTCTTATGAGCATCTTCACCAGGGTTCAGGGTTTTGGCTATGAACATGATACGATCCCGAGAGCGTTGAAGGTTTATTCCAGGCGCAACAGGAAGTGATTATTAGCTGGAATATTATTTATGTCATTGTTATTTGATTTATAATAGTCTTTTATTATGTAATAGGATTTATTGCTTAATTAGGTTATTTCCTAGGTTTACTATAAATAGGAAATGTTAGGTCATTTATCATTATCAAACAACTATAGACTTTTGTGCTCTGGCTCCTTGAGAGATCCTCTCTAGAGAATTATCCTATTTTAATATAAGTGTGGTAGATTCTATCATTTTGGTATCAGAGCATTCACCGATCCGGGAATGACTTCGACTAGAATGGATACTCGGGTTCAGGATTGTGAGGAAAAATTGGCCGGCTTGTCGACCAAAGTGGATTCCATGGAGGCAAGTTTGGACAAGAAATTTGACGAGAAGTTTGGGGAATTAAATCGGAGTATGCAAGCGTTGGCGGAAGCGGTTCGTTCGGACAAGGGCAAGGGGGCGGCGATCGTGGAGGTCGACGGCAGCACGGGAGTGGCGCTCGGGAGCGGGGCCGAAGGGTCGGGGCTAGGCGAGGGGAGCGGCGTGGGCGACGCGGCTGACGCGCGCGCGCTGGGGCTCGGAGTAGGGCTCGGCGAGGGTTCGGGGACGCGAGGGGGCGCGGGCGAGGAGTGGCGGCCGGTCTGGGCGGGAGCGAACGGTACGGGGCTGGTTTAGGGTTGGGTGAGCGAGGCGCTGAGGGGTGGTGCGAGCGAGGGAAGAGCGGTGTTGGGCGAGGCTGGGGCGGGAGCGAGCGAGGCCGAGGGTTTGGGTCGGGCGATCGCGGGCGCGAACGAGGGGCGTGGGGCGGTTCAGGGCGTGCGATGCGAGGTGGGCTGGTCGGGCCGGGGCGGTCTGGACCGAGGGGAAGGGTTTCCGAGGGTCGATGATAGGGATCACGGGTTTTCAGGGGAACGGGGGGTGCGCCAAGGTTACGAAAAAATTGTGGCTCATGATGGTTGGAACGATAGAGAGGGAGAACAGTATAATCGGGATGGGTATCGCGAAGATTGGAGAGAGGGGCAGGATAGGTTCGAACGAAACGGCCAGAAGGGAGGTATTCGAGAGGGACCCTTGTTTGACAGACGGTTACGCAAGCTGGAGATGCCCGTATTTAAGGGATTAACTGAGGAGGACCCGGAGGGATGGCTGTGTCGAGTAGAGCGATATTTTTGGGTGAATCATTTGACAGGGTATGAACGATGTGATGCTGCGGCTTTATGTATGGAAGGCGAGGCGTTGGAATGGCTTCAATATGAGGAAGATCGTGCACCGATTGGTTCGTGGGAGGACTTTCGGGAATTATTTCTGCACCGTTTTCAACCCATTGTCCACGATAACAGGTACGCAAATTTAATGAGTTTACAACAAGTGGGCACTGTGAAGGAATACCGCCGTTTGTTTGAAAAATATGCTACATGGATGAGCGATATTAGCACGAGTGCACTCGAGGGCAAATGGGAAAGTGGCCTGAAAGAGGAAATTCGTAGTGAAATGAGGAAATTGAGACCTGAGGGTATCCAGGATAAGAAATGGATGGCACATGTTATTGAAGATGATATTTTGTTCCAGAAAACAGGAAAGAAAACAGGAAAGAAAACAGGAAAGATAGCTGGTTCTTCGTCATTAGCTAAATCGAGGTCGGGAACAGGAGCTACGTCTACTAAGGGTACGGGAAGTGCGAATGTGAGTCCCTTCTCGCTTACATCTAGTCGTCCGACGGCGGTAAGCGCGACTTCTACTGTACCTTATAAACGACTGACAGATAGTGAGATACGGATCAAGAAAGATAAAGGTCTATGTTTTCGTTGTGATGATAAATTTGTTCCGGGCCACAGATGCAAAAAGAAGGAGTTACAGGCTCTTGAGATACATGTGGTACGAGACCCGTCGACGGTCGATGATACTTATGAGAATGGTGATATGGATGATTACACTGGTATAGAAGGGGAGGAAGTGGAGGATACTGGAACGTTTGCAGCCCTATCCCTAAATTCGATGGCAGGTTTGAGTTCTCCCAAAACCTTGAAGGTCAAGGGAGAGGTTCGAGGGCTCGAGGTAATTGTGTTAATTGACAGTGGAGCTACACATAATTTTATTTCCGAGATGATTGTGACTAAGTTGAAAATTCCAGTGGATCCGATTAAAGATGGGGGTATTATGTTAGGAACCGGGACATCGGTTCGTTCTGCAGGGATTTGCAAGAATCTCGAACTTGACATTAAAGTAGTGACCGATTTTTTGCCATTACAGTTGGGCAGTGCGGATGTGATTTTGGGTGTTGCTTGGTTAGAAACGTTGGGGCGGATTGGTTTTGATTATCGTACATTGCAGATGTGGTTTAAGTTAGGCTCGTGGAATGTTCAGTTACAGGGTGATCCTAGCCTGGTCAAGGCACAGGTGTCATTAAAATCGATGATGAGATCCCTTCGTCCAGAAGATCAGGGGTTACTTGTTGAATTGAATATGATTGATGCTTCGACTGTCTCTGAGACGCAGAAAAGCGCGTTGCCTGAGTTGACACAAGTACCTAGAGAACTGCACTCGTTAATTGAAAAATATGTTTCAGTCTTCGAGACGTTACCAGATTTACCACCGCGCCGTGATTGTGATCATGCCATTACATTGAAAGCAGGACAAGATTCAGTGAATGTACGACCCTATCGTTACCCACAATATCAAAAGAATGAGATTGAGAAGTTAGTGCGAGAAATGTTGATAGCATGGGTGATTCGTCCTAGTATGAGCTCCTTCTCGAGCCCGGTACTCTTAGTGAGAAAGAAAGATGGTAGTTGGAGATTCTGTGTGGACTATAGGGCTTTGAACTTGGCCACAGTGCCTGACAAGTACCCGATTCCGTTGGTAGATGAGTTGCTTGATGAATTGCTTGGAGCGACAGTGTTTTCTAAAATTGATCTTAAGGCGGGATACCATCAGATTCGTGTTCGACCAGAGGATGTTCACAAAACTGCTTTTCGCACACATGGACACTATGAGTTTGTAGTTATGCCATTTGGACTGAGAAATGCTCCAACTACTTTTCAATCCGCTATGAATGAAATTCTTCGCCCTTTTCTGAGAAAGTTTGTGTTGGTTTTCTTCGACGACATCCTGATTTACAGTATGACAGTGCATGAACATGCAGAACACTTAGCTCAGGTGTTCGAGGTGCTACAAGAGAACTCTTTCGTGGCTAATGCAAAAAAATGTCAATTTGGGTTACAGCGCATCGAGTATTTGGGCCATTTTATCTCAGCAGAGGGAGTTTCGGCAGACCCAGCAAAGATAGAGGCTATGAACTCTTGGCCAAGTCCGAAGAATGTTAAGGAATTGCGGGGTTTTCTCGGTTTGACGGGATATTACCGGCGATTTGTTGCGAACTATGGATCTATGGCATTGCCATTAACTCAGCTTTTAAAAAAGGGAAAATTTGAGTGAGAACCAGTTGCAGAGGATGGGTTCCAACGTCTGAAACATGCTATGAGTAGTGTACCTGTATTGCGTTTGCCGGATTTTACTCTGCCTTTTGTGGTCGAGACTGACGCTTCTGGAGTCGGGGTGGGAGCTGTGTTGATGCAACAAGGGCAGCCGTTAGCTTATTATAGCAAGGCCTTACCTATTACCCACCGAGCAAAGCCGGTTTATGAACGAGAGTTGATGGCCATCGTTTTTGCCGTCCAGCGTTGGCGCGCGTATTTGTTGGGTCATCATTTCATTGTGAGAACTGACCAGAAGAGTTTGAAATTTCTGCTTGAACAGCGGGTGGTGGATGGAGAATATCAGAGGTGGATTGCTAAACTGATGGGCTATGATTTCCATATCGAATATAAGAAAGGTTTAGAGAACCGAGCGGCAGATGCGCTTTCCCGAATGCCAGTGAATTGTGAGTTGAGTATGCTGAGTATGGTAACTAAGATTAATACAGCCGTGTTCACCCAGCAGGTCAAGGAAGATGACAAACTGTCAGTTATACAGGCCTCTTTGGTTGCAGGAAATTCAGGACCGCCCGGATACTCCGTGGTTGGCGACGTACTTTTGTACGAAGGAAGATTGGTGCTACCTCCGACATCGCCTACGATTCCGCTCCTTCTACTTGAGTTTCATGGGAGAGCTACTGGTGGGCATTTCAGTGTTCTGAAAACTTACCAGCGTTTGGCTAAGGAAGTGTTTTGGTCAGGAATGAAGGCACGGGTGCGAGCATTTGTCGCCGAATGCTCTGTTTGTGTGCAAGCTAAACATCTCTCTTTGACACCAGCTGGGTTGCTACAACCTCTTCCGATTCCTGCTCGGATTTGGGAAGATGTTTCCATGGATTTTGTGGAGGGTCTGCCTCGTTCTGAAGGATATGACACGATTTTTGTGGTGGTAGACCGTTTGTCGAAGTATGCGCATTTTATTCCTTTGCGACATCCGTTTACTTCATTGTTAGTCTCTAAAGTGTTTGTTCGTGAGGTGGTTCGGTTACACGGGATTCCGAAGAGTATTGTGTCTGACCGAGACAAGGTTTTTACTAGCTTATTCTGGAATGAGCTATTTAAAGCTTCTGGAACTAAGCTTTGCCGTAGTACTACGTATCATCCCCAGACGGATGGACAAACAGAGGTGGTGAACCGATGCCTGGAGTCTTATTTGCGTTGTTTTGTGATGCGTCAACCTAAGGGTTGGTATCAGTGGTTGTCTTGGGCTGAGTTCAGTTTTAACACGTCGTATCATTCGTCCACGGGTATGACACCATTCGAGGTTGTTTATGGTCGGGCTCCGCCTTCGATTCTCGGCTATGATCATGGGGTCAGTCCGGTTGCTGCAGTCGATTCCTTATTATTGGATCGAGATCGAGTTCTGGAAACTTTGAGAGCAAATTTGTTGAAAGTTCAGCAGTCGATGACAGATCGGCGAATACCAAGCGTCGTGATGTGGAGTTTAGTGTGGATGATCTGGTCTACATTAAGCTCAGACCCTACCAACAGTCGTCTTTGGCTAGTTTTAAACATCCGAAATTAGCCCCAAGATTTATTGGGCCATACCGTGTTTTGGCGCGGGTTGGACTGGTGGCTTACCATTTGGAGTTACCACAGTCTGTGCGGATTCATCCAGTTTTCCATGTTTCTGTTCTTCGGAAGGCAGTGGGTTCTTCCGTCTTGGTCTTGAACGCTTCGGCAGGGGTGGGAGAGGACTTGAGCATTGCAGTCTGCCCTATGAATGTGTTGGGGGTTCGTGATGATGTGCAGTCCGGCGGTTCGCGCCAAGTTTTGATTCAGTGGGATGGTTCGTCACCGGATGATGCTACTTGGGAAGCGGCGGAAGATATTGCTTTGCAATTTCCAGAATTTCACCTTGAGGACAAGGTGGCTCTTTGGGGGGGAAGTATTGATACGATCCCGAGAGCGTTGAAGGTTTATTCCAGGCGCAACAGGAAGTGATTATTAGCTGGAATATTATTTATGTCATTGTTATTTGATTTATAATAGTCTTTTATTATGTAATAGGATTTATTGCTTAATTAGGTTATTTCCTAGGTTTACTATAAATAGGAAATGTTAGGTCATTTATCATTATCAAACAACTATAGACTTTTGTGCTCTGGCTCCTTGAGAGATCCTCTCTAGAGAATTATCCTATTTTAATATAAGTGTGGTAGATTCTATCATACTTCTTTGATTTGTTCCTTTCCAAATCCCTTGTTTCCCTTCTTCAGTTAGCGGTGGTCGCTTTCTCCATATTATATTTTCCTATGTTTCTTTGATTTAATGCTTTTCTTTTTTCTAGTTTAGCTTCCTTCTCTGTTTGGAGGCTTTTATGAATGTAAGTGTTATTTACTTCAAAATATATATACAAAGTTGATTTACAGAGGTTCCTATATTCCTGCAGAATGTTGGCATTTTTGGTTATTCAAGAAAGAATATAACAGATGAAGAACTGCGGTCTATTATATCTACCACTTTAACTTGCCGCATTGATCACCAGTATGCTTCTGAATTTACCTTCTGGATAATCTTATTATACTTTCTACTATCAAGTATTAAATATGTATAAACTTAATTCTATGATGTCATTCAAAGTGAAATTCAAAACCCAATTTAATCTACGTGTCTAATTAATGATGTAAAATTTATTTCGTGTAGGACTCTGTAAATGTCTTGAGTTCTTACTGTTGTTTTATGAATGTTGCTAACTTGGAGTCATACTACCCACCAAAAAAAAGAAGAAGAAAATCAATGAAGCTAAAGCATACAGTGGATACGGCTTTATTTCTACAGTAAAACAGACTTACTTTAAAAATCAATGTTTGTTCTGAATCAGGAGATGGCCAACTGCTTAAACTGGAACTTTTTTGTAGTTGACAATTATTGACGTAAAAGATGCACTGAATTTTATCGATATTTCTGTCACTTTGCGAATGTAAATCAAATGCATTGTGTTTTGGCAACTATTAACATAATTTTGGTGACATAAATTTTTTTTTTTCCGTGTAGAAAAAATTGCAGTGATAAAATGGATGTTTTTCTGAGTAGAACATTTCATGTAAATGGAGGTTATGACAACATTAAGGGCATGTCAAAGCTCAATTTCCTGATGGAGCAGATTGAGGTGGTTATATGGGGCCACTGACTGATTGAGAAGAAACTTTTTTTTTTTTTTTTTTTCATTTTCCCATGTTCAATTTTTCAATATGCAACTGAGATCTTTTATTAATGATTACAAAATAATTGACATACTGCAGGGGTATTCCAAAGCTAACAGAATATTTTACCTTTCTGTTCCACAAGATGCCCTTCTAGATGTTGCTAGCTCTCTCTCTAGTAAAGCTCAGACGAAAAATGGCTGGAATCGTGTTATCGTTGAGAAACCTTTTGGCTTTGACATGACATCTTCTCATTTTTTGACAAAATCTCTTCTCTCTCAATTTGAGGAAAAGCAAATTTACAGGTGTGCATTCTCATTATTCTTGATACGTAATAGCCAGAACTTGCACAATCAGAGTGCAAAGTTAACCCTTTTTTTGTCCATATTTCTTATTTTATTCTAGATTTGAGTTAATAACTTGATTTTAAACCGTCATATTTCAGGATTGATCATCTTCTAGGGAAGAACCTTATTGAAAACCTTACAGTTTTAAGGTTTTCTAACTTAGTTTTTCAGCCACTATGGAGTCGTACATTCATAAGCAGTGTACAGGTACACATTTCTATAAAGAAAAATCCAGTTCTGCCACACTCAATACTCACTTAACAAATTTCAAACTATTGCAGATCATTTTGTCAGAAGAACTTGGAATTCAAACAAAAAGGTTACTTGGCAGTTCACCCCGGCTTTACTTTTACCGTTGCCTTGAATTATTTTACATAATCATCTACAAGTATTCAGTTCCTACCATGCAGATTTTTGGACGGTGGTGGGATCATCGGAGACATAGTACACAGCCATATACTACAAACAATAGCATTACTCGCCATGGAACCGCCCATTAGTCTTGATGGTGAAGCCATTCGAAATGAGAAGGTAAATATAGACTTTCAAGAAAGTTCTATTGCTTTTGCAATGTAATTGAAAACGCTCTCGCCAGGTCAAGCTGTTGAGATCCATTCGCCCATTAGAGTCCAGTGATGTTGTTCTTGGACAATACAAGTCTAGTACAAAAGACAAAGTTGAACTTTTTCTCGACAATCTGACTCCGACTTATTTCGCTGGTGCATTGTACATTGACAATGCACGTTGGGATGGTGTCCCTTTTTTGATCAAATCTGGCTTGGGACTAATCAAACACTGGTAAATTCTTCTTTGGTAATACTATTGCATATCCTAAAGATGTAGATCTGCTGCATTATATGAGAATGTAATTGATTAGTCTTACTCTTGCATCCATGAGAACTTATTGAATGATAAATAGGAGAAAAAGACCACTGGAGGAGCATAATTAAGAACCAAAAAGTTGAACTTAATAGTTGAAATATTAACCTCAATTTCAAGTAAATAATAGGGCCTAGCTATGTTGGCACTAACAGTTATAGGAAATATATGTATCCTTGATGGAGAATTGCTCTAAAATGCAGTGTAGAGATCCGTATACAGTTTCGCCAGGTTCCAGGGAACATTTATCGTGAGCACATTGGGTATAATAATGAATCCGCAACTAATGAGATTATTTTGCGCGATGTACCTGAAGAGGCCATTCTTGTCAGAGTTAATAGCAAGGTTCCTGGATTGGGATTGCGATTGGATTCTCCGGAGCTCAATTTGCTCTACAAAGACAAGTGCGTCCATGCTTCATGAATGTGAAATATTGTCCTTTGCAATTGCTAGTTGCAGCATAGTTTTGATGTTGATATTGTTTTATTCTCTCTTATCCAGTTTACTTTTCCTCCCATACTGTAGGTACAACGTGGACGTGCCTGATTCGTACGAGCATCTTCTCCTTGATGTCGTTGATGGGGATAGCCATCTGTTCATGAGAAGTGATGAACTCGCAATTGCGTGGAACATCCTAACTCCAATCCTGAACGAAATCAATAAGAACAACATAAAGCCAGAGCTTTATGAATTCGGCGGCAGAGGTCCTATTGGAGCTTATTATCTTTGGGCAAAACACGGAGTCCGATGGGTCGAGGAGTAAGCAACAGAGCGTCTCCTCCTGTAGCAAGTTCAGGCACCAAGAAAAAGGCACATAATATAATATCTGCCAAATTGTTGAATCATTAGATTCATCATCCAACTACCTCAATCAATTGATGCAGAGTCTTGGACATAAAATTTCAACCCAGTAGAACCACATGAAGATGCAAC
Source organism: Sicyos baderoa (assembly GCA_037832685.1). Taxonomy (NCBI): domain Eukaryota; kingdom Viridiplantae; phylum Streptophyta; class Magnoliopsida; order Cucurbitales; family Cucurbitaceae; genus Sicyos; species Sicyos baderoa. Next base: position 7,079,348 of record JBBMEF010000021.1, on the reverse strand, counting down.
TTTCTGGTTTTGATTCTCAACATAGCTTATTCATCTGCCATTGGTATAAATCATGTAATGGTAGAACTTGAGTATATACTGTACCATATAAAACAGAAGAATATGTTTCCCTCTGTATATTTATGTTTGTATTTTTCAATACAGAATGATTGGGACTGAGAATGATCTTAACTCAGTTACATGAAAGTCAAACGGTAGCACGAATTATCTTGACAATCAAATATAGTCAGGTCAATGAAATTATCCCACGACGGTAAAGGTACTAGTAGATTAATATTAGAGGTAGAATGGTAATAAGTTATGATCGTCTTGATTGTAAATATGAGCATTAGGTCCTGAGGTTAAGGCGAAGGGAAGAATTTTTGTGAGCAAAGTGCCTTGTTGGGGGTTTCTTGTTACTTCCATTTTTGTTTGTTATTTCCTTTTATCTTAAACACATGTAATTGTAATGTTTTCTGCTTATTTCAACAAGGACTATCTCTATTCATTATTTGGTTGTGTTCTTAAGTATTTTCTGAGTATTTTTTGCAGATATCGGTATTGGATATCTTATACGTGCAAGCTGACTCGGATACTTACAGATGTTAAACAAAAATTGGGACAGAAATGAAGAAAAAACAAGAATCCGGACCCAGGTAATTGATTGTTTGTGGCAGTGTTTTTGGTTTTATCTAATTCTTTTGAAGCATATGCTTCAATAGTAGCAGCAATACAGGGAGTGTAGGATCCACGAAGACTTCGAAATATTTCCAGTCAACAAATAAAAAAAAAACAGGCCGCCAGGAAATTTGTGGAAATTAAGGGAATGGAATGCCCATGATCCAGACAGACATTACAATTGGGGTAACATCAAGATTTCTTTTAGATTTTAAGTTTTTTTTTTTTTTTTCTATAACTTTTTTTTAGTTACGATGAATTTGGAGGGATTTGAAAGGATAAAAACATTGTTTGAACAAACATGAAAGTTTGGGAGCCAAAATAGACATTTGAAAGTTCAACAAACGTATAAAGATTTATATGTTTTGAATAATTGCATTATAGAATTAAATGAACACGCAATAAATGTATAAAGATTAAGCTTAAACAAGTCTTGGATGAGTGTAAATTTGAGTCTAGCTCAATTAATATAGACATAAGATTTAAGGGATATGATGGGTTTCAAATTTTTTAAGAAGAATGAGATTTATGAAAACCGATTAGGATTACCTTCTATTAGAGCATGTGAATTAGGAGCCAAAATTAGCATTTCAAAGTTTAAGAAAGGTATCAGAATTTAAATGTTTCAAAAAATATTTATTCAAATATTTATCTTGATATGTTTTTATCAAATGATAATGTAGTTGATTCTCAAAAAAAAAAAAAAAATGATAATGTAGTTTTGAATAATTGCATTAATGTATTGAAGTGAACACGTAAAACTTATATAGATTAATCTTAAAAATAGATAGAAAGCCCTATGATGGGAAACTACCACGTTAGGTTTGGAGAGAGATGGGACCGGTTATATTCTCATAGGG
>JBBMEF010000021.1:7044321-7077731 GCA_037832685.1 Sicyos baderoa | reverse complement strand
ACGGTAAGGGCATTATTGAAACTTTTGTTAAAGTTCAAGGGCAATTTTGATACTTTTGAAAGTTCAGGGGCATTTTTTAGACAACTTTCAAAGTATAGGGACATTTTCTATAATTTAGCCTTTCTTGAACCGTGGTTCTGGCAACACAAGATTGTCACTCACTGCGTTGGCCCAACTTCATAGGCCCACACCCAACGGGCTTTAAAATAGTAAACATCAAGGCCCAATAAGTGGATTGATAGGCCTCAGATTAATCGGGTGTACCAGCGAAGGCGAAAGCGAGGAGAGCCGGAAGTTGACCGAGTTTCGCTACCGCGAAACTAAGGATCAGTTCGCACACCAGCCAAGTACAAGGCGAAGAGAATAAAAGTTGTGTGTTTTCAGTCTCGTCGAAGCGAAAGGAAGGCGAAGAGTAGTTAGTATTAATATTGTAACACCGGATTCGTCATAGCGAAGTCGTATAACGAAGTTAGTTAAGAACGGTTAGAGTGTTTGTTACATTAGTTAGAGTTGTTAGTTTTTGGAGGGAAAGCATGGGCTATATATAAAGCAAGGGAGACTCATTTGTATGCATGAAAAATATACTCAAATCATTGTTTACTTGAAAAGTATCAATAAAGGAGGAGGAATTGTGTTCTTAAGTTTGGTGTTACAAAGTTCGCATCATTTGGTATCAGAGCATTGATTTTTTTTTTTTTTTTTTGTTAAATGACGACACAAATGGATGGGCGAATGAAATTGGTCGAGCAGAAGGTTGAACGGATTCAAGGAGTGATCGAGAAAGAGTCGGAATTGAATCGGAGGGCGATTAAAGAAGCGGTCCAGGTAGCTATGAAGAAACAGATTGCGGAGATCAAAGAAGTCATGGCGGAACAAATCTCGGAATCATTGGCGCTGGGAGTGCAAGAAACGGTGAGGATGATGAGAACGGAGGAGGAAGCCACGGCGAAGATCAAGAACGTCAAGAATCCAGAACTGACGAACGAGAATCGAGGAGAAGAAATGAAGGGTTCGAGTCTGGAAAAGGCGCTAGCCCCCGTCTTCGATTTACGATTGCGAAAACTGGAAGTTCCGGTTTTCAACGGCTCCGTACGATTGGCTACAACAAGTAGAAAGGTATTTCACGATCAACAGACTAGCGAAATCGGAGAAGTTGGAAGGAGCCATTCTCTGTCTCGAAGGAGTTGCGCTAAAATGGTACAACTGGTCGGAGATGAGAGATCCGATCGCGAGTTGGAACGATTTCCGGCGGGAATTAATTCGTCGATTCATGCCTTTGGAAGTTGGCTCGGCTCATGAAAGGTTTTTCGCGCTAAAATAGGAGAAAACGATGGCGGATTATCGAGCGGATTTTGAAGATTTGTCGTCAACGTTGAATCTTGATGACCAAACGATGGAAGGAAAATTTATCGAGGGCTTAAAGGAAGACGTCAAGGTAGAACCGCGGATGACCACGGTAGCAGGACTGGTGAGCATTATGGAGATGGCTCAGAAGATAGAGGCGAAACAAAACCACTTCGGAGTAAAGAAGAATCCGGACAAGAAAGGCCAAGAGTCAAATAATTTTCGCTCTTTCACGTCGGGAAGTGGGCACCCGGTGTCCAGAACCATCACGGTTAATCTTAGTCGCCCGAGCAACACTGTCAAACGCGAACCAAGCAAAATTGGCGATACCAGGGCTCTGCCCTTCAAGAGGTTGTCGGATAGCGAAATTCAGAGTAAGAAAGAGAAGGGACTTTGTTTTCGCTGCGACGAACCATATTTCTACGGCCATACATGCAAGAAAAAAGAATTACAAATCATGATCGTGAGAGATTGCGAAATAGACGAGGAAAGCCCGATAAACTTCGGTGAAACCATGTTAGAACCTGAGGAGAAGGAAGATGCAGATGAGCGCGAGCTGCAGATGATGTTGGATGAGGATGACCCGAAGACTTTAAAAGTTAAAAGGAAAAATTAACGATAAAGAACTAATCGTTCTGATTGACAGTGGAGCGACCCACAATTTCCTCGTTGAATCCGTGGTCGAAAAATTACAAATTGCAGCTTGTGTCTATTTAATGCAAAATACCTAGATTTAGGGAAATATTTAACAAAGTGTCTATTTAATTCTTCATTTTAACTCCATGTCTAAAACTAATTTATTATGTGACATAGTTATTTGTCATTCCAATTATACCCCTAAAATTTATTTCTTAATTAATTACCTTTCACAATATGAATGTTTCAATCCCTCATTTATTGGAATCACCCTTATTATAGGGAAGAAAATAACAGACCTCTAATCTCTAACTTTAGGTTTAGTTATTCCCTAATATGCAATTAATTGTTTAAAATAAATAAATAAAACAGTAATGAAAACAACTTTGAATAATTCATAAACCAGATTTTTTTCATAATTTACTCTCAGTATTAGCAACATTTGGGTCTCATGGGAGCTACTTCTGTTGTGATTGCGTTTGATGGTCTTTGGAGTGTCACGAACGTCTATTCGAATTACAAGACGATATCTATTGATGTTGTCCACGGATCTTCTCTATCGCAGCTTATAAATTCGGTGTCGGAAGGAATCGGGCATGATCAAACATCAAAGATTTCTAGCTTAGCTCTTTACAAGGACGACACTGAAAAAAATATGATGTTACCCCTTACCGAGGAGATGGATGTCGAATGGATGCATAACGGCTTCCGGAATGGGGTGTACTTGGATTGGTACATTATGGTCGAAATATCGTCAGTGTGTACCGATATGGACATCGCGGGAAGGGGGCCAGTTACTGTTGCTGTAGGCCTCATTCTACCAACTAAGGATGGCTTGAAGGAAGCACTATGCAAGTTAGCACTGCGTAGGAGCTTCAAGTTCAGGACGGTTAAGTCTAGCCCAAATCAATTTACCGCAATTTGCGTACATGAAACAAGTAATTGGTATGTTAGGGCGTCTGTGTATAGAGGTGGTCATTTGTGGGTAATTAGAAAATTTATCGATGCACACACATGCCTAGTTGATGTTGTTCGGAACCACCACATGCAAGCCACCCCCATAGTACGTGACTTTGTCGAATCTGTGATGAACTCCACCAAGACGAAATCCATCACATCGGGAGACGTGATGAAGCATGCCAAGAAGAATCATGAGGTCAACATAAGTTACTACAAAGCTATGAAAGGCAAAGAGAAGGCCCTTGAACGCGTGAATGGGAAACCCGAAGATTCATATGCGTTTCTAGCTAAATTTGCAGCCAACCTAATTGAAAATAATCCAGGTACGATGTCATACTTAGTGAGCAAAATTTGATTATGATGAGAGGGGGGTACGGGTTAGTATAACAGTAAGCCATGCATTATTATGACAGAACACATGGAGTAACATAGAGTGGTATGCATGGTGCGTTATGATGGTAGTACAATGACTACTAAGAACACAATTAAATGCAATATTTTCTATAGAACACAATATTAAATAATATTATCAAGTTTCAATATCCCTTTGGTTTTGAAATCACGGATATTTTTCGTTTTAAAAGTAAAATTCACAAAGTTTAACGGTTTGTTAAGTATAGAATTTGGTCAACTGAGTTTATTTCAAATACAAATTTAAAAAATAGGTAGTTAGAATATTGTTATTGTGTTTATTTATTAATATAAATAGGGGTAGGGGTACAATGGCCAAAAGTAATTTCTATATTTAATAAAAATAATTATTTTAAAAAAAGTAGACACAAACTTTAATCCTAAAAAAAAAAGTAGACAAATGATTAATTAGTTCTCGACATTCCCTAAGTTTTCCTTTTAAATTTTGAAAAATGGTAAGATGACCTATTCCAACCAAATAATCACAAATATTAATTAACCGAGTTCAATTGTGTATTACTCATTAATACAATGTTATGTGTTACTCATCAATATAGTATTATGTATTTTTGAATTTAACCAATTTTGTAAATTTTTCTTAAATTTTTGTTTTTATGAACTTTTTAGATCGAGTTTAACTTAATTAGCAGATTAATTTATTTTAATCTCAAAGCTTGAAGAGTGGATGGTGTTTTGTCTAAATCGATTGATTGTAATTTAATTCAATTTCATGATTGACTTTTATGTTATTTTGAGAGTCGTTGTATCATTTATGTATGGTTTTTGATCCAGCCTAATTTTAAATTTTAATATATTGATGAAATTTAAAATTTAAGAAAATGAAACTATTGTGTACTTAAAAAAAAATAAAATAAAAAGGTATCCCCTCACTTTTTTCACACATTTCTCTTCCTTTTCGTGCTCAAGTCAATTTTCGATCTTTGAAACTACAGAAGAACATCATATATTTATAAGCTTCATTTTTTATTTACATTGTCAGGTAATATATTGATTCGATCATCTATATATTATATGGTATTCGTAATTCATAGTTTTTAAAAATATGAGTCTTCTTGTATATACTCATTATATATTGAAGAAAGTCTACAAAAATCTAATAATGTATTTTTTTCCTTTTGTTTATCTGAATGATAAGTCATACTTTTAACTAAAATAGCGTTTTATTGTATGTATAATTTAGTAATCATAAGATTGTAGATTCATATTATCTTTTACTCTGATGTTAACGAATAAAAAAATGATATCACAATTTTCTTTTTTTAAAAAAAAACTAGCTAGTAGTGGCAACTTGATGATTTTTTTAAAAAAAAATGTCAGTAGATTATTTTTATTAAATAATTCCATTAGAAACAGATGTTTTATTTTCCATACAAAATATTGGAAATAAACATGAGTTGGATTGAAAATATCTCTACAAAATCATACATACTTATTATATACCATATATTGTGATTGTAAAAATGTGAATATGTGAATATGTGAATATCCTATATACACACAAGGGAGATAACAATTGAAAAAGTGGGGAATTTTAAGGTGAATTTGAGATTTTTAAAGAAAAAAAAAACCTAAGTATAAGAAATAGAATCTTGAGATTCAAGCATTCTAACAACTTGGCTCATCTTTGGTCTCTTGTCATAATGAGGATCCACACATCTCAAAGCAACCAATAAAACTCTTTTCAACCCTCTTGTGGATGGCCTTCCTCCAAACCCTAATTTTGGGTCAACCACTTCTTCACATCTCCTACTTCCAATCATCATTTTCAGCCAATCCACCACATTCACCTGAGTTTATTAAAAAAAATAATCATAATCAATAAAATAATAATGTAAGGTCAAACTTATAAAATTATTAATATGAGTAACCTACATGTTTAGATGGACGTCCATAGTCTACTGGATCTTTTCCCGTGATTGTCTCCACCAATAAAACTCCAAAACTGTACACATCACTCTTTTCATTCAAAAGTCCCGTGTTTGCATATTCCGGAGCAACATATCTGTAAATCAATCGTATCACTACAATTTAAAAAAAATACATCATGATAACACCAAAAGATTGTACAAAAAAAGTATTTATCAATATAGAACAATACCCAAATGTCCCCATAACTCTTGTTGTGACATGAGTCTTCCTAGCATCCATCAACTTTGCCAGCCCAAAATCTGATACCTTGGCATTGAAATTTTCATCTATAAGTATGTTGCTAGCCTTGATATCTCGATGTATCACTTTCGGTTCTATGGCTTCGTGTAAGTATGCAAGTCTAAATAATCAATCGATTAAGATATATACTATCGATCAACAAGGTTAAATTGAAAATTGAAAATTAATAGTAAGAAAAGGATACTAAAAATGTCCTTAAAAACTTATAACTTTTATGCTCACCCTTTGGCTGTCCCCACCATGATCTTCATTCTAGCCTCCCATGTAAGATATATATTCTCTCCCATTCCTCCATGTAGCCACAGCTCTAAGCTTCCATTTTTTATGTACTCATAAACCAGCATCCTGAAATTAATTTAGTTTTACAATAACTTTATGATAAGTAGTATATTTTCCAATTTTTAATTATTGGTCTATTTCTAATGCATTTAATAGATATAAAGTGGACTCTACTAATAAAAAAAAATAGACTGAAAAAAATGCTTGATTTTAATACGAGAGTTCGTATTACACTCTTAACTTTAATCAAAATTTATCACACTTAAATAAGATGTCATGTCAACCAAGCCAACACGTTATCAACCCTTTCGATAAAATTCGATTAAAGATTGATTAACTCATATAAATATCATTTTGAGAGATAGGTTGAAGCTTATTATATTCTAGACTATTTGAGAAGAGAGAGATATTGTACCTATGAGTCCCTTCAACACAATATCCCAATAGACGAACAAGATTTTTATGTCTCACATGCCCAATTGCTTCAACTTCTGCTCTGAATTCCTTCTCTGCTTGGCCCCTAAACAAAAAAAAAAATAAAAATAAAAATAAATTCTAATTTGAACTTTCTAGGTCCCGTTTGATAACTGATTTGTTTTTTGTTTTCCAAATTTAAGTTTATTTTTACTCAAATTTTCTATCACGTGTTCTACCTCCTCTACAATGTATCCATCTTTCTTTAAACAAAAACAAATTTTTGGAAGCTACTTTTTTTTTCTTCTAAAGTTTGGTTTGGTTTATACGAATATAGGTAAGGATGTAAGTATCTAAGTAACAAAAAATATATGGTAAAATAGTTGTTATAGACAAATTTCAAAAACCAAATAGTTATCAAATGGGACCTAAATCATTCAAAATTCAATCCTTTCGAACTCCATTCGCCAATCCGAATCTAGTACCGGTAGATAATGTTAGGCCACTCTCATAACAATATACAAAAAAAGTAGAGTACACCAATTATCACCAATTAATTTAAGATGGATGTTCGTAGTTTCTAATAAATAAAAACACTAATCGATGGTCGGAGGTAATCGAAAAAAGAAACTTACTGTCCATTAAAAATCTTCTTAACTGCCACTGGTGTCCCATTCAACAAGCATCCTCTATACACAACTCCATACCCTCCTTCTCCAATCAAGTTCTCCTCTGAGAACAAATTGGTGGCCAAATCCAGCTCTCTCAATGTAAACCAATACCCCCACCCCAACTGCGACATCTCGGGCAGTCCCGACAGCGGGGAAGGAACCGCCGTCGTTGTTGGGGACGTCGAACGTCGGTACATCGTTGTGGTGAGGGTGCCCGAGCTGCTGCCTTCATCTCCTGATTGTGATCCAAATCCACAGCTCAATGGAGGAAATAATGAGCCTGACTCAGTGCTGTAATTGTTGCCATTTTTTGGAATTGTTGGTGGTTTTAATTTGTGAGTGGTGGTTATGTGGATTGCATTAATGTCCTTTGAATGAGATGGGATTTGGGTGTTGGAGTTTGGTGGTTTTTTTGACTTCTTGTTGAGTGAGGTTAAACAGAGTGAGAGAATGCAGAGGATTGAGATTATGAATAAACCAACTCCAATTCCAATTACTTCCCATACTTTTAGACCAAATATGCTTGTTTCCTTTGACAGTTCTTGGTTTAGATCATAGGCCATGCCTTCTTTCTCTTGATTCCTGTCAATTTTCAAACACTACAAAAATCAGTATTTCGAAAACGATTGCTCATTTGACCGATCGATGTAAGTTCAAAATACGTTCGGTAAAATTTCTCCTTCACACACCTAACGCGACAAAATTACTAGCGACATTGTTTCAACCTTGTATAACAATGTCTCCAACTATACTTTTAATGAGTGAGAAGTTATCCAAAAAGTTTGTAACAAGTGTCCCCAAGAATCAGCCTTGTTAGTTGAGGCGTGAGACTTTTAGGGCATGTATTTTTAGAGATTTCAGGTTTGAATCTCACGAGTGACTTTAATTATAAAATTCAGTGTTGTCTTTCGAGTATGGGAAAGCGATGTTTCAATTTTTCGATTAAAAAAAAAAATCAGGATCACTCACACGTAGACAAGTTCCGAATCCGAGAGACAACCAAGTTGGCTTCATTACACATACCTAAGAACACTTGCACCAGTCTCAAGTTCTCAATCCGAGAGACAACCTAAAATGTTACTATTAAACTCATTTGCAAATTTTGAATCTGAAATCTCCTAAGAACATATCTTGAAGACTACAAGCTTCTACAAACGAGACTCCTCCTTGGAGACAAATTAAAAAAAAAAAAATGTTCTTGAAGTAAAGATATGAGATAAATAAGAAAAAGTTCATACCTGCAAGGGTGGTTTAATTTGATTACAGGGCCAAGTTCTAAAATCCATTTGCCACAACCAAGCATCCTCTGAAGGCAAAGAAGGATCCATTGTTTGAATGAAACACAAAATGAATTTGTGAGGAAGACATGAGAGAAAAACACTTAGAAAGAATAAGTGTTGATATCATAATGAAGTGTTTTGAGGCATTATTTGAGAGTCATAAAAGAGAGAGAGAGAGAGAGAGAGAGAGAGGGCAAGAAAAAATAATTTGTTTAAGTCTTCATAGGATACACTTTGATTATGGTGAATTGGTGATAATGACTTCTCATCAACAACTCATTTTGAAAGGAACAAATCTAGTATAGTATAGCTAGATAGTCTTGTTTGTTACTTAGAGAGTAATGTAAATATGGGATTAATGATTAAAATTCCATATGTTACTTATATGCTACTTAATTTTCTCATTTGACTTTTGATTTTCATAATTATTTAATCTCATCACTTTGAAAAAGAAGCAATGATTCTATGGACCATCAAGGCAATGAGTTTATGGAGAAAATAAGACCCATTTTCTAACTTAAAGAATTCTCAAATGAAAAAAAAAGCTAATTTTGTTTCATAATCTCATTGTGTTAGTCTTCCTTGAATGATCATCAAATACACTCAGATTTAAGTTTAAACAAAAGTCTATTAAAGATGTTGGCATCCAAAGTATACCTTCTAAAACTTTTGTGTGTCAGAAGTGAGTGGTTTTTTTTTTTTAATGTTTAAAATAATTTACGCACATTTTGATTATTATTATGGGATATATCGTCTAACTTATATCCTACAACATTTTAATATTAAAAAAACTCATAGGAATGTAAATCCTAAATAGGTAGCTACCATAGATTGAATCCAAAACATTTTGATTCGTCATTTCCTCACTAGCTTATCCATAGTGGTTGACAAGTGAATGCTGAAAAAATTAAGTTAACCTTTTGACTAAGTGAGTTATAATAACCAAAGCTGTGTTTAGGCCACCGATTATTATAATCGGTAGGTTAAACCATAACCTATCATCCTAACTATAATAATCATTCAACCATGTTATACTAACCTCTATTATAACAAAAATCTATATTATAATAATTTCATGCTAACATGCACCTTTCAAATGTAGGTTATCATAACTTTTATTATAATAAAACTCTACACATTATAATAATCTCACGCTAACATGCACCTTTCAAATGCAGGTTATCATAACCTTTTATTATAATTAATCACAGTTTATAATAAACCTAACCAAAAAAAACTCTATTAAAAGTAAGTCTAGAGTAAAGAATAATTAAGAGCCTTTTTTTTATCGATAAAAGCTCTTATTATGAGAATAATAATAATAAGAAGAAGGTATTACTCTCAAACATGAGACTCAAACATCAATTTTCTAGATCGAATTTGTAACTATAAAATTGAATTGGATTACAACAAATCAATCAAGTTAATTCGTTTGATTTAAGGAATAGAGTTCGCAATCACGAGTTTAATCTTAAAAATTGCTATTTGACTATTTTTTTTAGTACAAATTGAAGAAGAGGATTACAATACCGACTCTTCGGGGGTTTGAACTCGTGACGCTGGTGTTGAACTGATTTACAACCAAATAATGAAACCAATACGCTACTGACTCTTTCGGCAGTTTGATAGTAATTACTTGATTGAAAGTCAATCAATATTGGTGTTGGGTGAACAGTAAAACTTAGGTGGTTTTAATTGCTAATCCAGAAGGCTTAGTGGTTAATACTTAAAATCAACCAACAGATATGGCTGGTGGATGTCTAATTATGTCCCAATTCCCTCATTTAAATGCCATATTTTTCAATTTAAATCATTCATTCATTCATTTATTTGAAAAGGACATTGAATTTGGTTATTTAATGCTCAGACCAAATTACTTTAATGGGGGCTTTTGGGTCATTGCAATGGTTTGATTAGATATCACAACAGTCTTTTGTACTCTCTATTTTCTTAAAGTCACCATCAAAATAATCACAACCATAACCCCCATGATCTCCTCTTGCTATTGTCTCTCTTTTGCATTTCCAATAATTTTTCTAAACCTTTAACTAAGTGTGCAAAATCATTTTGTGAGAGTTAAGGATTCCTACGGTTGTCGTGCTATAATTCGAGGTTGGCGAATGTTGCAACGAGACGAAGGTATATACTGTTACATTCAAATGACTAGACTTGATGTAACGGTCTAAACTTTAAAATTATGTCTTTGTCGATGTTATAATGTTTATTGTGTATGCTTGAAAGAGTTGTTGTTGTAATTGTCCCAAAAGCTCTTTGGTTTTGTTTGAAAATCTATAATTTTGGTCATAAAGAAGGGTGGTTTGGAGTTTGTTATGATGTTATTATACCTAAAAGCGATTAGGTGCTCGTTAGCTTAATTATAGGTGAGATGGCAACATTGGAGGTTATGATGGAGAATGTGATAGAAGGTTGCCTTCAAAACAAGAAAGAAATATTAGGATTCAGTGTGGTGTCACTTCAAACATAAATAATGATTCTTCCATAATCATTATCTTCACCCATAACATAGATAATCATTCTTTTCAATCATTTTTCATATATTCTCTTCCTATCTTTCATCTTCTCTATAATCATTCTCCTTGCCTTAAACACCTCTAATAAATGGTTATAATGAGTTGATATCTTATAAGATAAAGTAAGTGCTACATATGGCAATATAACACTCATATGATCTCACACTTAGCCTTACACTTCATCAAGTTTAAGTATTAAAATACAAGCCATGTCATTTGCTTAGACTAATCTCATATTTAATTATAAAAAAATTCATATGAAATTAATTTTTAGATTAATTGTTTTTTTTTATATCCTTGACTGTCCCGAACAACTTTCGTACATCTCGATTAATGTCACAAGACAAAGCGTCCCTTAAAATATTTGGATGCCAAAAAAACTCATAGAAAACTAATTTTTAGGTAGGTGATTAATTGTTATTCATCGATTGAACTCAATTCATGTTGATCACTAGACCTTTCATGTGATTTTGGTTTTATGTTTGGTTGGAACTTAGCTATGTCGGCCAATACGTAATTTCCCCCCACCAAATAAACTAATTCCCTTTGAGTTGATGAGTTTCAAGATGTGATGTGGTTTAACTTTTCAAAAGATTACCAGAACAAGAACAAAAACATTCAAAAGAGAGCTTCTTCTTCTACATATAAATACAGAATCACTTTCTGTGATTTTGGCAATGCCACTGTAAATCTTTAACATCTTAGCATAAAGATTTTCCAGTCTAGTCTTAATTCTACCTATTCCTAGATCTGAATGACTCCTACTCATACTGCTAACTACTATACATTCTAATGATTACTTCATCGCTTCGAAAATACTACCAGTATCAACATCGACATCGAAACCACGATCTTGAATCCTGAAGTTTCCCAAAACTTTTGTTTTTCAGCATCTGCAGCAGAAGTGGCTTCGCCTTGTTTTCCTGCCAACTGATCTCTGAGTTCCTTTATCGCTTTCTCCCGTCGCTCTCCGATCTGTTAAGAGCCAAGTGCAATTTAGTTTCATCTATAGGATTAGGAGGACCCTACTTCAATAATGAAAACTTGTACATTATCTTTGGATGTGGGTGAGGAAGCCATTTTTCAACATTGGTCTTATGGTCTTGGCCATAAAGGCAGGTGGGTCCGAAAAACTAGCCCACCTTCCTCTCTTATTGCAGAGCCAGTTGATCTAATTCATTGAATCCCAAGAATGTTTTAACTACTAATTTATGTTCTATGTGAGTATTGTCTATTCTAAAGCTAATAAACCATAAAATTCTGAATATGTTTAGTGGTTACTCTTTGAAGCTTCCGTGTCTGAGCGCGAGCTTCTTGGAGGCAGAATTCCAGCTTCAACACCCTCTTTTTCAGCTCTTGATCAGCTCGTCGTTGTTTCTCCAGCTGTTAATAAAAAGAAAATCAAAATGTATAAATGAATACGAAAACGATACGAGAAAAGTACACTGTACACAGTATAGGCTAGGAAGTCTGCATACTTGTGATTCCAACTCCTTGGTTTTAAGCTTCCAGTGAGTAGACATGGTCTTGATTTCATTTTTTAGTTTCGCTATCTCTTCGTCTTTTGCAATCAACAACCTGTTGATCTTCGAGACGTTTTTGGGAGAAATCTCGTCTAATATCTTCCTCAATTCACAATCCTTACTCACACCAGATTTGGCTAGAGCTTCCATGATATCATGCTCAACTCTCATCACTTCATCCTTCAGTTGCTTCTGAGAAGATTCTCTTGCCTGGAGATCTTTCTGCAGATTGTCAAGTTGTTCTCCCAGCCTTTTTATGCGATCTTCGTGCTCTTTTAAAGAAACGTTCTTTTTGTCTAATTCCTTCAAAAGCGCTACACACTGGTTCTGTGCAGATTGAGCTGATGCGGCACTTGCATCGGCGGTTGCTTGAGTGGCGGCAAGCTGTGATCTTAATCCATCCAACTCATTGAGATACTGCATTCATGAATTTTAAATCTATGAAGCTAAAAAAATATAATGCATGGAATAAGTCCTATGAAGGTAATAGATAAGGGGTTAATCATAAAATCAAAACTAATTCATTTCTAGCAAAAAAAATAAAATCCAAATTGAGTTCTGAATTCAATCAGTGACTCAATCTATCACTAGATGTGTTTTATCTCTCATAGAATAGATTCATTCTATCACTGATAGAGAATTATGTGCTATAGATGAATTATTTTAGAAATTGTGCTACAAATATAATAGAGGTAAAATGTGCGGTTGATGATAGATTCTCTTAATCATTGGTTGTTTGTTACAAATGCTTATTCAGGTAGAAATTAGCATTAGTCACATTTCTGGTTCTACCAAGACACTATCAAAGTACAATATTATTAATTTCCAAATTTTACAAGATCAATTGATCAAAATACCATTCACATCTTGAATTTAAACCTTTATAAAATGAGACATGATTGCCATATGGAGCAACTAATAGAAATTTCAGATTATAAAAAGAAATTTTATTTTTCTTCTAAAAAGTTTTTTTTTTAATAAATGTGGGCAAAAATCAATTTTCTTCCTGAATTTTCAACTTCATCCAATCAGGCCCAAAACTTAGGTACGTCTTGCAATTTTTAACCTCAATTTAAATATTGGAAAATTCAACCACTAAATTTAACAAACAAAAAACACTCTAGAAACTCACTAATTTAATGGAAATCAAAAATTGCACAAAATTTACAATTAAATAATTCCTTCAAAACTTACAAACAAAATAATAATAATAATAACAATAATAATAAAAACTAAAACACAGACTCTAATGTTGGCTTTGCCTAAAACCTACCAATTTCATACCAAATCTATGGTTCATACTTCATTGGGCGCACATGAGAATTTATTTATCAATGATTCTTCAAATGAAAACCTTTTTAAGGTGAAAATTGCAATATTTATCCAAGTTTAAGGTGAAATTCAATGAAATTAAAAGTTTGGGTGAAATTTGATTAACTATGAAACAATTTTTTTTTTTTTGAGTACATATTTGGGGAGGGAGACAAATACAAATTCTCGGGTTCGAACGTGTGACACTGGTGTTGAGCTGGTTTACAACCAAACAATGAAACCATTGTGCCACTGACCCATTTTGTAACTACGAAACAATCTTAAAAGATAGAAAATGAACAAAACGGTTCAACAGTTATAAACTTATCATATAGGGCCAGAAAAAAAGAAAGAAACAAATAGGCATCCTTGCATTGAATATTGTCTATCTAAAGTTCTAAACTTGAAATAAAATGTTTAATTTGGAAACACAAAGTTCCATTAAAGGGAGGGCCCCAAAGGCATAGCTTAGCTTATAACCTAGAAAATGGCTGATTGGAAAACATTGTACGAGCCCAATTATCTTCTTCATCAATGAAGGAAAGAATAAATGAAAATCTATACACTATCCTATGCCTACTTGTGTTAAAACTTAAAAGGTTTTAGTTTTTTTTTTTAAAGTACAACATCTAAATTCTAGAAGGAGAAAAGTTAATAAAAACAAAATTGCCTCACATTCAACAAAAAATTTACTCATCTATTACAGAGTAAGAAAAAAAAAAGAATTGATGATTGATTGATCTTTGCCAAATTCCAACTCAAATATATCATATATGCTATATGATATAACCCCTCTCTCAAAAGGAATTGACAATTGGTCCATTCCATCACTTTTCATTAGTATTGATAAATAGAAATTTATAGATTCATTTAAGGTTTTGCCTTCAATTTATCACTTACTAACTAAACTTCATATCCAAATCAAACAAATATTTGAATTCAAGTAATGGGAAGGAAATAATAATAAATTAACAAAATAGTACTTTCCCAACTTTCCTCCAATTAGAGAAAAAGAGAGAAGGCAAAATAAAAAAAAGGCATTAAGGTAGATGAGGCTTAGATGTTTGGCCTTTTGGGAACTTTATAACTATAAAACTGACCCATGAGAAAAAGTAAAGCAATCACAAGCAAAATATGATAGCCTAAAGCAACAATCAATAAACAATAAGTCTCAAATGATCTGCCAAAGTCAATCATTAAAATCTGAATCCCATCAAAAGGAAGAAAAATGAAAAATTCTATAACAAACAGAGTTGGAAGTGGGACCTTGGTGGTGGTAGTTGCAGAAGCCTTGAGCTGTTCATCCTTCTCATCCAATTCCACATGCAATTTCCCAATTTCTTGTTCCATAATCTTAGCTTTACTCTCTGCTTCCTGAAAAAACCCCTCAAATTATCACTCAAACTCCCAGTAAAAAACCACAAGTAAAAAAGGCCTAAAAGGTGATTTATTGTCAAAACCTAGAAAGATAAACAATACAATAGAAAAACAAAAGCTGCCCCAGAATCTCAAAACATCCAAAATCACATGCCTGCCTCGTTTGAGCCTCTCTAACAAACGATTCTTCCTGAAACGAAAGGCGATTCCGAGCCTCCTTCAACTCCGCCGCCAACGACACAACATTCCTCCTAAAGCTCTGCTTCTTCTCATTCAAATCCTTCAACAATGGATCAACCTCTCGAGAAGAACCCGAAGCCGGCATCGAAGAAACCTTCTCTTGAACAGACATGGGTAGAACAAGATTCGGATCCAAAAGCACCAAAGAAAATCGCCCTTATCTTATATACAAATTCATCCAATAAATTCTGAGACCCGCAATAAGTGGTGTCACGAGGTTGCTGTGCAAAACCTAACGCGATGCATCTGCATGTGGGAGAAGGTAGAGGCGTGCATTTAATATAATTAAAAAAGTCGACGAAGGAAACAACATCATCTAAACATAATAAAGAAATAAATGATTCAAACCCGAAGGTTATTGCACATGTTTGATGAAATTTCACTCAAATTTTCAAAACCCATCTCAAATTACACCCTAAAAAGACAAACCCAGAATTTTCTCGGGAAATTTCGAATCAACAAATCAGTCAAACGCCAAGAGAATACGAATACCCACAACCCCACAATGACTTTTCTCCCAAACGAACAGACCCACAATCATAAATCCAGAGATCAGTCAAAATCAGAGAGGAAATTCGATAGTAAATCACCATTTTTGAGATCCCAAGAGTTGCATTGCGAAATCGGAAAGGATCCTCGAATATTTCGAAATGGGGTTGGCGTTTAGTTGAAGAAGAAGCGGGGAGTTCGTCTTTTTGTGCTTGTTCCAGTGGGATTAAGGATTAGGGAAATGATTCAGTCGCCATTTTTGCTTTGGAGGAGTGAATTTCAGGAACAGATTTGATTAGTTCGTTTTTGAATTGGAAAGATTTGAAAATTTGCTTTTTGTCTGAATCGAATCGATGGACAGATGAGACGACAGCAAAGCAGCTGGGTGGGTTTAGGTTCGGGCCCGAGCCTCAGGTTCGAGAAAGTTGACCACTTTCGAAGCTGAGATTTGTGTGGTTCGTGTGGGAGAAGCGCGGCAAAATTCCAAACCAAATTTTTGGCTCTTATTGCTGCAACCTTACACGTAAGAGGCCATATTTCGATTAGAAAACAAAAGCCGTTAAAAGATAATTAATTTAATTTATAATGATTACTTATTTTAAAATTTTATTTATATTTAATTTTATAATAAAAGTCGAGCACAAATAAATTTGAAAGATGTGAAATAATAGTGTGCTCTATACATTATAAAACGAGTTTGTGACTTTTGTGTCAAAGCATTTTAAGTTTGGTGTATTTGACTCTAGTAAAGAAAAAAAATTGTTTTCTCTTATGGAGACTGTGGCAAAGAGTTTGAGTAATATAAATTTCGAATAAAGTATTTATGTAGTTAGGGTCGGTGAGAGAATTTTGAGTGATTGTAAAGGTTTTTTCTCCTATTTAAAAATTTTTCACCTAAATTTTTGTGTCTTTTTATTTTGTTGTTTCTTTCCATTTTTTATTACATTTTTACTTTATGTTGTTATTAGGGAAAGTTTTTCTTAACCAGATGTTGAACTACTATTTGTCTTGCATATATAGATGTTCATTTTTTTATAAGGTCAATATCAAATTTGTAGCTGTCCTTATCATTCATAATTTTTTCTTTTTGGCAATTAACTATAATAAAGTCAGAGAAAAGTTAATTGAAATGCACAAAATCTTAACAAAGGTAAAAGAACATATAATCATCGCTTTCATATTGTTTTAGAACAGTTATATCATCCATAAGTTAGTAGTTTCATTCCCAATTTCAATATATATATAAAGAGATAATAATATTATTATATATAATTTAAAAAACATTGAATTTTATTTCCAAAAAAAATTTAAAATTTAGAAAATAATTACAAATATGGTCACTTTAAAAAAAATAGCAACTATAATTATAAGTATCATTATTAATATTATATAAATAATATATAACATTGTATTAATTTGTATTTATAACTATAAATATAAATATTTTAAAATTTGACTATATTTATAATTATTTTATTAAAATAGTTCACTCATTCTAATTTCTTTTAACCGAATGTGCACTTTTATGCTTTGACAAAGTTTACATGTTTGTTCTTTTCTTTTTTGTAATAAGACAAAGTTTACTAATATAATATAAATTATTAAATAAAACTTTAAAAATTGGGTCTTGTTTTTATATTTATTTCTATAATACATATACCGGTATTTACCTAAAAATACACAATTTGGTGCCTAAACTATATATTACATTTAATGTTGAAATATGTTAATATTGAAAGGGAAATTTGTTGTAGATATAAAGACCACTGTCTATTCTAAATTTTATCGTTTCAATAAATTTTACACACTTGTTTTTTATTGGCTTAAGTTGATTGAGACCATACATTAAGCTAGATTGAAGGCATAATTTTGTAAGTTTGATTAAAGTCATCCATTTAATTTGATTAAATAAACTTCATTTAAATTTTTTCCAAAATTTTGACCATCAAATAAACTTGATTGAAGGCATAATTTTGTAAGGGAAGTTATCGATTTAATTTGATTGAATCAATTTTTTTTATATTTATTATTTTTTCTCTAAAATTTTGGCCATTAATTACACTTGATTGAAGGTATAATTTTGCAAGTTTGGTTGAAGTCATCGATTTAATTTATTGGATCAGCTTTTGCTATATTTAAATTTTGACAGATAGATTTTATTTTATATATTTTATTTTTTTAATTTTGTGTTCATACTATTTAGGAGTATACCAAATAACCAACAATTCGAACAACCTCATTAATCTAAGGGCTGAGTTGAGTTATGATTTTCTAATTTTCGTTGGGTTGGATTGGTTATAAAGTTAATTTTTTTTTGCTTGTTCAATCCAACCAAATCCAAACTAAGGAATAATATATACATAAACATATGTGTGTGTAAGATGAGAAATTAATTAATAAGTTTTGTTCTTTGTCAATTGATAAATAACATGCACTAATAAAATATAGTCTAGGTTCAAGTATATTATCCATCTTTTATTCTATTGTTTATATATTTAAATAGTATAAATAGAGTTGTTTTTTTAAAGAAAATAGGAGATTAACACAACTGTAAAACTCAAATAAACCTAAAAATAGAGAGTTGGGTTAGTTGGATTACTCTAATGCATATGTTTAAACTGGTTGAACGATTGACCAACCCGAAACTTTGAATTGGTCCTAAAAATCTTCCTAACTAAAACTCAACTTAACCCAAAAATATAGGTTGGATTAGTTGGATTACTCTAATGTGTATGTTTAAGCCGATTGAATGATTAAGCAACCCGAAACTTTGAATTGATCCTAAAAATCTTCCTAACTCAACCCAATTCAGACCATATAAATTCCTACCCCTATTAAAAATATAGCAAAGTTTTCAAAATAAAATATTTATTCCAATTGTTGATTGAAGTTTGACTTGAATCATTAAACTTTAATTAATAACTTCAATTAGTATCAATGTGAAGTCAATTTTAATGTAGAAGAAAATTTTATGTTAGAATTCTCTTTCCTTGTCTCCACAAGAGGGAGTGCATGTGCAATTGATCACACGAATTTTAAAATATATGCTTTCTTTGAAGTCTCGAGTTCGAGACTGTTTTATAACGTTAATTTATAATATCTTCATTCCTCTCATATATTTCAATATCTCAATTTTAGACAAGTTAAACTAGCGAACTTCAAATTGCTTGATCATCGAAACAAATATTTTCATATAAGATCGATAGTTGTCAAATAAAATTTAGCCACCAACAAAAGTCATAAAGTACTTGAGAGAATAATTAAAGACTTCAAGCATCAATTCCGATGTAAAATAACCATCTATTTTAGAAATCTATTTCCTAATAATATGCTTGACAAACTATATTTGAGTAATCAACAAAAGCAATAAACTCTTAAATTCCATTAATTATACTTGATTGAAGGAATAATCAACGCTAAATTATTCTTAATTACTTAATACATTATAAACTTCAATCAGTGTCATCAATTTAAATTTATTAATTGAAATAATCAATGATACCGTTTGCATAATAATATCGTAAACAATAATAAACAAAAGGTTTGGTGATATTTAAAATTGTTTCCTTTGAATGAATGACTCTAGTTAGGAAAAGAAAAAAAAAACTTATTGAAAGGATTGGTGGTCTAATGTTTTCATTGATTGGTGAAAATCTAGTTTAACACCAATGTCTTCACTGAACCTAATAACAAAGAGGTTTGTAATTAGCGGATTAATTGCAACCAAGGATCGAATTTTCAAACTTATTGTAAAAGGAGGTCGAATTTGAAACTTATTGCAAAAGGGGGTCATCGCGTCAGACGCGGCGACCTTTTTTTTTGTCGCGTCTTTCTGAGAGACGCGACCAATGGTTTATGGTTCAATAACAATGTTCTCATTCATGTACACAAAAAATACAATGATGTTCATCTCTTCTTAAATATTGTAATTTGTTATTCCAAATATTCATATTAGCAAAAATTAATAATAAGTTCTACTATCTACAATTTTATGGTTTATGGTTTATTATAATAATAACACTAACTAAACCCTAATAATAATAGAAATGATAATAACTCCAACCCTAATAATAGTAATATTAATAATAACCCTAACTCATAATAATAATAACACTAATAATAAAAAAAATTGTATTAGAGTAAATATACGTAATAACAATACATTAAAAATAATAATAAAAATAACAAAAATAACAATAATAATAACTCTAACTTATACATAATAACAATACATTAAAAATATGTACAATAATAAATATTAACAATTTTTTTACATAATAAACATAACTATAGTAAATATATCTTGCTTCCAACTCCAAAATCCGACAGCTCGAAATATCAAAATGTTCCAAAATTTTACAATGTTTAATCAGCACCTCATAACACAATCTTTCTCTACATCTTCCTTGACTAAATATTGTAATGAAAGGGTGAAAGAGGAGTATTATTATTGAGCCTAGGAAATTATAACTTACATTTTATTAATCTTACACGACAACCACTTAATTTCACTAAAAAATTTAACGTGTGTTACACGTGACAAAATTATATCATATAAATTTATATTTAATTTTTTTAGAAAGTAATATAAGTCTAATTTAATTTTAAATAATATAATTAGGAAAATTATTATAAATAACAACTTTAACCTCAACAATTTTAATAACATTTTTTTTTATTTTTTTATAGTAAAATTTTGTGTTTCTTTTTCATATTTCACATTAATTTACATGTTTTCAATCAATTAAACAGATTTTTTTTTATCGGCTCTACTTATTTACATTCAATCAGTTGAACTTACTTATTTTCAATTAATCGAACGAAATAAAGATAATCAATTCACTCGATTTTAAGCGTGAACATTTAGTTATTTTACATTGACTCTTCTCATTTTTTGACAATACACGATTTTTCTTTATATAATTATGCTATTCAAAAAATTTCTTTAATTTCACAATATTATTTTTTACCACCTCCATTCTCACACTCAGTATTAAAAAGATTTAATTCATACGTTTCTATTTTGAATTGATAAAAATCGTTCAACATTAAAATTAAAATGATCATTAAAATCGATAGTTTGTGGCATTTTTTTACTCTTAAAAATTAAATTTAAAATTATTAAATTTTTGTAGTAATAGTTTTTTTTAATGAGTATCAAAGAATCTAGAGGTATGAGGGTTAATACTTCTAATAAGAAAATCACCACTCTCAACATCTTCTATGACATACTTTTCATAAAATATTTGAAAGATGAGATATTAATTAAAACTCAATGCTTATTTTTCTCTTTTATCGTGAATACAATAAAATATGATAGATTATACACAAATAAACATGATATACAACATCTCCTACAATTTTACAATAATATACTACTAAAAGTAGTTTTTTTTTTTTTTGAGACAAACTACTAAAAAAGTAGTTTCAATTATGGTATAAATAGGAATTACATTAAAAAAAATCATGTGAATTCTCATGTAACAATGTAAAACATAATTATAAACAAACTAAGGGGGAAAATTAATATTAAACTTGAATCAAATAATTTGTTGGAAAATTGCTTAACTAAGGCCCCGTTTGATTTTCTTGTTTTTGATTTTTCAAATTTAAGGCTATTTTCTCTCAAATTTCCTATAATTTGTTCATCATTTCTACCATGTATACGTATTTTCTTAAGAAAGTAGGAGAAGATCAACCAACTTTTAAAAACAAAAAAAAATAGCTACTCAAAATTTGTTTTTGTTTTTAAAAGTTCGTTAGTATTCTCCTACTTTCTTAAAGAAATATGGAGGTAGGAAGGATGAAGCTGGTTGTAGAAAATTTGAGAGAGAATAGGCTTAAAATTGAAAAACAAAAAACAAGAAAGTTATCAAACGGGGCCTAAATAATTTTATTTTGTGTTTAAAAAAGGATTTTATTTTGAAATTATTTCCAAATTTTCCCCATCAAAAAATAAATGATTCATAGAAGTGAATAGTTTAAATCGAGGATGTGGAAAGATGAAGAAAAATTATGAGATTAGTTTGAAAATATTAATTTTACCGGCAACATCTAAATATAAATATAAAACACACACAAAAAAGGCTTATAATTTTAATTGATTAGAAATTAAAAGACAATGTTCAACTACCATGCCCTTTCAAATTCAACTCTAAATTAACCAAGAGTTTTTCTTAAGAAGAAATTGAACATGAAGTTTGATGTCTTTATTTACAACATTAAAACTCTTTTAAATAATACCTAAGTAAAAGTGTATGGAGGAATATATTTAAAAATGATGAAAAATCATGTTTGGGTAAAATAGTCTAGAATTATTTCTTCAAATTAATCTATTTTAAGATAGTAAAATAAGATATAGAATCATTTAAAGGAAAAGAAATAAATATGATAGATACTTTAAAATAAATGAACCCGGTGTTAACTTGATTTACAACCAAACAATGAAACCATTGCATCACACTAACTCATTCGGTCATATTAATTTCTTTTTTATTCAACAAATAGTCATAAATTTAATAATAAATTATAAATTAAGTGACAAATAGTATTAGTCATTAATATGGATTTGTAAAAAGTGTTCAAAAGTAGCGTTAAACTATATATATATATATACATATACACATACACACATGATAATGAACCTCCAAAGAATCTGAAGTTAAAATAATTGACAACGATTAAGATGGACCGGTAGTTTAAATATTGGCTAATTCTTCAATGAATGTATGAAGTTGATGGACAATTTGCCCGGCTTTTCTTTTAACAAATTAAATTTTTTTTATTTTGGGTTGAAGCATCAATACGTTAATGTATTCAAGATGAGCTCGATCGATTGAAATTAAATGTATCATCTTCATTGTTGTACATCTTCACCTTTTTTTTATTCCAAAAAATCAACATTGCTACAAAAGAAAGTAACCAACAAATCACATACGAAAAAAATAATATATATATATATAAAAGATCAAACAATAACATAAACGATAAGTAAAAGAAAAAGAAGAAGAATTACCTTGCATGAACATAAGAGATTCAAATAGTTGTAGATAAATATATTGAAGAAGAACTCTTTATATAATTGTAAAAAATGAAAGTTACAAAACTTTTAAAAATTTTCTATTTAAAAAGTTATTATTAAATAAATAAATTATTATCACATATTTATAACTCATTCATTTATATAGTTGTGGAAGACGTGACTGAAATTTTTAACTCACTCTTTAATTACATGGGAATGTAAAAAGTTGTTATATATTTAATAAGTAATTTAATCATTATTATATAATTAATAATAAGTAAATAAAAGTAAAGAAAATAGAAACCTATGGAATTATTATTTAAAAAAAGAAAAATCATATTATTAATGGCATATATGTCATTATGAGATTTGACTAGAGAGAAAATTGGCTAAAAATGATTTTTTCTTTAAGCCACCTTTTAAGTAAGTAGTATCAAAAATCCAAAAATATCCAGGTAGAAGTCAATTTAATACTCCAAAATTTTGGATTTTTTAGTTAAAAAAAAAAAAAAAAAAAATCAAACATTAATTTAAACGTTGAACTTTCACAAATTTATGCTAAAATTTTATTTTAATCGGTAAAATATATTTTTTAATTTAATAATATCTAACTTAAGAGATTCGAACTTATATTGTTTTGATTATTGAATCATTCATGATATAATCTATGTGAAAAATTATGAGATCGAATACTGTTGAATTAAAAAACAATCATCTGTTGTCTCCTTTATTTTTGTAACTTAGAAATATATGCTGGAAGATTTTTCTTACTATGGTAGACCTTAAGAGGAGAATAATTTTATGAATGCACCCTCATCATTTTGAATCCATCTCAACTTCCAAACAACACCAATACTGTCTCAAGTTGGCAGTACAAGATGTCAAGAAAATACAAACGGGAAACGGAAAATAGAAAACAAAATGCAT
Organism: Sicyos baderoa; assembly: GCA_037832685.1. Taxonomy (NCBI): domain Eukaryota; kingdom Viridiplantae; phylum Streptophyta; class Magnoliopsida; order Cucurbitales; family Cucurbitaceae; genus Sicyos; species Sicyos baderoa. The sequence goes on along the minus strand of JBBMEF010000021.1, from coordinate 7,054,127 downwards.
TGCCTCGGGTTAACTCATTGCCTCGGGTTAACTCGTCTTGTACCGTCACTCCATCGCAACTGGATCTCTTTCCGAACTGAGCCAAGCGCACTAGGAACTGGAGCTGCCTCAATTGATGAAACCTTTTTTCACAAAGTCTCACATTACATTATTCCCTAAAAGTAGCCTATAAACAGAAGCATTGAATTGATTTCATCAACTAAAGTATGAGATCTCACAACATCAGCAGTAAGTAGATTATTTGAAACTGCAATTCATCAAACAAAATCTCCAGAACTTAGTAAGTTACAGTCTAGTTAGTCTACATCATATAGCCTTTACTTGAATGGTGAAAACACATTCGATAGTTAAGTAAGAGTCAAAAGCACGAAATTCGAACATGTACAAGAACTATTCTTATCATGAAGCCTGAAACACAAGTTAAGTTGTCCTCCAGGACATTCATTTCAAGTCATTAGAAAAATAATGACATTATTATCTGCATGGTGCATCCACCTTTGAAGTGTTTGGGGGTGTGCCCATGGTATCGAAACCATGGCTATGCAGCAGAAGAGGGAACATTTCGCGTGCTGCATCGTTTTCACGAGCCTTCCTGTATATGAAGAGATCGAAAACTATGTCAATTGCAGCTTTCAAGTCCAACACAGTCCATTCGCACATCTTCATTATGTGATCAACATAGAGAAGTAGAAAACTGAAAGATAGAAGTGTTTGTGATTTCATCACAGCATATGGAAAAACCTAATACAGGAGCAACTTTTTTTTACCATCTTACATGTTTTGATAGTAGAAATATTATTTTCATCAGTAGAAGAACCACAAGAAAGCTAGCAGCAATATACAAGAAACTTTATTCCATCATTGCCCAGGTCAGTTCAGAGAAATACTATAGTGTGTCTATTGTAAGGAAAGTTTAATGCATATCTAGTTATTCTTTTTTTTTATAGGAAACAGATATCTAGTTATTCTTATTCCCATCATCTTCTATACTAAAAACCAGTGTTTTTAAAAGCTCTAAGGTGCAATAGTCTCTTAGGGTTTAGGCACAAAGAAGGGATGACATTGTAGGGGTGGGGTGCCAACATCAAAAAAAAGAAAAGAAAAAAAGCCTAATTGTTAGTAAATGTTACTTTAGTTACTAAAGAACAAAATTCCTAAATACAAAGTTATTGCATTTAGTGTTAGTAGTTTTATTTAATAACTAATTAAGAAGGTCTAAGGCGCAAGTTCAACGCCTTACAATCCATTTTTTCTCAATCTCTCTAACCTTCTCCCACCCGAAACCCTAAAAGAAATAATCCATTTCTCCTCCTCTCTTGAGCATCGCTCCTAGAGTGCCAGGAGGGGGAGGGATAACCCCACCGCTCGAAACCTCCTCTACTGGGTGGTCTCTGCCGCAATTACACATTTCCCATCTTCACTGCACATCCATCTCAGTTGCGAACTTCATCTTCACTGCACACTCCTAAGTGCTTTCTTCCCACCACAATCTTGTCCCTTTTGCACAACCTCTCACCCGAGCGTTACTTCCCTACAACAACCGACCAAATCTTCCCTTTGCAACCTCACACCTCCCCCCATTCCATCTCGATCTCCTCAACGCGATACAGAGGATAGATTGTTTGCTCAAATCTGCATCTCCTCCTCGTGGAACATTTAGTTGAACCACATCAAAGCATATTTCGCTTATCAACGCCATTTTCTCCAAAACTAATCAATTAAATGTTTTTGCTTCCTATTAAAAAAGCAATGCCTTTTGACCTGAGCCTCGCTTGTTCATGGTAAGACACAAGACCTATGTCTTCAATCATGAGCGAACCTTCTTTTAAAACACTGCTAAAGACAATTCTTAGACATGTTTTTTCCCTTATTTCTTTTTCGATAACTTTTAGCAGTTACAATGTATGGAGGAAGGAACTAAAGTTAAATGCATTAAAAAGGCACTAGATTATCATCATTTTGTAAACTACAATTGGATAGAAAAGAAAAATACTTAAACTAAGCAAATAGTTCTTGCACCCAACTGTTGCATTTGAAAACTAATTATAGAAAACACAACAAATGAGGGTCTCTGTCTGAAAGTTGTGTTTTGATTCTTGAAACCACTTTCCATCTTTAAGAACAAAAAGTCAGAGAAAAACATGTTAGGTCAACTACTTTAAAAGGATTATGTCCCTTATTTGTTCTCTATGTTCTTAGTTCTAAGAGGTAGTGTGCAGGTGTACACAATATTCTTGAATCTTGATGTTATATAATATTACAGGTCAATCTAATCATAATTCTTAAAAGTAGTTTTTTAATTCCATTTTACAAAATAAGCAGCCAAATGAAACCGATCTCGAGCTTTTTGAATCACAAAGAATGGTCTTTCAGGGAAGGGTCCGAACCCTCTCGAATGCTGGGGAGTGCTTATGCTGTTTTGATATTTCAATTATCAGTCTGTTCATTTGACTACATTACAAGCCTTATTTCTTCACCCCCTAAAGTTAATGATCCAGCCATAAGAAAAACTCAAATGCACATTTAAGAAATTGGGTAGATGCTGCAGCTATTTGTTATAAGACAACTATGGACTAACTAATTCCTTAAGAGAAAATATATTCAAACAAAAATTGAACTTGAAGTCCAGTTGCAACTACCAACATAAAAGAAATGCTTCTATATTCACATCTCATTTAATTAAACTATGGGACTACGCAAATTTTATTTCCCAATTATTGCAAATCAACCTGATTGATTCACATCATATTCATACCACAGGTGGGCCATACAAAATCTCAAAATGACATGAAGAGGCTAAAATGTAAAAAACTTGATATACATCAGAAAAAATACATCTACAGTTCTCTAGGCTTCGCCGTAAACTTGGCTTCTATGTCTGTATGACTAAGTCATTTCATTCCTTAAACTATGATTGTTAAAAAATAAATGGTCGATCAATAACAATCCACTTCTCTCTCACAACAGAAACCGCTAAACTACTCCCATTCCATGTCAATAAAATAATCACTTCTCCTGGAGAGGACTCCATGAGGTGCAAGTGCAATGTTCTTTGCTAAACTCTCTAAAGAATAAGCTCCTAGTGAAGAACCAATTCTAAAGCTATGCCATCAGGCACAGTTTTGGGGCATGCTTAAAACCAAGTCAAAATCCAAGAAAAGCCCCTAGCTTATCTGTTATCTCTAGATCACTAATCTCTAAACGAATATGCATAATTAGAATATACAAGAACTTACCCTTTCATGAACTAGATTTGATATTGCCTGATTATGAAAAAGATGGTAGTTTGGCAACTTTAGTTTCCCTTTATCCTTATAAGGTCCCAAGTAATACTAACTGCATAAATTACAGTCTTTTAACCACATTCATTGAAGCAAAAGAAGCCATACCTCCTTGGTCCTCACTTGGAGAGTTGAGCACAGGTGAAGCCGGCTCGCACAAGTTCATTGATTGCATCTCTAAACTTGACATAATCTTCGAATTTGTTGTACACTTGATGAGAAATTCGTGCATACCCTGTTACAGGGGCAGTTTCCCCCTTCAACGAAGCACGGTAATACAATGGGACTTCAACTCTAAATTCTTCCCTCAAATGCGTTCTTAACTTCAGAGCATCAGAATCACTAGAGATGCCCAAACATGAAGGCAGCCCCACCATGACCATACTTGCACACATGTTCGGCGGGCAACCAAGATGCGTCTTCCATGATTCTGCCAACATCTCTCCCATCTTAACCACAGCCTCATGATTCCGTTTTTTGATTCCCTTAATTCCATCTTCAAACCTATTAACAAACTTCAAAACCGTAGGCACTACCAACTGAGCACTGTAATCCCTGGTTCCAATCCAAGCACTTTCAATGGCCAATCCATTACCATACTCATGAGAAACAACCGGATGATGCAAATCAGAAAGAGTTGGTGACCTCCTAGAATACAAGAAAGCAATTGAAGGTGGACAAAAGAACCACTTATGCAAATTACTAGTGTAATAATCAACACCAATCTCTTGCATATCAATATCAGTACACCCAATAGCATGAGCAGCATCAACAAAAACTTGGTCAACACCCTCTTCCCTACAAATCTTAACCAACTCCTTAACCGGAATAACAACACAAGGCATGGATGTAATATGGTCAATCACAGCCAAACGAACCCGCCTACCATTCGCCTTCCCTCGCTCCAAAGCCTTACGAAACTCACACACAATCTCATCATTAGACTGAACAGGAAAAGGCAAATGAACCTCAATTACAAACCCGCCCGCACGAGTCACATACGCCTCGATCGACTTCTTCACCGCGCCATACGCATAGTGCAGCATGACCGCCGCATCGCCCTTCTCAAACCGCCCCTCGCTGAAATCCCTAGCGATCTTCTGCAGAACAATAGCAGCCGCAGTGGTGGCGTTGTCGACAATCGACACTTCATCGATATGCTCGGCATTAATCAAACCCTTGATGATGTTTCTGGATTCGAGAATCCCCTTCTTGAGGTCGTTGAAGTAGAAGCGGTCCGGCTGGCGGAGAAACTTGAGCTGCCATTGCTGTTGGGCGGCGATTACAGAGGAAGGGCAAGATCCAAAGCTGCCGTTGTTGATCCGAGCGACGGAGAGGTCGTGGTGGGCAAACTCGGATTCGAGTTCCGAGTCGGAAATCGAAGTGGGGGCGATTTTGGGCTTCTTGGGCAGGTGGGTATTGGCGTCGCCGTTGAGAAGGCGAGTTTTTTCGCAGTGGGAAGCCATTAGAGGGAGATGGGTCGGAAGGATTTAGGGTTAAAATTGATGGGGGTGAAGCTGAAATTGAAGGGAGAAATGGGATAAGAAGAGGGGTTTAGTTCGAGAAAGGGGAAAACGTCAATGGAGAGAAAAATAATGAGGGTTTGGACAAGTGGATTTGTACAGTTCTGCAACAGAGAGAAAGAGAGGGCTTCTGGTTTTGGATTTGGCGTCCTCCATTAACAGAGTCAAGTGGCGCTGTTTTAGCTTTTTCTTCTTTCAAGACACACCTGATTCTAGGGTTTTTTTTTTTTTTTTTTTTTTTTTTTTTTTTTTTTTTTTTTTTTTTTTTTTTTTTAGGAAGGGGGAGTACAAACCGACTATTTCAGGGTTCGTACCATGACGCTGGTGTTAAACTGGTTTACAATCAAACAATGAATTACTGAACTCTTTCGGTATTCTAGGGCTTTTGATACTTCTTCAACTCTACCAAAATTCCTTCACTTTTAGGGCATGTTTAAATAATCCCCAAAATTATGATCCCATATTTGTTTCATTTTGAACAAGTAATTTTGAATTTACAAACTTTTAAATGTACAACAGTAAAACATTGGAAAATAACATATATGTCATATTTGTGAATTAACAAAGACTCATATTGTTGAATAACATAAGCACACAAAATTACTATTCAAAATGAGATCGATAGTAAATGAAAAATGTCTCATAGGTTACAAAATTGAAATTGAAAGTGTTCGACATAAAAAAAGACTTGTAATATAAAATCATCATTGGGTGAATGCGTTTCTCAATATTTATGCGACGCTCTTCAACTGCTTCATGATTATGGTACATCTCATTTTCAGCTCACAGGTCATTATGTGCAATACAGATTGAGATGCTTGTTGAACCTAAAAGGAAAACATGTACATATAAAAATAAATCTCAACACGATACAAATTATATGGTATAGTCGGAACAGTATACCGAAATGTCGAGTGTTACAAAAACTAAATAGTATGGTTTAAAATGTTGATATACATGTGTTCTAAAGAGTAAATAGTGTGGTATAATGTTGTAATTATAAACCTATTTTAGTACGCATAGGGAAACATATATTGTGTGGTATAGCGTGCTGTGGCGAATATACAATGAGATTTAATTGTCTATTTCATATTTGAATGATATATGGGCTGAATTACATAGTATAAATATGATAACTAACATAATTAGACAGAAAACAATACGATGGTTGTAAAAATGAAAATGATAGGGTATATCTAACATTAGACAGTGTTGTCATTCTGTGAAGGGAAATGAACATAACATAATATGAAAATATTACTAAGTAGTTCGAACATTTTCTACCTATTTCATGCAACACACTGGAATATACAATGAAAAAAGTGCACATCAATGAAAAACATGAATTGATCATACCATATTGAACAATCTAAGACATCTCGGTGGACGATTATCAGGGGATGAACAGTAACCTTCTGGCGATGAAAAACTAATTGGAACAGCAAAATGAAAAAAAATAAAGGATAACTGGATATTTATGTTAGAAAAAGACTGAAATTGACGGAATATACAGTCCTACCGAAAACGATTGATAGACAGAATTCCGTGGTGACCAAGAGCAACGAGAACACGAAATCCAGAAGAAAAAAAAAACACAAAAATGGCGAATAGGAGGAAGGAGGAAGGAGGAAGGAGGAAGGAGAAAAATGCATGAAACGTAAAAGAAACTTAATAAAAGAAGAGAGATAAAATTGCAAAAAATAAAAATAGTTGACATTAGAAAATAAAAGTGTTTTAATGGAGGGAATGTATTAATAATGATAAAAAAAATTCGAAAATCATGCAATAAATGCTTGTAGGGGTAGAATTGTATTAAGAAAATATATTTAATTTCAAATTTTAAATAAGAAATTAACTTTGCAAATAAAAACTTGTGTGCCTAAATGTGCAATTAGTTTTCGAAACAGGTCTAGTTACTGTAATTTTCCTATTTTATTTTAACACCTAAAGTTTAAAATTGTTCTAAAAAATAGTTAAACTATAAGTTAGCTCTTGTATGACTCAATAATGAGAAGATATAGGTTCTAGTCTGCATCTTAATTGTTGTAGAATTAAGAAGTCCCTAAACTTATAACTTTATGTTTAAAAGAGGTTGATTTTTCAATTTCATATCTAAATAGTTCGATACATCTTGGGACCACAAATCCTACCTAAATGTTAGATAGTACTATTATTCTTCAATAAAATTAGAGTCAAACACCAATTTTCAAAGTGAAAGTTATATTAAATTACAACTAATTAATTAAAACAATAAATCACCAATTCTTTCGATAACTAAATTTAAGTTGTAAATGAGGTTGCACATGACTACTAAATCTTACCTATAAGTTAGTTTTTATGAACTTTGGTAGTACAAGCTTATTCGATTTTGCATCTTAAAAGAATTAGGTTAAATCTCTTTTTAAAAGCCTTTGTTGTTGACATCTTCACATGAAAGTGAGCGTCACGAGGGATTAGGTGAACGAATTGTAACATCAAAAAAACAAATAAATAAATTCTGTTTTTGACAACTAGACTTTGACATCAAAGTTCACAAACTAAGATTATTTTTTATAGGATTTGGCGCGAGGAGTTATACTAATGAGTTATTTTGAGTAGTTAAAAGTTGAGAGTCGTTGCAAAAAACTCGTTTGAATGTGATTTTTCTGTACATGAGTTAATGTTAAAACCTTGTTTAGATATTGATTTAAAATGAGTAGTTAAAAAATGAATGATTAAAATTAAGTTATTTTAATTGATTAGAAATGAGTGGTTAGAAACCATAATTATAAATGAATGATTAGAAATGATAATTATTTTTAAAAGTAAAAATGAGTAGGAGTTAATAGAGATCGAATCACATTGTGCCACTCACTCATTCGATAATAATAAAAGCTCGTTTGAATGTAAGTTTTGGAGGAAAAATAAGTAAATTCTCCATCTAAATTGTCATTAAATATGACAAACAAACACCCTTAACTTTGTTGTTTACCATCATTTTTTTCGGGTAAACTTGCACCATTCAACTGGAAACGAGATTTATAAAAATTACGCCTCTGAATTTTGAATTTGTTCAAATATTTCCTTTTTAAAAGCGATTAATATTACAATTAATCATTCATGTAAAATTGTACCATTCAACTCGACATTTGTTTTCCTTTTGTTTTTCATTGATTCATTTAAATAGAAAATTAAAAAATTACAACAAATTGCTATGTACATTGGTCTTGTTTCTTCAAATGGACATTATGATTTCTTTTTCTAAAAAAAAAAAAACATTATGTTTTAGGTCAACTACAAACCATTTAGGTCAAATTCTTTCTTCAAAAGGCACACACATGTATTATTTTTTTATTCAGGGGAGAAATTTTTTGAACTAGTGACTTTTTTTTATCATTAAATATTAAATTGCTAATTTTTTTGTTGCATGTACCGACATTACCTAATTGTAGAAAATGTGGTGAAAATGTGGGACCATGGTTCTCAATGGACAAAATAAATCGAATATATATGATAACTTATTAGTACCTAAATTATGTGTGTTGAAAAAATAAGGTCTCTTTTGGGAAAATAACAAAAGAGAGCAATTTGGGTGCACCTCAGATAGTACCCTCACCGTGATACCACCTATGTGACACATTTGGTGCCACACATCTCATCTCTCTTTTTTTACTTTAAATTTATTATAAAAAAAAATTAAAAGAAAAAAGAAGATGTGTGACTCCAAATGAAAGGTATCACGGTGAGGGTGCTACCCAGGGTGCACCCAAATTGCTCTCACAACAAAATGTCTACTCAAGAAATAGAATTGGAGTTGCTTAAATTAAAATTCCAAAACTACCCCTAACAAGCATAATGGTTTCCATCCAAATTATCTTCCATTCTTTCTCATCACTTTTTAAAAAGCATCAAATGGATTGTTGAAGTGATAAATGATAACTATTTTTTTAGATAATTATTTGATTTTTAAAAACAAAATTAGTAATACAAAATTTATATATGAAATTTTATTATTTTGTTATCTTTTATTATCTTTATTTTAAAACCAAGCTATATTTTAATTTTTTTTAACTAAAAAAAAGTATCTTTAAAAAATTTGTTTCATTCTAATAAAAAAAAAAAAAAACTTAGTTTAATTTATAAATTTAGATGGAGAGACAAAAACTATGATAGATAATTTGGGAAAGAATAAGTTCAACTTTTAAAAATAAAAAATAAAATAATTAATTATTTATTTTATATAGAAAATAGAAATTTTTAGTCCATGTTTATTACAACACTACTACAATATCTTAAATTGAAGGCGGACACAAAATTTAAAATTGAAAACACGGATATTCAAAGGCGGGCGAAAATTGCCCGTCGTTAACTATTAATGAAGGCGGGCACAGTGCCCGCCATAACGTTAAATCGAAGGCGGGCTAACGGTGCCTGCCGTTAACAATTAACGAAGGCGGGCACGCGCCCGCCATCGTTCTCACGCGCCAGCCCAACAACCCCGATTTTCTCTCTTCTTTTCACTTTCTCTCTTCTTTTCACTTTACCAAATACATTTCTCCCTCTACCCGAGACCTCACTTCCAACAAAACTATCTTCTTCCTCATTTTCCACCATTTTCGACCTCTCAAGCTCTAGGGTTTCACATTTGTGTCCCATTTTCACCATTTTCGGCATCTCTAAGATCTATTCACTCCATTTCGGCTATTTTCTCCAAAGGTATGTTTGTTCTAATTCTTCTAAAGACATTGTTTTTTAACTCAATTTTTGTGATAAATGTGTTGGGTAAATGTCATATTGTTGTATTATCTTCTAAAATGCAAATTTTAATTTGTGATAAATTTATCATTTATAAATTTGTGATAAAATGTAAATTTTGTAATTTGGTTATGTATATATATGTATGCATGTTGTATTTTATACAATTTTTGACTCAAACTCTCTAGTTTAATATTTGTAGGTTATATAAATTTCTCTATAGTTGGCGCTAGATTTATAAACATGACTATGGATAAGTCGTGGATGT
>JBBMEF010000021.1:7023905-7042750 GCA_037832685.1 Sicyos baderoa | reverse complement strand
AAAAAAAAGAAAAAAAAAAAAAAAAAAAAAAAAAAAAAAAAAAAAAAAAAAAAAAAAAAAAAAAAAAAAAAAAAAAATCGTGTATCATTAAATCCCAACAAATTTGATTCTTTTTTTAAATCAACCTCCCGTTCTACGCTCACCTGGTAACAATTTGATTCTTGTTGAAATTCTTCCGCCTCTGATCAAAATCAGTGTGCATTCCATCGGATCCGTATGCGTCTATCACTTCTCCCAAGTATGTGTCTCCCTCCAAAACCTCCTGTACGAACATTGATATACTTTATAAAGTTGTGGTTTTAAACACTTCTTCCAAGTGGTCTCTATTTTTATGGGATATTATTTGAATTAATCGTGAATTTGTTAACTAAAGCAGATTTGTTTTTTTTATATTTTTAATTCTGAAGATCAAGGAGTAGAAATTGTGGTATATCTTTATTTTGTTTTGATTTTAAAATGGAGTTAAATGAGGGGTATAATTGGAACAAGTTTATTATCTCTCTTCCTTAAAAACGGTTTAGACATAAATTTAAAAATAAAGAAAAACTAGATATTTATTTCATTATTTTCTAAAATATAGACATTTAATATCATTTCCCTTAAAATAATTACACATGTAATTAAAGTTTAAAATATTAAAAAATCATACTAAATGTCTAAAATTTAAAAATTATTTAACTAATTGTCTACTATATTCTTAACTTTAACTAAATGTCTAATTTCATATTTATAAGAGGGAAGGATCATATTCATTCTCATTATAGTCCACCATAATTTAATTTATTGAGTAATTTAAAATTAAAAAAATAAAATAAAACATCTAATCCCTTATTTAAGGGGTATACCCTCATTTAAGGGAGAGGAATATGCCATTTTGACTAAGTGAAAATCTATGTTTAAGTTGGCATTCCCCAATTTGTGGAATTCAGGAGAAAAAAAAAAAAAAAAAAAAAAAAAAAACAAATCCATTGTACCAATAACCAAAACCATTCCTTCCAACAATATTGGACGGTGAAGAATCAAACTGGTCAACCTAGGAGCATATTGTTTTAAAAAAAAAATCACAAAAACTAACTTGAAGCCAGTTTTGAAGAATTGTCTTCGGTGAAGAAGAAGTTGTGTACCCAAACAGACGTGATGAGCAATAATATTCTCACAGGTAAAAGAAAATTGACATGGAGTTTGCGTCTATTGTTGTTGCATTCAATGGAGTTTAGGGTGCGATGAATGTATATTCTAATTGCATTCAATAGAGTTTGAAATGCGAAAAAAGTAGACAATTTTCTAATTTGTTTTCCAAATGTAGATATTCTCATATTTTTCCCTAAAATATTTGTATCTATAGTCATTAGTACACTTTAATAAAATATATAAATACCGATTAATATAATATCATATATTATAAAATATTTTATTTATAGTAGAATTTTGAACGTACTTTTGCATATTTTAATTGTCCCATTCACCATATTTTGATTGAAGATTATGTTGCAATGTTTCAAAACTATGTGATAATAATTAAAGACCTACTATTTGAGTTGCATGTGTTTTTTTACTATATATATATATAAATAAAGTTGTATGTAATTTTGTTTGAAGATTAATTGTGACAGTAATACTTTATGTTATCTTTTGCACTCATTAAAATCATTATAATTAGAAATTTATTAGCCAAAATATTTTATTAGCCAATACATTAGATGTATTAAAAAAAACTATTACTCATCCATTTTATTGAGTACGCGACAAAATATTTTTAAAATTATAACATTTTTCTAAAAACAAACATATTGTAATAAAAAAAACATTTATTAGCCAATACATTAGATGTATTAAAAAAAAACTATTTACGAGAGTAGTCAAATGTGGAAAAATTCTAGTCACTTTTAAATTAATAATAATTAGTAAAACTAGTCATCTCTTTATAATTTATTTTTTAAACAAAAAATTCATTTTAATATCGAATAACATTAATACCCTATGATATTAATACTAGGGGTTTCATATATTATCCGAAAACTGATCTGACCGACCAAAATCGACCAATTTTGGATTGGTTGGTCGGATTTCAGTCGGTCGGTCGGTTAATTAATTTTAAAAATCCCCGACTGATCGAATATTTGATATACTCAATTCTTCAAATTAATTCTTAATTTTTTTCACCGTTTAAACTTTAGATAACTAAAATATGTAAATGATTATGTATGACAAAATATTATTATAAATTTCTCGCCAATAAATAGATAACTAAAATATATAATTGAAGATTTTTTTTTAATTAAAAAAATATTAACCGATTTAATCGAATTAACCGACCGCACCGACCGCCTTCACCGACCGATCAATTTTTTTTTTTTTTTTTTTAAAAAAAAATTTGGTTGCGTTTTTTGTCTAACCGACATGTTGGTTTCGGTGTCAATTTTCGCCATTAACCGACGGCGATCGACCGATGAACAGCCCTAATTAATACCCTCATACTAAATAAATAACTCATCAATACTAGCAACGATGACCACAACAACTTATCGGCACCGTGCGACTCATCATGTGTGCAACTCTTCAATTGAAGATGAGATTATTTACAAAAGAGTAATACTTGGATAAGGGTGAGTAATTATTTTGTATTTACCCACCATTAGAGTCATACAATTTTACTTTTTTTTAAAAAAATTGGTTTTGATTGATGAAGAGAGAAATGCTAAAATATAAATGTGCGTGACTCGAGTATTTTGGTAATAGTTTACCCACTCCTATCTAAATATTGCTCTTTACAAGAATGTCATTATGTTAAGTATTATCTAGTATTATTGCATATTTATAAATATAATATTATTTATAAATAAACTATTATTTATAAAATATAATTTTAGGTTCTATAAAGTCTAGTCAAATCTATAAAATAATTACACTATTGTCACATATTTTTTTATAACACCACATGTAATACATTATCAAAATGTATTAATGACTATAAGTGCTAAGTAGTTTAAAATTTACAATATTATTTATAAATTCAATATTATTAACACGTATTTATAAATATAGTATTTTTATTTTTTATAAATACAATATTTATTTATAATTAATATAATATTTATTTTTAGCTTATACAATGCAAAAAAAAGGATTTCGAGATGGTTTTCATTAGGAGTGCACACCAACCCGACAACCCGAAAAATCCGAACCAATCCAACCAAAATTGTCAGGTTGAGTTGGGTTGAATACATGAATGAGTTGGGTTGGGTTGATAAGATTTTGAAGTTAGGTAAACTTGAATTTTGCATTAGCAATAAGAGTATACTTATGCTAATATTAGTCATAAATTTTTAGGAATAAAAAAAAAGGGGTTAGAAATTGTTTATTGAGTATATTGCTTATCATGGGGCTTTTTAAATTTTAGGTTAGTTGCAAATTGTGAACCCGATAACCCAACTCAACCAACCCAAAAATAAAGGGTTGGGTTGGGTTGTGTTTTTAATTGGGTTGTAGAATTGACCAACCCAAATCTTTGGATTGGATTGAAAATCACCTCAACCCAACCTAACCCAACCCTTATTTTCACCTTCGATTATTGTGAGGGGCGAAGATAACTGACAAAATACGAAGAAAATCAAGAAAATCCACCGTAATACAATATTTATTTATAATGAATATAATATTTATTATTTAATTATTGTTTATTTTATTTATTTATTTTGAAATGACTTTGATTTGAGTACTTATTTTATTTATTTTTAATTTGTATACCCTGCAGCATTCAGCCGTGAGCCACCCCCACTTCCATATCTCATCGTTCTCTTCGCCGCCGCCGCCCACCGCCTCCTTCATTCTCTCTTCGATTCCGCCGCCGTTCAGTCCCATTGACCCTAACCCAATTTCACTTATTCACTCTCTCTCTTCAGTTAAATCAGTTCGGCGAAACTGAAACCAAACAAGGGTTTTCCATGACAGGAATGAAGAACTCAGAAGGAAGATGGAACAAATTCTGACAAAAAATTCTGAATCGAATCCGTTTGGGTTTACTCAATTCGACTAAACCCAGTTCCAGAAATCTCCCCTTTCACTGATTGCTCGATTTCCCCCTCCCCCCACGTTCTGGTAAGACTTAGATTCCAATTTAGATGTATTTTGATCTGGGTCATGTTATAAATTGTTTCTGAAGTTTAATCTGGCTGTATGGCGATTGTTTCTTGTTTGTTTGATTCATTTCTCAACAGGGTTTCAATTCTTTCTGCAATGGAGTTGAGATTGTTTGTTATGGATTCATGGCTGGGTTTGATGAAATAATTTTTCGAGATATGATTGAGTTGTGTCATTAACCATGCTTCTGTTACAGCGCGTTGCTAGAGTAGAATCCAAAACCAAAAGTGGGGTTTTTGTGTTTAAGGATATTTTCAATGAAGGTTTTGTATCTGCTTCATTTTATCCCAATTTGTGTTCCGTTTCGTCTGTTGCGGGAATTAGTGGTAATGGAAACAGGGATATTCATTTGGGTTTCCCTTGGATGTCCCCTAAACTTGGTACAAGCTCGACGGAAGCTGAAAGTGCAGATGGCATCATCTCTAGGCAAGTGGCATTGTCTTTTAAGGAGTGGTTTAAATCTGGAAGCAACACTTTGTATGTTCGAATCTTCCAAATTCTCCAGGGAGCTAGAGACGAACAAGAAATGCCGTATGGTCCTTCGTCTGTCGATCTAGCTCTTTCGAGTCTTGGCCTTCGCCTTAATGAGGAATTTATCTTAGATGTCCTCAGGTATGGCTCCCAGGATGTTTTGTCTTGCCTCAAGTTCTTTGACTGGGCTGGACGCCAACCGGGGTTTTTCCATACACGTGCCACATTCTATGCCATCTTTAAGATTATCTCCAAGGCCAGGCTCATGTCCCTCATGTTTGATTTCCTTGTCAACTTTGCGCAGCACAAAATTGTCCACAAGGTTTGCTATTACACTACTCTGGTGATGGGTTATGCTGTTGCCGGGAAACCCCTTTTGGCTCTTCATATGTTTGGTAAAATGCGCTTTCATGGACGTGACCTTGATTCTTTTGCCTACCATGTCCTTTTGAATTCTCTTATTGAGGAAAGTCGCATTGATGCAGTGCATGTTATTGTCAAGCAGATCTCTCTGAGGGGATTTGAGAATGATATTACGCATAACTTAATGCTAAAACATTTCTGCAAGCAGAGACAGTTCGATGAGGCAGAAACCTTTTTGCATGACTTGGTAGGTAGTGGGAAAGCAGTGAATGGGCATATAGTGGGGTTTCTTGTTGGTGCATTTTGCAAATGTGGAAACTTTGAGCGAGCATGGAAGTTGGTTGAAGAGTTTCGAGACTTAGAGTTAGTTCAGATGAAGCATGTGTATGGTGTATGGATTAAAGAACTTATTCAGGCTGGGAAGCTGGAGAGTGCTCTACAGTTCTTTTATTTAAGAAAGTCAGATGAAAGTTACATTCCTGATGTCTTTCGTTACAATATGTTGATTCATAGACTTCTAAGACAAAGCCGGCTTCAGGAGGTGTTTGACTTGCTTACGGAGATGATGGAGGAACACATTTCCCCCGATAAAGTAACTATGAATACTGCCATGTGCTTCCTCTGCAAAGCTGGGATGGTGGATGTTGCACTTGATTTATACAACTCAAGATCTGAATTTGGGCTTTCCCCCAATGGTATGGCATACAACTATTTGATCAATACTTTATGTGGGGATGGTAGCACTGATGAATCATGCCGCATCCTGAAAAGCTCCGTAGATCAAGGCTACTCTCCAGGAAAAAAGACATTTTCCATACTTGCAGACGCTTTATGTCGAGAGGGAAAGCTTGAAAAAATGAAGGAGATGGTTATTTTTTCCTTAGAGAGGAACATTTTGCCCAGTGACACCACCACATATGACAAGTTTATAACTGCTTTATGTAGGGCGAGGAGAGTTGAAGATGGATATTTGATTTATGGTGAACTGAACAAAATAAATAAAGTACCTTTAAAGAGCACCTATTCTTCTTTGATATATGGTTTCAACCAGTCAAGGAGGGGTGATATTGCAGCAAGACTACTCATTGAGATGCAGGAAAAGGGTCACACTCCAACTAGGAAACTATTTAGAGCAGTTTTTATTGGTCTTAATGAAATGGATAATATGGAAAAACAATTCTTTAACCTGCTCGAGTTACAGTTAGCTCGTCAAGAACCCAATTGTGAGCTGTACAACAACTTCATTTTTGGAGCTGCATTTGCAAAAAAGCCTGAGCTTGGTAGAGAAGTATATCAGATGATGTTAAGAAGTGGAATCCAACCCAATTTGAGTTCTGACATTCTTTTGTTAAAGTGCTACTTATACAGTGAACGCATTTCTGATGCTTTTAATTTTTTCAGCGATTTGAAACAGAAAAGACCTATCGGGAGGAAAATATCCAACGCCATGGTTGTTGGTCTATGCAAAGTTAATAAGGGTGATGTTGCATTTGGATTTTTGAGGGACATGAGGGATAAGGGTTTAATACCTAATATTGAATGCTATGAGGAGCTGGCCAAGCATTTTTGTGTTACTGAAAGATTTGATTTGGTAGTAAGTCTTATAAATGATCTAGATAAAGTTGGACGTCCAATAACATCTTTTCTTGGCAATATAGTTCTATATAGTTCATTGAAGACTCAAAAGCTCTATGAAGAATGGGTTAATTCTAGAGATGGACAAATGGTGACTTCTCAGAGTTGGATGCTCGGCCTGCTAATTGGCGCATTTTCTGGCCGTATTAGAGTCGGTCAGTCTATCGAGAACTTGGAAGAAGTGATTGCCAAGTGCTTCCCACTTGACATCTACACTTACAACCTATTATTGAGGAGGCTAAGCATAAATGACCTGCCACAAGCACGTATGTGGCTCAATCGACTGTATCAGAAAGGGTATGAGCCTAATAGGTGGACTTATGATATATTGGTTCATAGTTTTTTCAAGTATGGGAGGAAATTAGAAGCTAAGGAATTGTTGAAAGAAATGTACCTAAAAGGGTTCAGTCCAACGGAGTGTACTAAAGCATTTTTAACCAAACAGTGTTTACAAGATGTTATGATCTATTGAATATTTAGCCAGGTTCTGCCCCTTCCTCAAATTACTATATTATTTTTCTTAATGAAGAGTGGAAAGCCCTGAAGATTTTCTCCAGAAAAGGATCAAAGCATATATTGGCTTCGTATTTCATCGAACAATTCGTGTAGAAGATTTTGCTTAGTCAAAGAGATGGTAGTTTATAATCCAACCATTTTTACGGTTTGAAATAATGATTCTTTTTCCTCTTCAAATTATTATGAGATGTTGTAACTTTGATTGTTGTAAGCCATTTGCAAGATAAGTAACAAGCCACATGACATCAATATAATGCTTCATCATTGCATTTGAAGGCTGTCTACAATGTGAGGAATTAAACTTTTTGATGCTTGGATTATGCATTATTTATTTTTCTAATGTTCTTGTAGGAAAAAAGAGAGAAAAAAAGCATGTAATTCCACACGAATAATAGTTAAAGGAAATACAGAAGTGAAATTTTCAGATCAGGACTTGTAAAATCCTTGTTTTGATGTGAAAATTTCGTTAGTTAATTCTTGATGTTTTTTCATGGTGATGTAATAAAAGTTCATCTATTTGGGGGTTGAACTGGATTCAAACTCAATATGTTTTTTCACGGTGAAACTAACTCAGTGTGTTTACTCATGAACGCTCATTCATAATTGGAACTATCATTTGAGCTTTCTCAACAAAGACTACCTCTCAGTCTGTCAGTGCTCGATGGTCTTCGGTTGCTGGTGATCTTCTTCTTACCTTTTAGCTCATGTTAATATTTTTTTGTTTATGTTTATTTGAGTTGTTGATTTATCTCATGATTTTGGGTGATTAGTTGGATGATACCATCAGTGTTTTAAAAGAGGCGTGCTCCTAGGTCCAGTGCCTTACCTTGCACCTCCTTAAATAAGCGAGACTCGTGTTTAAATAGGCGAGACTCATGTATAAAGACGTATTTTAGGCGTGCAAAAATAAGTTTCTCATTCTTAATGTAAAAATTCTTGCTTTTAGTTTTTTTTTTTTGTTCTTTAATAATTTATAAAATAACATTTATGAATCTTTAGAGTACTTCTCACAAGTAGTGCTTCTCACAAATAAAAAGCTTGCGCTTTTTTTTACGCCTTGCTCTTAAGCCCCAATAGGCTATTGTAATTTAGTCCATCTTGAGACATTCATCTTTTGTTGTCAACTATCCTTTAATTTGTTCATCAACTTCATCATGGGTTTTGATTTACTATCTAGTTATTGTGACTTTTCTTGTAAGTTGATTATTTTTTTTTTTCCAGCATTCAAATTTCTGTGTTGTCTCTAGGGTGAATTACTCAGGGCACATATTCCTGTCGAGTTCGGCTTGTTATTATTATTATTATTATTATTATTATTTTTTTAAAAGTAAATGAGAAATAATGAAATCATCAAGTAGGGTGGACCCAATCATAGAAGTTACATGAAACTTCTCACATTGCACAAAAAGTGTAGAGTATATAAACACGAAAATGCAGAATTGTCTGGAGCAGACGAAAGTTCTTTATTTTCTTCTGTTATCATTATTATTATTAGTGTGTTATTATTATTATTAAGTCATTGACCTTGTAATCTCTCCCTTCTTCAATGAAAAGTTATACTTCTTTTCCAAAATAAAAACAAGCGATATCCTTTAAAAATTTGCAATCTGTTTAGCAGGCAAGAGAGGTTCAGGGAGCCAAACATTAGGAATAAGAGGGAGCTTTGTGTGTTTTTTTATTTATTTTTAGTTTACTGTTTCTTGTTTTTGGATAAGAAACAATATTTTTAGTTTACTCTTTCATGCCTGAAGAAGTAGTATGGTCTGCTGTGCCGCCCTATAACTAACATTATTTATTATTTCCAGTGTTTTAAAAAGCGCAAGGTGCACTAAGGCACAATGGGCTTCTGGAGCCTGATGCACAAGGTGCACCAGAAGGCGAGAGTTTTTTTACTTAATGTGCACTATATAAAAAAACACAAAAAACTTGTATATGTGTGCAAACACAACAAAAACACTTTTCATGAATATAAATAAAGTTTTAACCAAGAATAATACATAAAACATACATACTATTCAACTATCAACCTTCACGCACTTCAAATGACCAGTATGGGGGTCTCGCTTACCGGGGGTCAACTATCAAACTTAAAGCTTATAGGGACCTAAAACACAAAAAATACGAAGGGAAAAAAAGTCCCACAAGGCGCGCACCTTTTGGCGCCCGGGGCTTCACGTAAGGCGCCAAAAGGTGTGTGCCTTTTTACACGTGCCTCGTCTGGGACAAGCAAGGCGCTAGCCATGTGACTTTCGCCTGGGCGCGCCTTTTAAAACACCGATTACTTTTAGTGTTGGTTTTTTTTTTTGCAATTCTTCCCATTTATTAAGTAAGAAGTCTAGCTTAGAAAAAAAGGAAATTAAAAGAGATGTAATTGGTGTTCATGATGGAGATTACACATGATGTTCTATATATTATTTTGCTAAATACTTTTGTTCTGGATTATGTTTCCAGGATGGTTTCCTTGGTAAGTTCTTTACAGTTGGCAAACTGGTAGTGGACATGGCTCATTATAGTTGGATTCTATCATATGTATTGTGATGCAAAGCAATGACAACATACTGAACCTGTTTGGTGTGTCGATTGTTTTTGTTACTCATCTTTGTGAAAAACTTTCTGAATTTGTTTTGTTTAGAGTTTTTAAAGGGACTTTTGAACAGTCCTCAACGGTGGTGGTGCAGTTGGTTGAAGACTTGGGCTTTGAAGGTGTGCTCTTCTCAATGTCCCAAGTTCAAAATTTACGTGTGACATTAATTTGTAGACACCACCCGTGTCTCCATTCATTTGAGGTCTCCCAGTGCCTGAACTCGGGACAGGTGTGATTACCCTTGTTTAAAAAAGAAAGGATATCAGGGTAAGGTAGTCAACTAATTCTTGGGTCTAGAATAAGCAGGAAAATGTTCTTATTAGTGCTTCTCCCCATGCTAGCTAGCCTATCCTGCATGTGAGGCAGATTGTTCCTTGAAATGGAAATTGATGGATATGATCATTTCAGTTTTCTTTTTTTTTTCTTTTTTTTGTATGCATATGCATGTATAGTTATTAATTAAGAGTCTGCTGCTTTTTTTTTTTTTTGCTACCATGATTGTGAATTCTAATCATTGAAGGGAGGTCACATGTGAATAGTCTCTACAAGGAATCACTCAGACACTCAGGTGTTGGCTTCTATTTAAGCAGAGCATTTTGCTAGGAATTCGAAGGCGAGTATGCTGCATTTACATTCCAGATGCCAGAGGTTTGTCACATTTTTTTTTTGGATAACTTTTTTATTGATATATGAAAAAGTATAAAACACAATCAAAATTAATTAGAGAAAAACTGACCCTAAATGACCAAAGTGAAGATATTATAGCTACAAAATGGGGGGAGTCGGTGGCTTTATGAGATGCTTCTATTGTTTCTCTTTAATCCCCATTTCCAAGCAAACAGATAAAATTTAGCCATAAAATTTTGAGAAATGATAATAAAAAAACAGCTGTTTCAGACAAATTGGTCTTCAAATTATATAATAACTTACAAACTATTCTAAAGTTAACCATGAGTTGGACAGTGGTCTAAGAGGGTCTGGAAGGTTCAAAAGGTTATGAGTTCAATCTATGGTGACCATCTGCTTAAGAAATAGTTTCAATTTCTTTGACATCTAAATGTTGTAGGGTCAAGGGATAAATAGTAGGCAAATAAACTAGAGAGAAGGCGCCAAAAGTTCTAGTCATTTTCGTTTCATCTTTTTCGACCATCTTGTGCCCAACTCTTCATTTGAACCAATCTCCTTCTTCGATGCTTCCAGCGGAAATAACTTGAAAACTTGTAAACTTGTTTCAGATCATCGCTTGAGCACCGACATCCTTTCTCTCTAGTGTATTTGTCTCCACTTAGTGTTGTTTCTTCACAAGAATCGCATCAGACTCTCTTCTCACACATAACCTTTCCTCGTCAGCAACGTATAGGGCTTCGTTTGTCTACTCTTCATCTGACCCTCTGGCCTCTTCCAAGATTTGAGGAAATATCGTAGAGAATTCTTCGATTCTTTGACATGCAAATTTCTAGTCGAACTTCCTTGGGTAGGAAGAATTGATGGCATCCCCCTGTACTATATTGTAAACCATAAGGAAAGTAAACTACCAAGCAAGATGAAAGCTATACAATATCAGCACGGTGAAACAAAAGTTGAAAATGGGCATGCGACTAGGAGCAACGCGGCCAAGACAAACATGACTGTGGCATTCTCCTCCACTTAAATGGTTGACGTCTCTGTCAATTGATTCTGCTCAAACTCTTTGCATGCAAATTCTTCGTTCTTCTCTAGGAACTCTTGCACATCTAACTCTGGTTGTCTTTGTGTTGTGTTCTCTTAGCCAATACTACAAAGGTAGTGTTCCGTCAGATCGATTGACTCAACACTTTGCCTTTTCAGATTTTGGGATTGTTTAGTAGCCGTAACCTTACTAGACCTCTGTTTTTTACTGCATCGTTTCTGACTGACCCACTCCTTTATGCACCTCGATGCCTCACTGGGATGTCTTCGAACCACTTTTGGTGTCTGCCTTCACTCTTTAGTATGTTCTAAGCTTGACGATTCCTTTCCACGAAAGGATGATTAATAATTCGGAATAACGGATCACACCTGTTGTGACACTTGTCTGAGCCTTTATTAGGCGGGCTGATATCAATTTCACCTCCTTCAATTGCTTTAGCTGGGTACGATAGGATTGATTCGGTGTATATCAGTTTGTGCCATTAACCTTGCTTTGTTTGCATTATCAATAAGATCACCTTTTTAATATCCAAGGTACTTGGCTTATTGTAGATATTAGACACTTCGAGTTGAGCTCGAGTTCTGTTCATGATTGTTTTTGCCCAGATGTGTTGGGATTTTTCATGGTTCACTTCTTGCATGGAGCTGCTTGTGGTTCACAACATATTTTTTTTGGGGCTTATTTCTTTGAATTTTTGTGTTTGGCTGATGTAGCAAGTCTGAAGTATGTGTGGATGGACTTGAAGTTTGGTTTTTGATAACAAATATCTTTTATTTAGCAACTACTCCCTACAGTCACATGCATATATAGACAACTAACGTGATCGTATTTGTAATTATTCTTTTTAAATACTATTTTTCTTTATTGGAGACCGTTCATGATCTTGTGACCAACAACTTCTCGATCGTATAGTTTCGAACTCTAGTGAACTTTAGCAAAAAGGGTTTTTTGTTTTTTTGTTTTTTTGGAGAAGGAATTCATTCACCTCTAGTATTTTCATTTTTTAAAGTTATTTTTTTTTCATTTAATAATTATTGGTTTTTGAAAATTAAGTCTATACATCCAATTCTCACTTACATATTTTCTTTTTTTGTTATTATGTACACAAATGTTTTCAAAATTCAACTCATGTTTTAGAAATTGAAGGGAGGAAAAACAAGTTTTTTTTAATAATTATTTGGTTTTTGATTTTTTTTAAAACCACATTAGTAATTAGGTTCAATACTACATTGGTCATTAGTATACCAATTGGTACATGTGCATGCAGATAATTTTGTTGATACATGTAGGTTGACTGGTGTTCAACCCTTGAGTTTTTCTAAGATGGCTGGAAATGGTAGGAATGTATTCGAGTTCAACTATTATAACTATTTTAATTAAAAATGTAGTCAAATTTTAAAATATTTGCATCTATAGTCATTAATATGATTACTATAGTATTATGTATTAATACAATATTATTATTAATATCTATGATATGGTTGCTAATCTTTTTTAAAATGTGATAATATTTGTAATTATTTTGTGAATTTAACTAATAAGTTTAGAAAAAAGTCAAAAAAATATTAAATAAATAAAATAAATATACATATAGATTATATGTTACAAGTAAAAAAAAAAAATTTCAAAATTAATTATAAACTCAAATTATCATGCCAATCCAAATTAATTTTAGGTTAACCTACAAACTAATCTAAAATTTATTTATTTAAACATAATACACTCAAATAAGTTGATAATTTAATCTAATCTATCAAATAATATTAGGTTATTCGAATTGTCAATACCCCTGATAATCGTAGATCTTTATCTCTTCTTCTTTCTCGATGGTTATTTTCTCGTTTTACTCTAAATTTATATATAATTTCAATTGATTTTCATGATATTTTTTGATATTTCAATAACATTAGCAGATCATAATTTTATGTCACATTCTTGAATTAGAGTTCATTTTTTCCGCAGGACGACAAACATGGAATGAGGAGTGAGTGAGGATTAAAAATTCTTCGCAAGGTAAACGATCACCATTCTCACTTTCCTGATCTCCTCCCCATTTATATTTTATTTTTAAAAATGATTTTCTCCTCATTTACCAAAATAATTTTTAGTTATAATTTTGTGTTTGTAGAAATATTTGTTCAAATTTATATTTTCTTTCTAGTTTCTACCATAAACTCATGTAATTTATGGTATAGAGAATATGGTTCAATGTGATATTTATATCTCTTTTATGAATTTGTAACTGGGTATCTATTTATTTGAAGCACTTCCCAATTTTTTAGTTAATATTTTCATATATTTTCATGTATCTATATGTTTTGAATTTGTTTTTCTGAAGATGTTGTAAAATATGCTGTTCTGTTTTGATTCTATTCTCTCCTCTGCTTTTATGTTCTAATTTTCAATATGTATTTTTTTTTCTCAATAATTAGCTATCTAATCGAAAATTAACATATTTCCCCTACTATTAGAAAAATACATATAAAAATTTAAAGGGTGAAAAATTTCTTGCAGGAATTCCTATCCATGTCAATTTCCTGCGGTCCCGTCCTCATCCTCGAAAAAAAAAGGGTAAATTTCATGGAGATGGGAAATGCATTTCCCGACTCCGCTCCGTCCCATCGTGTGGATATCTCTATCACAAGTTGCTTCTCATATTATCATCTCTCATATGGTCTCTCTCAACCCACCACTAAGTCTTTTGAAGGTTGATCCCCACTTATTTGACTAGACTTCACCATAAAGACTTCTTAGATTTCAAATCTTTCATTTTTAGAGATATATGATTCCTTGACAAAAATGGATTAGCTTTCACTTTCTTTCTAAATTTTCCCATTATGTCCACAACCATGCACCTATTGTCTATTTTTTCTTTTATACTTGTAAATTTCAACTAGGAGTGCTCTTAGTCTAGTTGAGCACCATCAAACTCAAAAACTAAGAAAGAGTGTCATGATCACCCTTCATGCAATACAATAGTTTGATATCATTATATTCACAATCATACACCCAATGTCTTCTTCAACGCTCACAAATAACACGAAAAATATCTCCAAAATCCTCGAAGAAGGACGTGTTCAAAGCGTTATTAGCATTGTGATTCACCTTTTACGTCCTAGCTAGTTCGTGATGGAATTGACGGCGGAGCAGACAACGATGGTGGCAGATTTGAAGGCGGAGGTAAGACGAAAGGAGAGGCAATGGTTTTGGTCTTCGTCATCGACCTGTCAAATTTTGTTTTCAATTTTCAGAGATCGAATTGATCATGATCTCCTATGGATAATAAGCTTTTGAAAGACAATGAGGGCCAAACTAGAATATACAAAAATTGCACACAAACTTGCTAAACGTTAAATGTTTTTATTTTATAAAAAAAAAGTATGAAAACACAAAACTAGATTTTTTTGTTTTGAAATTGGTTTAAAAATTAAAATATTTTCTTAAAAAGATGAAATTTATCACACAAAAAAAACTAGGTGATAGAAAATTTAATTTTTAAAACAAATGATTATGAAGCGAGACTCAACTATATATTCAAATATTTTCTTAAAAAACTAGATCTAACACTTTTTTTTTTTAGTCTTTCAGTTTGATGGTTCTCAAACTAAGACTAAGAACACTCCCACTTGAAATCCAAAAGTGAAGAATATTTTTTGAAGGACATTGAAAGCCAATCCATTTTTGTGAAGGAATTATATTATAAGAACAAAAATGGAATCTCCAAAAATGAAAGATTTGAAATTTTAGTACAAAGAGGGGCCAGTCTTTTATGGTGAAGTCTAGGTGTGCACAATAACTCGACAACCCGAACCAACCCAACCTAATTTGACGGGTTGGGTTGTGTTGAATACATAAATGGGTTGAGTTTGTGTTCAAAATATGAAATTGTCATGGGTTGGGTTGGGACAAGGGTCGACCTAAAATCAACCTAACCCGATCAACCCAAATTTATCAATTAGTTTAAAATATATATATTTTTACCAATATAATAATTATTATCTTATTTAATTTTTTATATTATATGTATATGTATATTTATTTTATTTTATTTATTATTGTTAGACTTTTTATTTTTTAGGGTTTAGGTAGACTTGAATTTCGCATTTGCAATAACAATATACTTATGTTAATGTTTGTCCTAAGTTTATAAGAATCGAAAAAATTGCGTTAGCTGCAAATCTATGAACCCGATAACCCAACCCAACCAGAAAATAAAATGTTGGGTTGGGTTGTATCTTTAATTGGATTGAGTTGGGTTGATAATTGACCAACCCGAATTTTTGGGTTGGGTTGAAAATCACCCCAACCCAACCCAACTCAATCCATGTTCACCCCTAGTGAAGTCTAGTCTAGTATTTATGAGATGTGTATAAGGTTTAGGAATGTGACAAAATGTTAGGGTTCTTATTTTGCAATTGGTTAATATTATTGAATTATATATATATATAAATCATAAAAATCATAAAAATCAATTGAAATTATATTTAAGTTTGGAGTGAAATGGAGAAAAAATTAGTAGAGAGAAGATGAAGGCTAATATTTTTTAATATTTTATCGACATTTAATATTTTAAGTCTGCGATTACTAATATTTTTTAATATTTTATCGATATTTAAAAAAAAAGGACAAGATTAAATTCTACTAACATCAAACGTTTTCAAAATTCATTATTCGCTAAATTCCTAACTATCTCTTAAAATTGACTCAATTGCAAAATAAATAAAAATTGTGTATGATAGTTTCTTCAAAGTGAATTATTATCTCTGAATATATTTGTATATAGAATCCTAGTAAAATAAATTGCTTCATAAGAAAAGAAAAAATTCACTGTATTTGGAATATGACGATATTCAAATACTATTGTTTAATAATATTGAGAATTTCACATTGATAAGGTGATGATATCTCTTAGTGGTAGGTGAACTTCATTTTTCATTGTCAATTAATTTTAAAATAGATATTCACACTATATAATAAATGATATCGAGCTATCATGAACCCACCGTTGTGAATATAAAGAATATGTGATGTCGCTAAATGTTTGAAACATTAATAAATAATTTTAGATGAACATATTTCAATTGGTATTTATAATCTTCATTGCCTCGAATAATACTAAAAAAAAATGCTTGATTCAATTATAGAAAAAAAGAAGAATGAAGATAGATGCATGTATGAGAGAAAGAACATTGAATTATTGGTGGGCTCAACAACCTATAGTGCATTTACATTATAAACAAAAAAAATTGTAATGGGTAAACTATTTTAATAAAATAATTATAAATATAGTTAAATTTTAAAATATTTGTATTCATAGTTATTAATATATTTCAATATTGTATTATTAATAATCATTAATACGGATTAATACAACATTTTTAATAATATCTATGACTGTAGTTGCTATTTTTTCTTTAGATATAAATCGCATAATAGTTTTAAAATCTTAACATATCCCTCAAAATTGTATATCTTTTAAGTTAACCAATCTTAAATTATATTTCAATTTCATTTTAAATAAACCGAATATCCATTTAAGTTTAGTGAACTCTAATAAGATATTAGAAAATGTGGACATCCATATCAAAACCAATTAATAAGAAAAATAATCCACGTTATATATTACAATGAGATGATCTTCACTCTTTTCCATACGAGATCCTAACAATACAACCTCAAACATTAATGACTAAAATATTAATAAATGTATATTTATTGGAAAAATTGTACCGAATAGTCTAATTTTACAAAATAATTACAAATTTAAGTAAATTTAAAAATATTTAGCATCCATAGTCAAATATACAATATAAATAATATTCATCATACTGTATTATGTATTAGTTATTCAGTATAAAATACCGTATATTTAATTATAGTTGCTAAATTTTTTCAAATTTGCCTATTCTTATAAATATTTTATCAATTTTATATATTTCTCCAAAAACCCCTATTTATTGAGATATATTAATATATACACATGTTGTAACTTAATACATGGTCACCCCACTTTGTATATGATTGTAGTTACTGCCATTGATGATTGAGTAGTCAGCTCTGAAACCTTAAAGGGCAAATTTAAGATTCATAATGGTTTCACCTTTCAACAACCCATTCCTTCACATGTCATTACCTTTATATATATTTATACCAAAAAAACTTATCTACTTGTTTAGGTATAGATCGAGATCGTTCCTACATTTTACTTATTTGATACTATTTAGTGCGACACAATTTTTATAATAATTTGATACTATATATCTAAAGATGTCACATAGGTAAAATATAGAAGCAACTTATACATGAACAAGCAGACACGTTTTGCTCCATATATATGATATGTGTGAGTGTTTAGATCGATTTACATATTCTTTAACCATTTTTTATTTCTATCAACTTTTATCTCACCCAACAATATTTATAATAAAGTTAATTCCTATGACTTAAGTGTTCGTATGTTAAATATCTTTTTTCTTTTATTATTATTCTTATTGTTTAGTAACATCTTAGAATGAAGTTTTGAGCTATAATTTTGAGGTTGAGTTTCTTACATCGTGCCACTTTTATACTTTTGCTGGCTGATATTTAATTCTTAAATTTGTTTTAAACTTCATTTAATAACCACTAATTTGACCAGCACCACGAGTTCGAACCCTGAAAGAGTCGGTTTCTTTTTAGAAAAGTATATGCTTTTTTATTTTTTTAGTATAAATTAGGGAAAAGGGTATTACATGAATACCGATTCCAAGATCAAACCGTGATGTGAAAAAGGATTAATACCAAACCATAACTAATCGTGACCCATTTGGTATATGTCTTTTCTCGATAAAGATTTTCATATATTTTTTTAAAAATATTTGAATTTTCAGTAAAATTTTAAAATAAGAATTTCTTTATTTTAAATATTATTTTTTAATTCGATAAGAAAGTGATTTTAAATCCTCATATTTGTAAGAAAAGTAGATAACAACAAAGCAAATTTGCTTATAAGCTTAATTTATTAAAAAAAACGCCAAGAAAACTCAATTAGTTATTAAGTGAGGCTGCAATTTTTTAAATATTCATAAGAATTACTGTTTTGGCACGAAAGATAAAATCAATGAACATGTGAATGGTTATGGTCACAACTAATAAATATATATATATATATTCAAAAAATAAAATAAAAATAAAAATAAAAATAAAAGCTAACAAGAAATGAATATAATAATAATTAAGCATTTGTTGAAAATTGTTCTCAACTTGCATAGAGCCAGCAAGATTTAATATAATGGTTATGGGCACAACTAGAATATAATACAAGTTACACCCCACATTATATTATCATACATATTATTCATAACTCTATCAAGATATAGATTTGATCCTTCTTATTTATTAAAATATAAATGTCTAATTTTTTTTTTTTTTTTTTTTTTTTTTTTTTTTTTTTTTTTTTTTTTTTTTTTTTTTTTTTTTTTTTTTTTT
>JBBMEF010000021.1:7004478-7023805 GCA_037832685.1 Sicyos baderoa | reverse complement strand
ATTTTTTCTAAGAAACAAGAAACAGAAACAGTTACCAAACACATTCTTGTTTCTTATTTTAAAAAATCAAGAAACAAGAAACAAGAAACAAGAACTAAGAAACAAGAAACAAGAAACGGGAGTGTTACTAAAGAACTTGCCCTCTCCCGTAAAGGTTCAGAAAGAGCCCTTATCTTCTTTTTTTTTTTGTGCTTGCAAAAAAGGTGAGGCTAACTAATTTTTTAGTCAATAATGACATAATATAATGTACTTATATTAATCAATACGTGTTCAAATCCCCGATATTATTGAAATAAAAGAAAAACTAATCTATTTCCATTAATAAAATATCATTCCTCACATTTTTCTTTTTCTATAAATTATTATTGATTAGGATTAATAACGTTACTACACATTTAAATTTAGCCATAAAGAAAATTGACATCTAATCTCACAATATAATTACCAGATTGGTTGATAATGTGATTAGTTATCTAGTTTAATCTATTTATAATTCTTCTTTTATTTAATTTAATTTGTACTCAAAAAGAAAAAAAAAAGCTTCACGATATAATTTGTATTCTTTAATTTTTACGATTTTTCTCGGAAGTTCTATCAACATTGACATTTTTATCAATATTCGTTAACTCGTTTAAAAGATTGCTAATATATCATTTTCACGAAATAAAATTAATATTGGGAAAAGGTTAAATTCTCCTCCTATTTCAACCTCTTAGCTATATATTTTATTGTGAATTAGGATCATTTAAGTAAGTTCCAAATTAAATCCTCAATTAAGTTTGATGATGATCAATTAAGATGGAGCACTTTGGTTGAAATTCAAAAGTCAAGAAATGAAGACTCCTACGTACATGGATGGTGGATGTGTCAAAAATTAGAAATAAATATCTTATGAAAAACGAGAATAAATAAATAAATAAAGAAAAACTCGAGACAAAATACATCGATTTAATACATAAAAGTTTATACAAATAATATAAACTCAGTTGCATAATTCGATTAAGTTTCAGGTATATATATAAATATGTGTGTGGAATCTAAAAAAAATTATAAAAAAATTGTGTATGTATTTTATGGTGAAGTGGGTAATCAACCTTCAAAAGACTTTGGCTCATGTCACCTTCAAAACACACCACAATTAATATATTGGAGAAGCAACTTGTGATATTTATGAGATTAGTATAAGGTTTTAGAATGTCAATGTCGAGAGTATCATATTCAATTATTTAATATCAAAAAAAAAAAAAATTAATTACCTCATATAAAGACACTACTACTCTCAAATAATATAAGTGTCATATACTCATTTTCAAGATCAAATTGATAACTATGAAGTTGAAATGATTTTACTACCAAACAAATAACTGATGTGTCACCAACCCATTTTAATAAAAATATAAAATAAGAAGGCTAAATTATCAAACATACCCCTAAACTATCATATTTTTTTTCAAATTTACCCTTGAACTTTGAAAAGTTTCAAAAGTACCTCTAAACTTTACAAAATGTTTCAAAAATATCCTTACCGTTAACTTTGGAAGGAAACCGTTAAGATTTTGTTTCAAAAATACCCTCAAACTTTAAAAAGTTTCAAAAATACCCTTGATCTAAAAAAATATAAATTTTAAATAATTTTGCGTAACAAATATTTAAATTTAATGTGTCAAATTTTGGCCGATGAACAATAAATTTTTGATGTCTCATAAAGACTTTCAAATTGAGATTTATTATTAGAACTAGATTTTATAATTCATTTATAACCTTATAATTTATTTAAACTTATGAGTTTCTTATTATCAATCGCAAATATAGCATTAAATTTGAAAATTTAAAACACGTTGTAACAAACAATAAAATATTAATTAGTTTAATACTAACATTTAATGCCTTTTTAATAATTTTATGCATCTAAAAACAAAGGTAAAATGATCGAGAATAATCATCAGAAAAATATATTAATAAATTAATTTACTAACAATTTAATTAATTAAATAACCATTAATATTGACATCGATCAAAGTATCAATAAGTTAAAATACAAAGATAAAAAAAAAAAAAAAAATTACTAGGTAGCGACTAAGGGTGGTCCGGATGAGTTAGAGAAATTTTTTAATCAACCACACTTTTTGAGTTGGTTAATATAATCCTCCAACCCTTTAATTCCAACCTCTATGCATAGAAGAACCCAACCCAACACTAACATTTTTGGGTTAGGTTGGTTTTTAGGTTGTATTAATTTCATTCATATATAAATAATTCATACCCCATAAATATGTAAACATAGGTATATATACATGCATATATAGGTATATATATGTATGAAAATACAAAGTCTAGGTGGAGATTCAACCCAACCCAAAAATATAAGGTTGAGTTTATTAAATATCTCACATCGTAAAGAGTTGAAACCTCAAAATAATATAAAAGAGATATGAGTTACTTCCCTCATCAAAAATTAGTTTTTAGGTGAAACTCCATGTTTTTAGGTGAAACATGGAAAATTAATTTTGATGTAATAATTAATAACAAATTTCAATTTGAAAGATTTTATGAGTGATCGAGAATTTCTAGTTTATCTTAGTTAAAGTTTAGCTAAATTATTTAAATTTTATGTTTTTTTAAGATGAATGGTATTTTTGAAACTTTTTTAAAATTTAGGGATATTTTTGAAACAAAATCTTAACGATTTCCATCCAAAGTTAACGGTAAAGATATTTTTAAAACATTTGATAAAGTTTAAGGGTACTTTTGAAACTTTTTAAAGTTTAAGGGTAAGTTTGACAAAAATGTGATAGTTTAAAAGAATGTTTGATAATTTAGCTAAATAATAATAATAATGATAATAGTAATAGATCATGCATAGTAAGAATGTGAAAGGGTGGAGAAGGTAATTTAAAAAAATTAAGAGAAGATGTTATGAAAAAAAGAAAATTGAATTGCATTTGGTGTGGTTACAAGATAAATATTGGATGAAAAAATTGTGGTTATAAATGTAATATAACCTCAATGTTTCTAGAGATAAAATTTAATGTAGTGTTTTTTCTTTTTAGAGTTAATGTAGGGTTTTTTTTTGTACGTGGGTTTTGCTTTTGATTTTTAGATTTTTTAGATTTTTTTTTTTAGTTCATATTTGTAGATATATAATATATGGTATAAGTGCAAAATCGTTCAAAAATGATTCTCTCTTTAAGATAATTATAATTTATTCATTAGCATAACTTCAATTTCAAATATGCACATTAACGAACTAATATATGTATACATCGAAATCATAGTTGCTTTGTAAAATACATGAATATGAATACTAAGTAGTAGAATAACATCATAGGCTAAAATGTTTTTTTTTCAAAATTAAAAATAGTAAAAAAAAAAAATTAAATATAAGTATAAGGCAGAGAGTTAATAGTTTTTAGAGCTGTCCATGTGTGAGGAGTTAATAAGCACAATATTTGATGAAAGTGAAGCACAAGAGAGTACTTTAAGGCAAAGTCATTTCTTTATGTTATCCTTACTTGTTTCTCCATACCCTTGGCTTCTAATATATATATATATATGGTTTCCAATGTTCTAACAATAAATCTTATTCTATCTATTTCTTCTTGTTAGTTAGATTCACGGTCTATTTATTGAAGCAAGTATTTTTGGCATGATTAGGAATGACCTAGAGTTGAATTTTGCAATTTAGATCATGATTAATTTGTTCAATCGAACAATGATTTGTCTCGATTTTTTTATAGTATCTTTATTTCTAGACAAATAATCATTGTCCGAAACTTAACACAAGTCTAGCTAATGTTTTTGTTTGATTCTTTGAGTTTCTTTTGGTCTGCTCGATCGATGTAACTAAAGCATGCACTTGACTTTCAAGTCCTATCTTAAGAGAATATTTTTTTCGTTTACTTCTTTACAAATGTAGCATCTTCATCCCAATATCTTATCATCAATTGCTTCATATACTACACCAAACATATTTGGAAATTTAAAAGATATTTTAGATGCAATTTAATAATTAATAGGATAGATTCTTGTAACCAAAACAAATACTTTGTTTTTGCTAGAAATCAAGTCATATCAATTCATAATATATATATATATATTTTGAAAATTAGTTTGATTTCATTAAATTTCAAGCAAAACTTCCCATTTCATACTTTTTTTTAATGTAACAATAATTGAGATAGAAAATTCAAATTCATAACTAAAATAATGAACGATGTTACATGACTTATTGCTACCATAGTCACATTTCATAATAATTAAGTAGAGTTATTTACTTAGTTTAAAATGCATTTAACTAAGGATGTAAAAAAAATAACAAACCCAACTCATGAGTTTAAAAAAATTAAAAATTAAAAATATTTACTAATAAAAAACCTAATTCGAATGGTATAAAGTCTTAATAGATAATGAATTAGAATCTTCACCGTATAGTTAAACCAAAAAAACAAAAGGTTAAAATAGGTTTTGGTTCTTACAACATTTATTTACTTTTAATTTTTATAACTAGGTCCAAATTTAACCTTATATTTTATATATATAAATACTCTTCTTTTGAAGTTAATTTTTACTGAATTTAGTAAAACACTAGTAATTTTCAAACCATATTTCTAAAGTTTATAG
This sequence comes from Sicyos baderoa, assembly GCA_037832685.1. Lineage (NCBI taxonomy): Eukaryota > Viridiplantae > Streptophyta > Magnoliopsida > Cucurbitales > Cucurbitaceae > Sicyos > Sicyos baderoa. The sequence goes on along the minus strand of JBBMEF010000021.1, from coordinate 7,019,185 downwards.
AGATAATGAAAATAAAGACTAATTCTCCTTTTTGGAAAAATATAAATTATTTGTAAAAATGTTGATTTTAAAAAGGCTCAAAAGTACATTTTTTAAAATAAAACAAGTAAAATATCAAATTTTTAGATTAAAAGTTTGACCATATAAAGTAAAATTGGTTTATAATTAATCAATCAATCAATCTCACCACAGATAATTTGTTTGCTATTTGGTTGGTCCCCTTCCCCTCGTACTCAAAAAAAAAAAAAAAAAAAAAAAAAAATCCCATCAATATTTTCCATTAAAAATTAAATGATAAAAATAGATGATATTTTAAGGTAAAACTTATATATATATAGAAAAGTTACTTAGTAAAAGCACGATGGATGAAGACTTGGGTTTTGGAGATAGACTCTCTTCAAGATTTTACATTCGAAACTCGCTAACGACCGAGGATAGACATTCAAAAACAACTTGTATTTAAAAAAGAAATATATATAGAAAATGGAAAAGAAGAGGAAGGGCCCACATAGTGTAAAAACACATGACGAAAGCACAGGGTTCCCACGTGAAGAACATCACCCCATACCATTTCCCCATTTGTTTGTTTCCACATATGAATCCCAACTTTCCATACACATTCAAATCCCCAATCCAAAAACAAATATTTCCATCAATATCATTCTCCCAACACAAAAACAAGTTCATAAAGTATTTAGACCGAATAATTAATATATAATACAATATCACAAATTATTATGAAGGCTGAATATTTTCAAATTTATTTAGATTTGTAATTATTTTATAAAATTAGATTATCGACCACAATTTTCTTATTTATTTCGATATTTGTTAATATAGGGACATATCACTAATGATTGTTAATCATTATAAATATATCAAAATCGTTTGTGATTGCAATGTCTTCCATCTGAGTAAAACTTAACTTAAATTCTCAACTAAAATGACCAATTTTAATTTAGAAGACCCTTTGCTCAATTTTAATTTAGAAGACCCTTTGCTAATTTTGTTAAGAAGAGATTGATTTTTATCTAAAAAGAGAGATGGACTCTTACCTCATTTTAAAAAAATAAAAATAAATAATACTAAAAACTCTTACCTCATTTAGTGTTAAATAAGGATTCCCATCCTCTTGAGTTGTACATAACTCATATTAAAGTTTAAGTTGGTCAATCTCCTAAACTGTCTAATTTTATGTACTAGAATAATTCAATCTATATATTTTAAATTGGGTTAAATTAAGTTCTCAATGATTAATCTCATTTTTTTTCTTAAACTCATAGTTCGTGAAAAGGTTAAAAAAATATTTATCTATCTTTTCATATATGTTTTTTTAAAGCACGTTTTTCATTAATATGTTAAAGAAAATATGTTACTAATTAGCATTTCATATATATATATATATATATATATATATAGTATCACGGTTAGTTCAGGTTGAATTAGGTTAAATAAAACCAAGTTTCGATCAATCAAACTCAACGGACATAATAAAATTATAATTCAACTCAATAAAAATGATAAAATTATAAGTTAGGTTATAATTTGGCCGGTTAACTAGTTTGGAATCATTCGAGTTGTCGATTATTTTATACACCCTTACTGTCCTCGAAACTCAATATCTGGAATGGAAAAGGATGGCAGCAATTACATGCATTGTTTGAATCCAAATGGCAGAGAGATATATGTAAGAAGATGCCACCCAGATAAGAATATCATATATCAAATGGGCGAAACTTTATGAACTTCACACACAAACTCAATCTTTATATATATATATTATATATAATAATAATAATAATAATAACCCATTATATGATTATATATCCATTTCATTCCAAACAAATCCATTTTGCCTCAATCTCAGGGAGCAAACCACAAAAACAAAAACAAGAACAAAACCCTTGTTCTTAATTCTAAAACTCCATTTCTCTCAATCAATGACCCATGAACAGACCCAGTTCTTCTCAATCACAGATTTCATGGTGGACCCACTTCCAATTATGTTTCACAACTGCGATTAACAAGGTGCCACACTCCATTTCCCCTCATTGGGATCATTCTATTTTTTTCCCCCTAATTGGTTTTTTCAATGCATGTGGATTTGTGTACTTGGGTTGCTGCTAATTCTGCTAATTAAAGAATTATTTCATCTGGGTCTGTTGGATTTGCCCTTTTTCTTGAGCTTTTGTATTAATACCAGCTTAGTTTTGGATTTTGGCTTTGCCCTTTTAGTTTTTAGAACCAAAACTCTGTTTGACTCCACTGATAGGGACATTTTGATGTTGTAAATGTGCTTATCCCCCTTCAATTTCAACTGGGTTTGTCTTATTTTGTTCATTTTGGATTTAGCTTGAGGAGTTTAAACAGCTTTTCCCTGTTTGAAACACCATGCCTTTATCTGAGCTTTATCGTGAGCCCAGAGGGAAGCTTGATTCCTCTGAAGACAACAAGAACAACATGGATGCTGCAGATTTATCTATGAAGTATGTCTTAAACTATTGTCTTTCTTTGCTAATTATTGTTTGTGAACTTGGTTTTTTTCTCTATTTGTTTTTTTGTGTTTGTTCTTCTGAAGTTTAGCTTCTTGTGGGTTTCTAATGCAGTCCTGAGAATGGTGTTATTGAGTTGGTGTGGGGGAATGGTCAAATTTTGCTGCAAGGTCAATCCAGTAGAACTAGGAACAACTCTAATCAATGCTCACCATCTCATAGTCCTAGGGATAGACATGGAGATGTAGGACATTTCAACAATGCCAAGATGGGAAAGTTTGGGGCTATTGATTCTGTAGTGAGAGATGTTACAGCTATGCCGCCTTCGCCCGAGGTTGAATCGGGTCATGATGACGATGACGATGATGATATGGTTCCTTGGCTGAATTATCCTCTTGATGGACATCCTCAACATGGTTATTCTTCTGATTTCTTACCTGAAGTATCGGGGGTCACCGGTAATCACTCCCCCTTGGGTAATAGCTTTGCATCTTTAGGCAAAGCTAGTGGTGGTAATCAGGTCGATCGAGATACGCACCTCAATTCTTCTTCGCACGGTGCTAATCCTAATCTAGAAGATGGAGATATTTCGAGGCGTTTTTCGTTAGATGTTTCAACTTCTAGACCTAGAAGTATCATGAACCAATTACATTCACATCTCAGAACAAAAGTAACAGGCCGCACAGGAAATACTATGGGCAAGTTTCACCATGATTCTCTTATGGTCCACTCTTCTCAGGTTCAATTGATTGTAAACAGTTCTTCAAGCACAGCAAGGCAAAAGGTAGATCCAACTCCTCCAAGTAGTTCATCTAATATCATAAATTTTTCCCATTTTCTGCGACCTGCTGCTCTTCTCAAATCCAATGTTCCGAACCGCGATGTGACTGGAGCAGGGGGTTCCTCTAGTATGCCCAGGTTGGGAACCATGGATAAGAACTGTTCAGTAGCTGATCGTCAACCCTGTGAAACATCATTAATTGGAACTCGAGGTAGCATAAGAATTGAACCAAATTCATGCTGTAAAAATGCGGTAGTGCCTTCCATAGATCATAACAATCCATCTGATGCCAAGCCTTCTGAGCAATTGCAGGCTGTCAAACAGCCTCAGGTTGCTTGTTTGGGAGATTCAGCCAAAAACGATGACCGCCCCAAACAGTGTCTTGAAGCAGGGGCAGCTAAAGGATTGCCAGGTAGTGAGAAGGCTGTTGAATCTCTACTTGCTGCTTCTGTTTGTTCACGCACTAGCATGGATGGAGCTTCGGATGATCCGACATTCACTAGGAAGAGAAAATGTCATGACCCTGAGGATTCTGAATGGCATAGTGATGTGAGTACCAAATTGTACCCCCGTTTTTCCTTTTGTACCTTGATCACTTTCCGAACCGGTAACTGAAAACTTGTTATCAAGTGTAGGATGTAGAAGAAGAATGCAATGATGTGAAGAGAGCGACTCCTGCTCAAGGATCTGGTTTCAAAAGAAGCAGGGCAGCAGAAGTGCATAATTTATCAGAAAGAGTGAGTCTTGTTATATTCAAATACAAAATTGAGCCTATTTTATTCTCTAGTGGACTAATTCTTAAAGTTATGCAACAGCGACGTAGGGATAGGATCAATGAGAAGATGCGTGCATTGCAAGAACTCATACCAAATTGTAATAAGGTTGGCCTATTAATACTTTCTTTATGTGGTTAATTTGTTGCTTGATCATTTGAATTTTTTAAACTTTGCTGATTGCTGCCACATTAATTTATTCAAGTTTTCAGAAAGAGGATATCAAAGTTTTAATTCTTGAAAGTGGCACAGACTTGAATTTATTAGCTATATTCTTGAGCTGAATTCTGTTATTGAATAACTAGGTTGACAAAGCTTCCATGCTTGATGAAGCCATTGAGTACTTGAAAATGCTTCAACTCCAGGTTCAGGTGATGTTCTTTTCCCTGAGCAGAAAATTTCATTTTTTTATACCTCCACCCCACGATTTGGACTCATTGCTTAGAACATTTAAGTTAACTGTCAAAGTATCTCGCATGTTATACAGTTTATGTCGATGGGAGCCGGTTTGTTCATGCCTCCCATGATGTTCGCTGGAGGAATTCCACCCATGAATGCACCTCATATTTATTCTCCTATGGGCGTAGGAATGGGAATGGGATTTGGGATAGGCATGCCCGACATGAATGGTGGTTCTCCTGGTTATCCCATGGTTCAAGTGCCACGCATGCAAGGAACGCATTTCCCAGGCCCATCTATAGCAGCCCAAACTGTTATGCATGGAATTCCAAGTTCTAACCATCAGGTCCTTGGTTTTCCTGGTCAAGGACTTCCCATGCCCATGCCTCGTGGATCGGTTGCACCATTCCCTGGTGGTCCTTTTATGAATAATTCCAGTATGGCCGGAGCTCTTGTGGAGAATTTTGGTTTAGCTGCAGCTTGTAGCTCGAAAGATGCTCCTCCAAGCATGAATTCACCTATGCTGAAAAATGGTGGCAATGATCCTTCAATAACTACAGCTCCTAGACAGGTGTGTAGATCTGTATTTTTTTCTTTTTTTGAAAAAACATACTAGCACTAATGCCCTGCATCCCATCAGAACTAGAACTCCGTAGTTAAGCTTGCTTGAGCGAGAGTAGTCCTATGTAAACAAAATGGTGGTATTTATTTTGTTTTATCTGCTGGTAGAGAGTGTGATTGGAATGGGGCTAGGTCCCAGAGCACCTGGATTGAGTGGTTAGAACTTTTCTTTTGCTGCTTAGTCTGCTCTTAAGAAGAAGAGGAACTTTGTTGTGGCTAGGTTTGAGAGAAAGAAAGAAGGATATTAGAGTTTTTCTATGGAGGAGATAGGGCATATAAAAAAAAAGATGTACCATCAATTTAAAATTTCCTTGTCATTTGAAACTGATCATATAAGCATAGCTACATCATCATTTTATTTATCTACTTTTCTTTCCGTCATTGTCCCTAATAGAACAATGATTCTAAAGAGTAAGTTTATCACTTTCTCGAACTTCAAAATTAAAATGTTTCTTTAAAAAAAAACAAACACGAGACCAAATTGAATCTTAATCTAAACTTCAAAAAGCTAGGAGTGTAACTTTTTTGTCTTCTTCCTATATTATTGGAATCTTTACCAACTTGTTATGGAGCCAAATGTGAGTACCATACACCAGGAATCACTCTTTTTTCTTTCCCTATATATTTAAGCATTCATAGAAACATTGAATCATCCTGTTGCTATATCTTTATTATATTGCTTATGAAGTTGATATGATCCAGGATCTAGATTATATCAAAAGTAAAATAATATTAATAAATAAAGATAAACAAGTTTTGATAGGACTTGGAACCTCCCTTCTCAAGAGAATCTCTCGAGCCCTACAATAATCACTCAATAACTCATTACTCAATTGGATGCCTAAACACTACCCAACTCTCCCTATTTATAAATAAACCCTAACTTACTCCCCAAGTAATTGCTAACCTACCCCTGTATTATTCCTTAATAACACTAAGGCCCAAAACATATCAGAAGTTTCAAATAACTTCTGTTCATGCTATTAAAGAAAAAAGTATTTAGTGTTTACCCGACTGATGCTGGATTCTACGATTCCGTAGGCTTTGGTATAGGATTTGATATCAGAAAAAATATGCAGAAGTAGCCCATTCTCTTTTAGAATTGATATGATGAACAAAAATAACAAGAACTATCTTGCCTTCCACATCTGGCTTTAGTTATGAATGCAAGATTTGATTCCTATGAATGCTGTTCTTTACTGCAGGCTAATGAAGAACCTTCCTGTGTTAATGGCAGTGGTTTGAACCCCACCAGCGAAAATGACCCCATAATTAGCTAAGTTGCTTGTGAGTGAAATTTTGCGGCGCAGTTTTCCCATTTTACCTAGTTAGCAACATCAATGATCAGGGCTCATGGCATTTAAATCACTTACATTTATGCAGATTTTGCTTGTTCATAATCTTTACTCGGAAGCAAATATAATGAACAAGCAAGAGAGCCTACTACGGACGTGTAGAACTTGAAGATACTCGTGCTTATGTAAGTCTTGCTAACCATTGGGAGGGGACTTGGCAGGACGATCTTTCAACGGATTTGGTCGATCGGTCAATTATCGCAAATGCCTGGATGCCGAATATGATGAAAATTTGTGAGTAGATAAGACTTGTCTCCCGTTCATAGGAGTTTATCCTGAACCATTAATGGATGTGTACGTTTTAAGATAGGTGGCTTGGTTTTTACATCCTGAAATTATGTAACGTTAAGGTTGATCTGTAGAACACTAACAAAAGCTTGCATGCATTGGAATTTCATAATCTTTTCCCCCTTGTAGCTGGGTTGAAACCATGGTTTAATCATGTAGGTAGAACTTAGAAGTGCTATTTAGCATTGGAATCAGCCTCAGGCATTATAGGGTTGGAGACTTGTTCAGCTGATACCAATTTCTCCCATTTGAACCACAGAATAAGCATATGCCAAATCAGTGGTTGTTTCTGACTATTGTTCCATATCTAGATTCTTATTTAAGCTTCTTGAGTGAAAATCAGAACTTTGTATAAAATACAAAAAATGGTAGGGAATAAGAGTTTTGTATCTTCATCTCTTCATCTCATGTTGTAACTGTGACCTCTGGTTTGAGATCTTTTAGTCATAGAGGTCTTATGTTCGAGCATTCGAATGAGATTAATTGCAAAGATTCATAGTTGTTTCTTAGGTTTGGATCTTGAGATAGATGCAGGTGCCTTCAGATATGTAGTGGAGTCAATTATAATACTAAATGGTAAAGTGGGTCGCTTTGATTTTTCGGTTATAAATTAATAAATCTTGTGCTGTAGCTAGATGGATGATTGATTGTAGTGTAACCACTTAACCAACCATATAAGTTGTGCCTTTTGCCCAATAGTGTTGGGTTAACCAAATTTCATGGAGTGATTTAATGAATCTTCTTTCTCTTCTTTATTTAGATGTCTCTATGTCCAGAACTCCTGCTTAGAAGATGATTGACAATGATAATAATCTCTAGGTTCAAAACCCCTACGTCTACGTCTTGTTCGAATAGGCGAGGTTCCATTAATTCGATAAATGAAGCTTGCTTGGGACTTGATTAAGTTAAAAGATTCAATTGATCTTGATTCATAGCCATTAATTCAAACTAGCTTAAACTTGCCAGATTACTCACGTGGTCATAATTATAATTATTTTTTTACATTTGGCTAATCTGGCAAGTTTTTTTAAAATATTATTCACTCCACGTGAGTATTTAGAAAAGATAGAGAAATGGTACGGATTGTCTTCTTTTTGGAAGATAAATCATCAAATGTTTACCGATTTTTTGCATTTAAATTTATGTGTACTTGGAAGAGAGAGATTTTTACTCCTCACAATGTCGGAGTTTACCTAATTATTAATTAATATTGTTTTTATAAAAACATTCGACCTACATTTGAGGAGACCTTTTAAAAAACTTGAAAAAATTAGAATTAAAATTTGAAAAAATTTGTGTAATAACCTACATTCAAGAGATTTCTTCTCCCATACCCACCTTCAATATCTAATTAATTTATTTTGAATATCTTATTCTTTTTTAATGGCATTCAAATTAAGTTTTTTTTTTTGTTTTTTTTATTTATTTATAACAAAATCAGATTTTATATTGAATAACCACTATATCTCATATTTTATTGTCAATTCAAATTAAAATTTGAAAAAAATTTCTATATAAACAATATTCAATGACAAAAAGTTGATTTTTTAAGAAAATAAGTTATGTCGCCTAACCACATCCCACCCCACCAGTTGAAGATCATAATTCTATGATCTTTCCCTCAACGTCAACTATCTCCTCTCTTACGATCACTGTTGAAGATCATAATTCTACAATCTCCCTGATCCACACATATGCAATTCTTCATAAACTTCACATCACAAGGATTTTGGTTCTGCAACAACAGAGGTCACACCAATCAAGTTGTCTTCAATGGGGGTATGGAAAGAAAATGATATCTACCCTAATTATAAGACAATGAAGATTGAAATAGCATACAGTACAACAATTAGCCAACTTTTTAGTTGCATTTACGCTTGATATTGGCGAAAGTTTGACCATAACCGTAGTGTGCAGCGGGTTTTCCAGCGCCATGTATATATAACAATTGCTTCATCATTGGAGAAATTGTACTTGTACACACTGAGACATATAACACAAACAACTCTAATGTCCCAATTGCATTAAAATTTGGGCTCATGTTGTCAAACAAAGATGAGTTGAAGAAATTTCTATGCAAACTAGTATTGAGCTGGAGACACTAATCTTAAGGCATCCTAAATAAGTAAGGAAGAGTTTTGAAGAAAGCCGTAGCCATTTTCCCTTGGGTGGTGCTTAATTTTCATAGAGACGTACGACAAAACAACCTCCCATTCTCCAGAAAACACGGTGGTATCTGAAGACATGCAAGAGCTCTTTCCACTCATTCGACAGCGAAACCATTGAAGGATTCGACGACTAACCCTGGAACAAGTTGTTTCTCTTCCGAAGACACGAGCAATGAATAAGAGACAAGGCTTCCCTTTCCCACACACAATGAAGGCCTAACCTTTCCCAAGTTCCCTCATCCAAAAATTAAGAGACAAGGCAGACACAACATTTATTTTTCATACGTTATACTAGTTGAGCTAAGTTCTTGTGCTCTTCTTTTTACTAGTATAGTACCACAAATCAAATATTGTAAGTCATGAATGTTGTCATTCTTATTTTCTATGTATCCCTAATTAGGTAGTCCCACTACTACAAAATTAAAAACAAAGTGGGATATTCATTTCATGTTCAATGTCTATTATATATATATATATATATATATATATATATTTTTTTTTTTTTTTTTAATTTATATAATTTTAAACAATTAGAATTGAATTTTTATGGGTGGATACTTTTTCATAATGGTTAGGAATCACTAAAAAAAAATCTGTATATTTCTTTTCTCCTCAGTCTTCTTCTTCATATTTCAGTTTTATGCACCATTGTTGTATTTTGTTTCATATTTCAATTTTATGTACCATTTGTTGTATTTTGTTTTGGTTTGATTTGCACAACCATTTTAAAGTTTAGATTCAATTAGAATCAAGAGTCATAAAACACACTAAAAAAGAGAAAGAAAAAGAAATGTAATTTCAAATTACAACATAATTTAAATTTTAAGATGGAAGTTTAGATAACAATTTTGATTGGTAACAAGAAAATAGGAGCTAAATAATTAATATAAGAGATAACTTCAAGTTTAATATGATACATTAAAAAAAATAAAAATAAAAAATAAATTTCAAGATATTAAAGTTGGGACAAATATAATCATTTTAAAGTTTAATGAATCATGCTATGTACCAAAAAGATCCTCTTGATTGGTTAAGGTACATGATACATACATTGACAAGATGATTTGGTAGTGATTTATGAAATAGTTAGAAGAAATGCATGTGCTTGTGTTCCTTACTATTGCTAATGGCCCATTTGGGATTAGACATATTAAGGTCAAATCAAAGGGACAACACTTTTAGCAAACTTAGCCCATCAAGTCTAGGCAAAAAGCAAAACAATGTGAAAATGTTCCCCACAAATTTCTATTCCTTTAAGTACACCAGCTAGGCTAGCCTTGCCACCACTCACCTCATCCCTTTTGCCTCTTCCCCCACATCTTATTAATTAACTATTCATTTCCTCCCCCACACTTTCATGGTTGTGGATATTCAATCTTTAAATCTTAAAAAGTTTTGTATATATATGTATGGTTAGAGACTTTTAATTTTAACCATTGATTTTCTACGAGTTTTTTTAATATTTAAATATTTTAAAATCATGTGGTATATTCATGAAAATAGTCGAGATGTGCACAAAATGACTCACACAATTATGAATATGAAAAGAACAATTTTATTTTAGTCCAACGACTTGCAAAAATAAATGGACTTGAATATGTGAAATATGATGGACATCTATCTCAAAATCAATTGGTAATTGAGTAGTCTGAGCTACCCATCTTGAATCGAATCTCAATTTCTTTTTACTAACTGTATATCTTAATGAGCTCTGATACCATGTGAAAAAGTATAGACATCCATCTCAAAACCAATTGGTAATGAGAGGAATAGACCGCCTACCTTATAAACACCAAAAAGATATCCTCACCTTATCAACGTGGGATTCTCAACCAAACATTCCATTTTTCAATTGGTTAAGAATAAAGGCTTTAACTAAATGAATCACTTCAAGTTTGATTCGTTGACTGTAACGTATGAGGGATGAAGAAAATTACAATCTATTAAACCTTACACTGTCAAGCAAGTAGTAGGTGGAAGATATACATTACAACATTTGGTAAAGAGCTTCTACTAGTTTTTTTTTTTAATATATATATTAATTTCCTTAATTTCGTTTCCTAAAATCGTGCCCCATCATTTGAATATTGATTCTACTTTCTTCTTTTTGAAGCGTTTGGCCACCATTCTTGTCCCAAGATTTGTTTATGAAATCGTCTTCTTCAAAGTCGTTTTTTAGTCCAAGCTTTTCATAATTGTGTTCCTCTATAGAAAGCTTGAACGTCGATGAAGATACTAATTCAATGTTAAGACTGTCTCACTCCCTTCGAAGATGTTGTTGAATGACTATCATACCTTCGTCTCACGTTTTTCAACAATACTCGACCGTATCTCTCCCAACAACCGATAAACGAAGGACTCGTCTACAACTCGAGCTCTATTAGATGACATATGCATTTGGGAGTCGTCATGAACCCTAAATTGAAAATGAAATTATTTAGAAAAATACCATTTTTTTCTTTTTTTTCTTTTCAATACAATATTATTCGTATTAATATTAACATACTCACTACATACACTGCGGATAGATCCACATATTGATCACTAGTCCGGACAGTCATGTATGTCGAATATTATAATTATTTTTCAAAATATGTCTATTCAATACTTTTTTTTTCTTTTTATAAAATTATGTATTCATGAATGAATTAAGAGATCATTAGTTTAAAACTCTATAATAATTGTTACTAAATTAAAAAGAAAGTTATCGAAAGGATCGAGGGTGTGTTGGCTTGGTTCACTGTAATCCAATTTAACTCTAAAGTTACGGCTTCGATAGATGAACTATCCGAAACTAATTGATTATTATTTGATAAATAAGTTAAGTTTCTCAAAAAAAAAAATAATTATACTAACGATTTCAAAATTAGAGGTTCGAATCCTCTACTATATATATTATCAACAAAAAAAAAAAAAAAAAAAATAGAAATGAATTTAAAAAATTCACTTATAATTTCAGAATTATTTTTCAAAAACAGAAAACATATATTTCTTTTCTCTCTTTTTTTAAAGTAAAATATAAAATAAAATAGTTACCCAACAATTATTTAATTGCCAAGAAAATTAATAACCCAAGTCATATGACTAAATCCCCCGTACCTAATCATTATTATTATTTTTTTAGAAACTCCCCGATCATTATTAAACTTGGGGAAACCACTTTAGTAACCTACAAAAATAACATTTTTAATAGTTGGGTCAGGCCCTACATTATTTTTAATATTAATTAAATATTTGATTTGATGTTAATCTATTTCCACTCACTATCGCGATAATTATGAATTTTTTTTATAAATGGAATACAAATATTTTTTAATTTTTTTTCCGAATAATTAAAGTTATCCATCAAATACATCATTGTAAATGACAGCTACTACTACATCCTTGTCGGTGTCGTTTGCGTATATACTTGAAAAATAATTTGGCCGATTGTATTTTATTTTCTTTTAGTTGTATAATACTCTACAGCTTATACATATTTTAATGTGCATGCTTCCATATAAATAGAATACATATTATATACTCGACAATATGAAGTTGTTAGTGAGAATATATAAAACCCGAAAGGTGAGATTATAACCAATTGTTAATATGTATAGAATATTTTTATCAAAAAATCGTTTATATCAAAATTTTAAGTGATTGAACTTAATCAAACTCAATCAATAACTAGCTAGTGATTGAACTCAATCAGTTTGTTAAGTGATTGAGCTCAACTGATTGAGTTTAATCACTAGTTATTGATTGAGTTCAATTAAGTTCAATCACCCAGAATTTTGATATATGTGTAATTATTTTCAATTTTATGCTATAAATGCAAATTATACATGAAAAATTGCCTAAATTCTACCCGTGTAATGATTCTTTGAGTGTCGAAGTATTTATAGAAAAATTGAGTTATATGTAGAACCTTCAAGAAAATAAAAGTTAATCTGCTCTGATTTCCATTCGTTACACTTACGGTTGAGGCAATTGTACATACCGTTGAAGTTGTTGTAACTAATATTTTGGTACGATGCACATGCATCATCTTTTTTTAAGCATTAGGTCCCGTTCGATAATAATTTGATTTTTGATTTTTTGATTTTTTGAAATTTAAATCTATTTTCATTCAAATTTACTACAATGTCTTCCACAATTCTTACAATTTATCCAACTTTCCTTAAGAAAGTAGGAGGATACTAACAAACTTTTGAAAACTATTATTTTTTTTTTTTAAAGTTGGTTAATATTCTCCTAGTTTCTTAAATAAAAATGAATATAGATGAATATATTGTAGGAAGGGTGGAAGACATTGTAGTAAATTTGTTTGAGAATAAGCTTTAAATTTCAAAAACAAAAAATCAAATGATTATCAAATTAGGCCTTAGTTATTCATTTAACTTCACAAAATCAAGTTCTGCATTGAAATAATAAAAAGGACAATAGAATAGTGACTATCATCCAAATTTTTTTAAAATTATTTTTATGTAAGGAAATGTTTATTAATTCAAGTAATGTCTAGATTTAACTCGAGTTAATGGTTATTTTACAAAGTGATATTTCATATCAACTTGTTTTATATTCTACTATAAAATTGTGAATTCAAAAGGATCTATGAATTGACATTTCAAGAGAGAAACATGAAAATCCCATTAGCCAATAAAATTACTATACATAAAGAGATTTTTTTTTATGGATGAGGCTAAATGTGTCTCAGCTCCTTTAGCACACAACATTTTAAATTATCCTATAAAATCTCTCTTAAATCTGAGATTGTGGACAATATTAAACACATATCTAAAGTCCCCTACTCTTAAGTTAGAAAAATATATATGATGTACTTAATGAAATGCACAAGGCCCTTGCTTAATCAACCAAATGCTCTCTAATTTTTTTTAATTCATTCTAATTGTCACTCAAAGTTTTTCCAGCATTCATCTAGGTATGTAAATTAGAACTTTTCTCATAAAAAAGTTATATTTTACAAATCCTTGGAAGGATAAATGCTCTATAATTTCTCCACATTTTAAAAATAGTTTCTTCATTCATTACGATCTCTTACAACATCATCACTAAGGTTTAGAATTGACATACCTCAAGTCATTATCTCTATGAACTCTTTTTCTTCATCGGTCATATGGTTGTAACAAGCTCGAAAATGTCTGTCAAGATTTTTAATGTTTACTATTGTCCAAGAATAGTTTGAATCTTGACTTTCCATATGTTAAGGGACGACAAACCTACACGAATCTCTACATTGGTGTGATATTGTCCACTTTGGGCATACACCCTCATGGCTTTGCTTTTGGTTTCACCTAAAAGACCTCATACCAATTGAGATGTTTGTCTTCCCTTATAAACCCATGATCTACTCCTTATTTAACCGATGTGGGATTCTACAATACTTTGTTTGCATTCCCAACAATCCTCCCCTCGAACAAAGTATCGCATGCGAGCCTCCCAGATAGTCATTTCTTAACTAAATATTGAGCACACCTTAACTCAAACCACGAATCATTCCGAATTACACTTGAGCAAATCGTAAAACCCAACCACAGATCCACTCGATTTATGTTTGAGTACACAGCAGCTACCTCTCACCGAGGCAACCATTTCAGAAGAACTCCCACACTGGAGTTCACAGATGCTCGATCACAGGAGCACTCCCACCTAGGGGTGCACATTAACCCGACAACCTGAGAAACCCGAACCAACCCAACCCAAATTGTCGGGTTGGGTTGGGTTGAATACATAAATGGGTTGGGTTGGGATGAAAATCATGAAATTTTCATGGGTTGGGTTGGGTCAAGGGTTGACCTAAATCAACCCAACCCAACCCGACCAACCC
>JBBMEF010000021.1:6977758-7004378 GCA_037832685.1 Sicyos baderoa | reverse complement strand
GGGGGTTTGGTTTTTTTTGTTGGTTGAAAGGGGAGGTGTTGGTTTTTTTTTTTTTTTTTTTTTTTTTTTTTTTTTTTTTTTTTGTTGCTTTGTTTTGATTTTTTAATTTTTTTTAATACAAATTAGGAGACGAAGACCATAAATTAAAATTCTAATGCTTTCAAATAAATGCGAGTCAATTATCGATTCTATCGAATTTGTGATCATGATATCGAACTGAATGAAATTAATTGTAACTCATTTGGTTTTCTTCGCTTTGGCTTCGTATCTAACCTAAATTGAAAACAACGAATTAAATGAAAAAAAAAAAGTTTTATTTTATATTTTCACTATTTTGAATAAGTGTAGTTTGCTAATTGCTAGTAGATTTAGAATTTGAAACATTGAAAATATTTAGATATGTTTAATAATCCTTTGGTTTTTGTGTTTAAAATTAAAATTTATTTTTATTTAAATTTTTTATTATATAGTTTAACTTTCCTTAAAAAAAAGTAGGTGGAATCTTAATTTTAAATTTTATTTTGGTTTTTAAATGGAATCTTAAAGGTTATATTTAGAATTGAAGTAATTAATGAATAAAATAAATTAATTAAACCCATAACAAAGGGTCAACAATAGCATAACTCTACTCGCATCTAGTACGACTTAATAACTATGAAGTTACGGGTTCGAATCATTACCCTACTTAACCATTCGGTCACACTTGTGAGTTTAATGTGTGGATCATTTTTCTGTTATTGATTGCTATAGGTATTGATTTTTATTTGCTACTACTAAAAAAACTCACATAGTCATACATAACTTTTAAAATCACACTATTATATGTCATAGGTATTAATTAATACTATATATTTTTATGAAGTTGTTTTCAAGTTTTATAGACATTAAAATCAACATTTCCAAACTTTTTTATACATTAATACAAAGAATAAAAAAAAATAGTGTTAAGAAGTGTGTCTCCTCATTAAACATAGAGGAACAACCATTATGGAGTAGCCCAATTAGTCATGGAGGGTCTTAGGGTGTATAAGGTGAAGAATTCAAATCCCATAATGGTCACTTATGGGTTTCCTTGACATTCAAATATTGTAGGGTCAGGCGGTATGTCCCGTAACATTAGTCGAGGTGTGTTGTGCACGCAAGCTGGCCCGCACACTCATGGACATAAAAAAAAAAATTAAACACGAAAGAACACAAAAGAAGTTGGAAGGCAAATGGCCTTGGTGAAATTAAGAATCCCCTTAATTTAAAATTTATTTGTCAGTCCAACATCTCTATCTTTGTGGTAGGAGAGAGTTTGAGGTCCCTCCATTTTTTTTTTATTGTTTATGTTATCTTCACTTGTTTCCTCCATACCCTTGGCATCTTACAAATTGCCTATTTATATATTTTATATATATGGTTTCCAATGTATGTATTATATATTACATTCATTTTGAATCTTACTATATTTTATTGTTGTTAGTTAGGAAATTAAATAGATGTTGGGTGAATTTTTAATATCTATTTATGGAAGTACTTGAGATGACAAAAAAAGTAGCTATACATATTCCAACAATAAATGTTTATTGAGACTATAATTTTCTTTTTCTTTGTAGATTTGGTCTAGTTAAACTTTATAATTATATTTAAGAGTTTTATTTTAGTTGGTAGGAATTCATTTTGATCTTTATAGTTGTTTTTTTCTTACATAGATGATTGATTTTTTAAATGTTAGTTGTCCAATTGTACAAAATAATTACACATTTAGACAAATTTGAAAAAATTTACATCCATGATTAAATATACGGTATAAATAATACTCATCATACTGTATTATATATTTGTTATTCAGTATAAAAAGTATTATTTTATACCGTATATTTGACTATAGTTGCTAATTTTTTTAAAATTTGCTTAGTGTTGTAAATATTTTATCAATTTGGTCTATTCCTGCAAAAACTCCTATATAATATTTTTTGTTTGATCGTGTTTTGAGTTTCTTTTGATTTTATTTATCTTATCATCTACTTTATCATATACTTCACCAAAGATATTTGTGAATTGTGATTTGAGATTTTTGGATACAACTTAAAATAATTTTGATTTGTAGTTTTTTTATAATATAATCAACGATTCTATATTAAGTTATGTACTCTTAATAAATTTAAAATTAATATGTTAATTTTAAATAAAGACACAATTTAAATATGTTTAAACTTTGTATAAAGAGTGAAATAAAGAAAAAACTTTTTTGGAAAAGTTAAAACCTTAAACTAATTTAGGAACAAATTTATTAAGATTTATGAGAACAAAAGAATTACATTTAAACATTTGAAAATACAACACAAAAATAGAAGATGTCTCAAATTATTACAGGAACCAAGATATTCAATTCTTATTATTAAATATTATAATTGTATCTTGTTCTGATTCCACTCGTTGGACGCAATAAGTAAATCCATACAATCTAATCAAGTTGTAGACTAGTAGAAGGTAATTAGATTGGTGATGAAATATTTCAAATTAATCATCATTTTTTAGATCAATTTGGGTGCATCCCGAGTAGCACCCCACCGTAATACCTTTCATTTAGAGTCACGCATCTTCTTTTTTTATTTATTTTTTATTTTATAATAAATATAAAGTAAAAAAAGAAAGATGAGATGTGTGACACCAACTGTGTTACATGGGTGGTATCACGGTGGGTGTGCTACCCGAGGTGCACCTAAATTGCTCTCATTTTTCATTCACATAAAAAAAAGATTTTAACACGAACCCTATTAAAGTCCTCGCACACGTGGCATAAGCATAAAGGTACTTTTAGAAAAGACACAAAACTAACACTTCATAATTCAAAACTACTCTAGTAAGTGCCTATCCTAATTATAAACACACCAAACTTATTTCAAAAGGTTCTCCCAAACCCTAAATTAAATGATGGAAGTGGAATAATAGGGAAAGAACAAGAAATGATCCAAGGCCAAAAGAAGAAAGAGGCCCACATTGTCTATTAGTGAATGATATGTCTCAATAACATCCTCAAACCAAAGCCTTCCCATGTGAACTTCATCACCCCCCCATGCCATTTCCCCAACTTATTTCTTTGCATCAATCCCCACTTTCCACACCCTCAAAAGCTTCCATCTTTATCTCAAACAAAAACAAATATTTGGTCCCTCTCACTTTTAAAGGGTTCTATTTGGTCCCTAAATTTTTTGAAGAAAATTTGTTATGTATACTAACTTTAGGGTTCTCTTTTAGAATTATAGCACATTTTTATCAAAAATTCGTTTATACCAAATTATGAGTGATTGAACTCAATTGAAATCAATCAATAACTAGGTAGGTGGCCATCATGGGATTTGAACCCATACCCTTATGCACCCCAAGGCCCTCCATGACCAATTGGGCTACCCCATGATGGTTATAATTAAGATTCTATTGATAACATCAATTAATTATTTAAAATCAAATTTATTAAGCAACCTAAAAATTCATAATTTTCTTTTACCAAAAATGATAACTATAGTAACCCTTCTATAACAAATAGACAACTTTAAAAATAAAAATAAAATAAAATGGTTATTAATCCTAGTTTAAATTTAATGATGAAATAGAATAGAAAATCAAAACATTTTTTTTCTTTTGAAGTCATTTGTACCTCTAATAGATAAAGGAAAAGAGTAAGAATATTATTTCATAACTAACCACAACAATTATTATTTCGTTAATAAACAATAATCATAATTTATGCCAATCTTATTTTTATTGTCACTCAATAATTTATCATCACTCAAACATTTTCCACTAACTATTATATGTACTTCAAACAAAGACATTAATTACCTCATAACCATTATTTATACTTACAAATATATATCCACCAATAATCATTATCTATCAACTAGGATTATCCACTAATAATAATTGTCATCTAATTCTTGTCTGGTTTTGAAAGTTAGGTCATGTTCGGTGGAGTTGGCTTGACTTGCCTTCTATTCCATGATTGTTTTATGGACTTTCATAAGTCCATTTAATTCCTACCCAACTCCACACGTGGGGCCCACGTTTTTATTTAAATATTAAAATATTAAAAAACTATCCAATATTCATTTTTTTATTTAAATAAAAACTTCAACAATTCTCTTTCCATTACATCAAATATAACTTTATTATTAAAAAATTATTAAATATCCATTTTTTTATTTAAATAAAAATTTCAACTTTTTTTTTTTCCATTACGTCAAACATAACTTTATCTTTTCTTTTCTTCCCCCAAACATAAACTTATTTTACTTATCTTCTCTTCTCATCCCAACCCATTCCCTCAAAGCCAAACATGCCCTCATGAAAATAGAATAAAACTTAAACTTCGTAGCACATGGCCCAAGCCTGAAGTGCCACTTTTTTGTATATTTCTTTTTCTTTTTAATCCATCTAGATTAAAAATGATGATACATGCAACTTATCTAGAGCTATCTTTCACATATTTTCCATCAAATATGAATTATAATTGGAAAAATACTTGCATCCTTATGATTAAGGAGACAAGTCACTTAGAACCATTTTATGCTAAAAATTTTGTATCATCTTTTAAAATACATTATTGAAACAAAAAAAATTAATATACTGAAAAGTGCTACATCACCCTTAAAGAGAGCTTGTCTCTTTAGTCATAAGGAATCAAGTATTGCTCTTATAATTGTATGTTACATTTATAATTTATCATATTTTAATATAAATTTGGGATAAAATACCAACAAACTCTACATAGTACTATTGTTCTAAAATAATATAAGATTAAAATACAAATTTTTAGAATTGGAGTGAAATTTATTTAGATTATCACATATCATTTTCCATTAATTAGTCAAATCATCATTTTCTTTTACATCTAAATGTGAAAAAATGGACAAATAATAATTCTCGAGATCGATTTATGATCAATGAAATTATTGCCTCACCTAGTTCTCCAAATTAAAAAACCCATCAATTTTTTTTGTCATTCAAAACAATTCGGCTTTGCCTCATCTCTAAGAACAAGAATAACCCTTCTTCTTAAACCTCACCAAAAACCAACCCATCATTCTAGCTTCATTTCTTAACCCTCAAACCGCCGGCTCGCGGCGGCGATGACGGCGGCGGCGACCCATTTCATCTCAATCAAAGGTTTCTCGGTGGACCCACTTCAACTTAATTTCAGAAACTACGATTAAAAAGGTGCTCCTATTTTGTTTTCACTCTCTTGCCCTTTTTCGCTCTTTTACGTTTCATTGGGATCTTGTTTCCTCTTTTTCTCACTTGTTTGGCTTAATTTCTGGCTTTCTAGATCATTTCATTTTATCCCTCAATTTGGATTTTCAATGCATGTGGATTTGTGTACATAAGCCTGATTTCAAGATCTCACTCTTCCTTTGTTTTCTTCAAGTAAATTCAGAATCTGCTAGGTAAAGAAATATTTCATCTGGGATTTGTTGGATTTGCCTGTTTTTTGAGCTTTTAGCTTAATTTCTTATTTGGGTGTCTCTAAGATGAAGACCCCGTTTGATAACCATTTAGTTTTTTGTTTTCAGTTTTTGAAATTTAAGCCTATAACCTATAACATCTATCTTACTATATGTTTTCTCTTATTTGGATGTCTACCTTTTACTCGTATTTGTAGAAACCAAACCAAAATTTAAAAACAAAAAAAATAGCTTCTAAAAGTTCGTTTTTATTTTTAAAAGTTGGTTAGTATTCACTTACTCTATTAAGGAAAGATGGATATATTGTAGGAAGGATGGAACACAATATAGGAAATTTGAGTGATTTCAAAAACCAAAAACTAAATGGTTATCAAACGGTGCCTAAACAATTGGTTTTGGCTTTGTCTGTTGATTTTTTTAATTACCCTTTTTAGCTGTTAAGATATATTTTCCACCAAAACTTTGTTTGACTCAGCTGATTGGGACGTTGGATTTATTGTAGGCCACTTTGATTTTTTGAAGGTGTGATAATCTGCTTTAAATTCAACTGGGTTCTTCTTAATTTATTCATTTGGATTTAGCTTGAGGAGTTTATAAAGAGTTTTTCCCACTTTCAAACACTATGCCTTTGTCTGAGCTTTATCGTGTGGCGAGAGGGAAGCTTGATTCGACTCAAGACAAGAACAACATGGTTGCTGCAGGTTTATCTATGAAGTAAGTGTTTTAGCTTGAGATGACTTATGAGATCCTAACGATCTTTATTCAACTACATTTGGAGAAAGGAGATTCGAACGTGTAACCTTACTAGGTTATACAAGACGCCGCTAGTGCTCTGCTCTTGTTGGCTTAACATTTGTGGTTTCTTGCTTATTGTCCGTGAACTGTGAAGTTTAATTTTGCTTTCTGGGTTTTGTTCTGTGTATGTTTGTTCTATATTTTAGCTTATTGTTTCTTGTTGGTTTCGAATGCAGTTCCGAGAATGATGTCTTTGAGCTGGTGTGGGAGAGTGGACAAGTTTTGCTGCAAGGCCAGTCGAGCTGGACCAAGAGAACGTCAAATTTGAACACTTCACAGGCCCAATGTTTACTATCTAATAGTCCCAGTGATAGAGATAGAGATGTAGGACATTTCAACAATGCAAAGACGGGAAAGTTTGGGGCTATTGATTCTGCAGTAAGAGATGTTATAGCGATGGCTCCTTCACCCGGCATTGAATTGGATAACGATGACAATGATGATATGGTACCTTGGTTGAATTATCCTCTTGATGGACATCTACAACATGATTATTCTTCTGATTTCTTACCTGAATTATCTGGGGTCACTGCTAATGATCTCCCTTCACATAATAGCGTTGCGTCTTCAATCGACAAAGCTAGTGGTGCCAATCAGGTCCATAGAGATACACAGTTCAATTCCTTGCATAGTGCTAATCTTGAAGATGGCAATATTTCCAAGCTTTCTTCATTTGGTGTTTCGACTGCTAGACCTCGAAGTAGCACGAAGCAATTGCATTCATCAGCTTCCCATCAAAGCCAGGCATCACTTCCACATCTCAGTACAAAAAGTACAGGCGGCACGAAAAATACTAAGGGCAAGGCTCTCCATGATTCTCTTATGGGCCACTCTTCTCAGGTTCCATCGATTGTTAACAGTTCTTCAAGCACAGAAAGGCAAAAGCTAGATCCAACCCCTCCAAGTAATTCATCCAAGGTCATAAATTTTTCTCATTTTCTGCGATTTGCTGCTCCTCTCAAATCCAATGTTCAGAACAATGACGTGGCTAGTATGCATAGGGTGGTGGGCAGCATGGATAAGAACTGTTCAGCAGCTAATAGTAAACCCCATGATTCATCATTATTTGAAATTCGAGGTGGTATAAAAAAACCATCGAATTCTTGGGGTAAAAATGCAGTAGTGGTGGCTTCCATAGATGATAAAAATCCGTCAGAGGCGAAGGCTCCTGAGCAATTGCAGGTTGTCAAACAGCCTGAAATTGCTTGTTTGGGAGATTCAGCCAAAAATGATGACCACCTCAAACAGTGTCTTGAAGGATGTGCAACTAAAAGATTGCCAGAAAGTGAGAAGGCTGTTGAATCTGTAATTGCTTCTTCTGTTTGTTCGCGCACTAGCGTGGCGGGAGCTTCTGATGATCCGACACTCATTAGGAAGAGAAAATGTCACGACCCTGAGGATTCTGAATGGCATAGTGATGTGAGTACCAAATTGTCTCTTGTCTTGCCTTGTGTACCTCGATTACTTTCCAAATAGATAAATGAAAACTGAAAAGCTTTCATCAAGTGCAGGATGTAGAAGAAAATGGCATAACACCGGCTCGAGGAACTGGTTCCAAAAGAGGCAGGGCAGCAGAGGTGCATAATTTATCAGAAAGAGTGAGTCTTGTTATAGAAGCTTTTTTTTTTTTTTTTTGCATCAAATACAAAATTAAGCTTTTTTTAGTCTCTAGTGATCTCATTCTTAAAGTTATGCAACAGCGACGTAGAGATAGGATCAACGAGAAGATGCGTGCGCTGCAAGAACTCATACCAAATTGTAATAAGGTTGGCCTATTCATCTCTCTTGCTGTTGTTTATTTGTTGATTGATCCATTAATATTTTTTGAACATCACTGATGCTGCCACATTAACTTAATCAAGTTCTAAGAAAGCGGATATCAAAGCAAGCCTTAATTCTTGAAAGCAGCCAAGACTTGATTTTTTTTTTTTTTGTCTTTATACTCTTTAGCTGAATTCTGTAATGGATTGTGTAGGTCGACAAAGCTTCCATGCTCGACGAAGTTATTGAGTACTTGAAAACGCTTCAACTTCAGGTTCAGGTGATGCTCTATTTCCTGTGCCAGAAAAATGTATTTCTTTTGATACTTTCACCCCCCCGCAATCGGAAGTTATCATAGTTTAGAGCATTAAATTAACCTGTTCAAGTATTTTGCGTATTATGCAGATTATGTCGATGGGAGCGGGTTTGTTCATGCCTCCCATGATGTTCCCTGGGGGAATGCCCCCCATGAATCATATTTATTCACCCATGGGCTTAGGAATGGGAATTGGATTTGGGATTGGTATGCCTGACATGAATGGTGGTTCTTCTGGTTATCCCATGGTCCCACCACATATGCAAGGAACACATTTTCCAGGCCCATCTATACCAGCTCAATCTGTAATGCATGGAATGCCAGGCTCTAACTTTCAGCTCCTTGGACTTCCGGGTCAAGGACTTCCCATGCCCGTACCACGTGGACCAATTGCGCCGTTTCCTGGAGGACCTTTTATGACTAATTCCGGTATGGCAGTAGTACCTATGGAGAATTTTGGTTTAGCCGCAGCTTCTAGCTCGAAAGATGCTTTTTCGAACATGAATTCGCCAATTGTTCAAAGTAGTGGCAATGACCCTTCATTTACTCCAGCTCCTAGACAGGTATGTAGATCTATATTTTAAATTTTTTGAAAAGAAGTTCAGCCTATACTTGTTTTATATCCATATATGCACGAATATGTTGTGAAGGTAGAATAGAGTTTTTATCATATAAACAATTCTTGTTATTTAAACTTTTGGATTTTTTTTAAAAAAAGTTATTTTTTCTTTTTCTTCTTTCCCTCTGTTTTTAAGCCTTGAGAGAAATAGTTGAGAGGTTGGGGTAAGTTAACCAACACTCTCAAGTTGGCTTGCAAATTTGAAAGTGTCCAACCAGGGAAAATTAATATAGATTGGGGATGAATCAACCTGACAATGGTTTGAACTATGGACCTCACTTTGATACTATGTTGAATTATATTAAATCACTAATCAATCCAAAAATTTAAGTCGAAAGGTTGGGGTAAATTTAGTTATATCGAAAAACAAAACTATTACGTGGGGAGTTTCAAACGAGATATAATATTAGTATTGACCCGATTGATCTCGGTGTTGAAATATGATATTGGACAAAATGTGCCGAAGTAGCCAATACTGGCTTTAAGATTGTCTTACATTCCACATCTGGCTTAGTTCTGAATGTGAGATTTGATTCCTATGAATGATGTTCTTCATTGCAGGCTAATGAACAAGCTTCTTGTGTTAATGGCAGTGGTGTGAACCCCACCAGCAAAAACAACCTCATGACTAACTGAGTTGCCTGTGAGTGAAATTTTGAAATGGAGGCTCCGTTTGATAATCATTTGATTTTTTATTTTTGGTTTTTGAAATTTAAGCCTACAACAACTACCTTACTATATGTTTTTTGTTACTTGGATATCTACCTCTTACCTATATTTGTAGAAACCAAACCAAAATTTGGAAATAAAAAAAAATAGCCTCCAAAAGCTTATTTTTGTTTTTAAAAGTTGATTAGCATCCACATACTTTCTTTAAAGAAAGTTGAATACATTGTAAGAAAGGTGGAACACATGGTAGGAAGTTTGAGTAAAAATAGGCTTAAATTTTAAAAACCAAAAACAAACAATCAAATGGTTATTAAGCGAGACCGTAATTTCTCCATTTTACCTAGTTAGTTACATCAATGATGAAGGCTCATGACATTTAAATATCTTTATTATATGCAGATCATTATTAGGCAGATTGTCTCTGTATCTTGAGGAGAAAAACCATGGCATGGCCTTGACATTCTGCTTCTGCTTGTTCATAATCTTTACTCGATATTGGCGAATTGAATGAACATGCAGAAGAGCCCGCTATGGACATGGATAACTTTTCTTTTTTGATATCTGTGAACGTTTGGATCAAACCAAGTTACACGCACTTCAACCATTCTCGCAGAACAACCGTCTGATCCTACAATACTTAGTTAGCAGGGAAGTTGTGGAGAGCTTGAAGATGCTTGTGCGTATGTAATTCTTGCTAGCATTGGGAGGGAACTTGGCGGGATGATCTTCCGAAGGAATTGGTGCATAATGCGACTGCCTCGAGGCTGAATATGATGAAAATTTGTAAGTAGAACTTACCAGTGACAAATAAATTTCTCTTTCCCAGTCTCCATCTTCATAGGAGTTTAGCCTTATTCCTTCTTAGGTTCCCACCAGTCCATACTTGGTGAGTTCTTATTAAGCTTCTTGAGTGAAGATGATAATTTTGTATAATGATTCTAAGAGTGGTCAGGAAATAACAGTTGTTGTTGGTTCACTACTTGATTCCATATATAGAGAGAGAATAATTATAAAAAGGTCTTTCAAATTAAGACCCAAATAAAAACATAGAATCTAATTAGGAAATCCTCTCCAACCTTCTAACAGGTCTATTATTGACAGTATTTAAGAAGATGATCAAGTTTCTCTGTGTCGTTCTTCTGCACATGATGCAATATCAGTCACATGACATAAGTCAAGATACATATAAGCTAGTCCGGACAGTCATAAATATATATATAAAACCATTGGACTAGAACTCCAATAACAAAACATCCCTATGCTCTGAATTAGAGTAATAGTCCCTCAATGAAGCAAGAGTGGCACCATCTCATTTTTTTCTAACTTATTAGTTAAGTTTTAGAGTAGTATATAATGACTCGAGAATATCAAAGAATCACTCAATTCATTCTCTCAAAACCTATGTTTTTATTGTCAAACACTTAACAAAGAGGCTAGAATAAGGTATTTGTGTCATGTGTACTTTGTGGAAAGAAATGACATTCTCCCTTCAAATGATGAAGAAGACCTGATGCAAAATGCAGTATGAGTATAAGTAGTTGGGTCATGATGTAGAAAAATGAAGTTTCAGAAACAAGAAGTTCATGCCCGTTTGATAACCATTTGATTTTTTGTTTTTTGTTTTTGAAATTTAAGCTTATTCTCACTTAAATTTACTACAATGTCTTCAACCCTTCTTATCATGTATTTATCTTTCCTTAAGTAAGCAGAAGAATACTAACCAACTTAAAAATATATATATATATAATATATATA
Organism: Sicyos baderoa; assembly: GCA_037832685.1. NCBI lineage: Eukaryota > Viridiplantae > Streptophyta > Magnoliopsida > Cucurbitales > Cucurbitaceae > Sicyos > Sicyos baderoa. The sequence continues at coordinate 6,993,016 of JBBMEF010000021.1, read as the reverse complement.
TATATATATATATATAGCTTCTAAAAGTTTATATTTGTTTTTAAAAGTTGTTAATATCCTCCTACTTTTTTTAAAAAAAGATGGATAAATTGTAGGAATGCTAGAAGACATTGTAGTAAATTTGAGTGAGAATAACCTTAAATTTCAAAAACAGAAAATAAAAAACCAAATGGTTATCAAACGAGATCTCAGGTACTTGATTATGAAAGTGAAGAAAATGATCTAATCTTTACTGACCTATGATAAGTCCCTATTCAAAGACTTTGACATTGATGTTGATAAAATTGGCTCACATTTCTTCCCAACTCCTTCTTTGTCTGTAGGCCAAACATGCCCTTGGTCTTTACTAAATTGCCTAACAATTACAATATGAGTAATATAGTTAACTCTCTTAGGGGTATATAGGTCTTATCAGATGTGATTCTACTCAGTTGAGGAGGAAGCTACAACATATCTTATTGAGTCCAGTGCAATAGAGACTTGACACAAAAGATTAGGCTATTGCAACATTCCAAGAATGATAGAATTGCAGAAGAAAGATCTATCAAAAGGTTGTAATTATTAAAAAAAATAAAAGTGGTTGTGATTATTGAAATCTTGAGGACAGATAATGGAACATAATACAATTAAGCAACATATTCAATTCTTTCTATCATGAAACAGAAATCAAGCACCAACTCACCACTCTTTACATACTTCATTAAAATGACAAAGTCAATGCTCCATGAGATGAAGTTACCAAAGGAATTATTAAAATCTTGGGTATTTTAATTTAAACAAAATTTACAGTTTCCTTAATTTCAATAAATCTTACAATTGTTAAAAATCTTAACTAAATATACTAACATATATTCTTATGTGATACATTTTCTTAGAGATGTTAACTCATTGTGTATCTCTCCAAATGTTCATTATATAAAACATGTTAAAACAACTATCAACATTTAACAATGGTATCAAATTGTAACATAACATTTTAACCGAAATCACAAAAACCAAATAGAAAAATTCGAAACAATAGCGATGTTGTCTTAATAGATAACACAATTTCATTCCATGCTTAATAGAGCCACCAACATGTTCCAAACTTCCACTTCACTAATTCTTCGCTTCTTTTTCTTCACCATGGTGACTCTTTAGGTCAACTCCGCTCTTCTCCTCCGAATAGGAACACCTTACTTTTCTTCGCTATGACGATCCTTTACGTCGACTTTGTTCCTTTCATTCTCCTCCTCATTGAGAATAGGAACGACTTCTTTTTCTTCACTATGATGATCCTTTACGTCGACTCCGTTCCTCTCCCCCTCCTCACCGAGAACACAAGCACCTTCTTTTCCTTCGCTATGGTAATCTTTTACGTCGACTCCGTTCCTCTCCCCCACCTCACCAAGAATAGGAACATCTTCTTTTTCTGCGCTAAGGTGATCCTTTACGTCTACTCCGTTTCTCTCCCCCTCCTCACCAAGCATAGAAACACTTTCTTTTCCTCCGCTATGGCGATCCTTTGCGTCAACTGCACTCCTCTCTTCTTCCTCTCGGAGAATAGGAACGCCTTCTTCTCCTCCTCCTCCTCCACCGTTCAGCCGTACAATCGGCTCCTCGGTCTTGTACTTGTACCACGACGCCCAATACAAGTAATGAAAGAAGTTCAAAATGCTAAGAATGGCCAAAAACCAATAAAAGAGATTGAGGTTGTTGTAGTTCAAGTCCTCAGGAATTTGGCCTTCAACCCAACCCTTCTTGCTTGGGGTTATCTTTTTAGTGACTTTGTTGACAACATTGACAAAGATGCTACTCAAGTAGTAGCCAAAGGAAAGGGAGAGCCATGTGAAGGAAGTGGATAGGGACCTCATCCCCACAGGGGCTTCCTTATAGAAAAACTCCAACAGCCCCACAAGAGTGAACATGTCGGCTACTCCGAATATCGCGTATTGGAAAGATAGCCAGAACAAGCTTATCGGCTCGTCTGGGTGCCTTGTTGCTTGGTGTCGTCTCTTCACCTCCACGAGCCCTGCCACTCCCATCGATATGGCCGAGAGTACCTGTTACGGAATATTGTATGTAAAAGATCATTAAATATTTCTACGATGGCCTATTGACTTAAGCTTTTGAGACAATTAGTTCGATGTTGTAAACATGAGGTTTGATATGATTTTTGAGAAAGTGAGCATAAAAAGTGTTTCTACCTTGTTTTAGAAAAACTGTTTTTCAAAATTTTTGTGGTGTGTTTTTTTGGTAATATATGAGGTAAAGTAATTTTTGAAATGGTCTGAAAACATTAGAAACCACACTTAAATGGTTACAGCTAAGAAAATCTTTACTAAATATATTTAATTTCACAAACTAAAATTTGATTTTAAATTTATAGACTAAAATAGAATCAAACTCTCGAACTCAAATAAAAATAAAAAGTTTAGGAGAACCAAAATATTTGTTAGAAAAAAGTTAGAAACTAAAATAAAGAGAATTGACTATAGTAGCACTATCCGTGTATTATATTTGCAAGCAAAATCTCTAAAATAAATAATATGTGGCACATAATTTTTTATCGGTGATAGAATTCAACCAGTGATAGAACTCAATTTGGATTTTGTGTTACGCAACCAAAAAAAAAAAAAAGAAGTTATATGCACTATAATCTATCAAACATGTAAAGCTTTTGAGTTGAAGAGTAATTTCAAGCACGTACCAATCCAACGCCAACTCGTTGGAGCTGGGTGATGCCCGAGGGGTGGTGGGTGATCTTGCGAGCGAAGGGGATGAAGACGAACTCGTAGAGGGGAATGAGGAAGGCCATGAAAACCAAAGGGATAACAGGGATGGATGGGGCTGGGAACTGAATATGGCCAAAGTTTTTGTCCATGATTAATGTGTTGCCTTGTTCTACTGAAAATGTTTGAAGTTGTGCCAAACAAGTGTTCATGATGATGGTGCTAATGAAGATTGGAAGCATTCTTGTTATGATCTTCACTTCTTCTACTTGTGTTACACTGCATACTTTCCACGCTTGCGGCTCCGCGTCCTTCGCGAGAATCGCAGCTTTGTCGAAAAACCTGAAGAGATCGGCCATGTCTCAAAATATAATATAATGTTGAATTTATCATCAGTAGCACATTCTAACTTTTGTATTATATTTATAGCACAATTTCTAAAATAATTCATTTATAGCCGATTTTTTTTCTATCACTAATTAGTGATAGAAACTCAATTTGAAGTTCTATCCCTCATAGAAAATTCAAGCACTGATAGAATGAGTCTATCATTGATTGAATTCTATCACTAATAAAACTCAACCAGTGATAAACCTTAATTTAGATTCCCTAAATGAATTAGTTTTGATTTTGTGTTATAGACAGAAATATTTTATTCTTTTTTGCTTTACATGCAAAACCCCCTATAATGTTTTGGGGATCGTATTTTTATGAGTGGAAATGAGCCTACATATCATTATTATTATAAATGTGCGGAGAATTCTTTATCTTTTTAATGTGGAATAATGTAAATATCTCAAACAAGTAATATTATAATAATATTAGAAATCTCTTAATTCAAACACAAAATCTCAATTTAGTCAATTTAGTACTTACTTTTGGCTTAATTTAATTTTAGTCATTCTAGATTTGAATCTATGATAATTAAGAGTTTACTCGTTCGAGTTTGTACACTTTGAATTATCTTTTTAAAGAAAAAACCAAAAATCAACGACATTGAAGATTAAATTAAAACTTGTAAAATTAGTAAAAACAAATTAATTTCTTTTTGAAATTACAATAATTGGGGAGAGAAGATTCGAATCTATAACTTCAAAAACAAATTAACATTTAAATTGATTATTTAGTAATATAATGGAAATTAATATCTCAAAAAGAAAAAAAAGAAATTAAATAAATTGACCTGAGCTGATTGGTATGTGCAATTTTGGAGTCGATGGAATGTATATAACATTTGTCGCTAAGCTCATACAGTTCGGTTGCTGTGTCGGGCAATGTCAATTCTCTGTTCTTAAACGCCACAACAATAACCTGTCACACATTATACATAATTCAATTCAATTTCCAAATTTAAACCCCAACAAAAATATACTCGATCGATATCTTGTATAACTTAGTAATCATGAAGTTACAGGTTCGAATGTTAATAATGTTTGTACCAGAGAGTTTTAGAACAAAAAAACTAAAAATGAAATGCTTGTCAAACATGGCTAACTTATTTGGGGTTTATTTACTTTAATTTCTAAAAGAAAAAAAAAAAAAAGGAATTTGCACAACAAATTTTCTATCCCACATTAAAATTATAGCAACATTTTAAAAATATTGCAAATATAGCATTTTTTTTAGATGCTATTGATAGACTCTATCAGACACTATTGATGGAGTCTATCGAACACTATTGATAGAGTCTATAAATCTGATTTTGCTATATTTGCAAATATTTTCATTATTTTGCTATATTTGTAAATATTTTCATTATTTTGCTATTTATGTAATTTTTTCCCTTATTGTAATATATATGCAAATTCCAAAAAAAAAAAAAACTACTTTAGTTTTTCAAGTTTTAAAAAATTCTTTTAACTATCTATCTATATAGACTAACATTTAAAATATGAGATTGTGCATGTATAATAAAAAATGACAAAATATTTTCATTTATAACACAATCAAAATTATTACAGATGAATTATTTTAGAAATTGTGCTCCAAATATAACATAAGAGGTGTAGAATGTTTGTTGATGGTAAATTCCCTTTAAAACAATAGAAACTTACGAAAAAATTCAAAATTCTAATGATGATAAGTTTTTCAAGTTTTTTAAGCTAACAAAAATAATAGTTGAACGACACGTAACCTGAATAATCCTCGAAATAGGGCTTTGAGCAGGCACATGAAGGCGATAAAAAGGCTTTCCAATGGCAAACAAAATGAACCCAAAAGCAGTGGCAGAAGCTGAGATGAAGAAGCCCAAATACCAAGCCTTGTTCACAGCCACCCAAACAATCACAGTCACTCCCACAGCCGCTCCTATCACCACACTCAGCAACATGTAGTTGAAAAATGTGCCCAATGCCTTGGCCTCCTTCGGGTCCTTTTGGTCGAACTGGTCCGCCCCGAGCGCCGGCAGCGCCCCTCGTACCCCGCCTGACCCGATTGCTAGTAGGTACAGGGAGGTGTAGAATACGAAGGCGATGCGGCCTCGGACGCAGTCCTTTGGGCACTCCGGCTTTGGTAAGAGGTCGTGGGAGTAGGCTTGGACTGCTATCATTACCAATGCCTATACATTTATATTTTTTAATTAGTCTATATAAATTAAAAAATTAGAATTTAGTCCATATAGTTTTTACATGTTTCAATCATTTTTATTGAAAATCTCATTTGGTCTTATAATATATATTTGAAGATTAAGAAATTTATATATGTAGAAAATTGATTCTTAGATTAATGATTAAATGGAATTTATAACTTTTTTGTTTCCTAAATGCTTTCGTGACCACTAGACCAATTGATAATAGTTTGAAAATTAGAATTTGGTTCATATCTTTTTAAAAGAAGTTGAATTAATTAATTGTTATAAGTTAAAATTTAAAATTTAATTTCTATAATTTAATAAAATCCTAAGAAGTATTCTATGAAAGTCATGGTCAGATCAATCATTCTTTTTTCGAATGGGAAGAACTAAATTTCTAATTTAACATTTTTTTTTTCTTCTGTTCAACAACATTTGAAATGTGTGATTTAAACACTTAACCTTTTAGTCACAAATCCATACTTTATGTCGGTTGAGATAGATATTCTCGTTTGCTAGAATTGATGGATATTAGAACTACGTAGATTAATCACGGTTATTAAGCCCTAATTAAGAAATCTTACGAGAATCTCGACGACACCGAAAATGAGACACGTGGTGAGTCGATTGATGTAGGTGTCCGAGAGGAAGCCACCAAGAAGAGAGAGCAAGAAAGCGGAGCCCAAGAAGTTGGTGAGGGTATTTGCAGCAGTTTCAAGATCAAAATGCATCACCATTAGAAAATATTGAACCATGCTCACCATGTTTGCCACAAAACCCATGTTCTCAAATGTCAGCAGGGCTGTCAAAAATAATTCACATTTTTGTATCATCAAATATTAAAGATCACTTATAATGACACAAATTATACATCATATATAGTTAATTGCCATTGAAATATGCTCATTTTGTGGTTATTGTGATATGTGATTGATTCTTAAGTTTCAAAATATGTTTTTATCTTTCCAAATTGGCATAGGTTAGTTCAAGAAAACAATTTTAAAAAAAAAAAAAAATGGGCATCAACTCATTCATTTAATAAATTTAAAGTTAATATTAATTAAAATTTGTTCAATAATGTTAATAATTGCATAGATAAAAGGGAATTTGCAATCTATAGCAAATTTCCTACTCTACATTAGAATTATAGCAAACTTTTTAAAAATATTGCAAATATAGCAACTTTTTTTTTATAGACTCTATCAAACACTATTGATGGAGTCTATCAGACGCTATTGATAGAGTCTATCAGACACGATTGATGGAGTCTATCAGACACGATTGATGGAGTCTATAAATCTGATTTTGCTATATTTACAAATATTTTTAAAAAGTTGCTATTTATTCAATTTTTTTGCCTTATTGTAATATACATGCAAATTCCCCTAGATAAAATATGAACTTATTTCTAAAACTTATAAAGAAAACTTAGTAACCAAAATAGAAAAAGTTTAGAGACCAAAATAAAACAAACTTGAAAGTTTAGTGACAAAAATAGACCAAAGCTCATCGTCTACTACGAACATAATGGTAACTAACTAAGTTTCGGAATTTGACCTACTTACCGAAAATGAACATGGTAGCTCGAAATCCACCTTTTCCTTTATCTCTTGGATCAACCATCTTGATCTCCCTCTCCTGATCAGTTCGCTGCATGAGATTCAAGTTAAGCTAGCTAGCTATGCTCAAATCGCTACACACACAAATCGACATCAACATCGACATCGACAACGACAACCATGACTACGCCACGCAAACATAACCAAGCTTACCATATTGATGGAAAACTCACAAGATTGAGCCCTTGAGAAACTAATTTTAAATGGCTAGCAACAAAAAGAAAGAAGTTATTATTGTATATAGCCTAAGAAGCTTTGTATGTAACGTTCATCTCATAAGTTTAATCGCCATTATTCTTTAATCAAATCTCATTCTTTTTATGTTGTGTGATTTTGTTAATATTTGATATATGATCATATTATTAAATGAAAATATGTATCTAGCGGATAAAGCAAGTGTGTTATATTCGTATCATCATTCTTGTAAATTGTATTCATTTTGTTTTTTTGAATGTGATTGTGACATGGGTTTTTATTTATTTTTTATTTGGAGAGCCAATTGGCAAATTATGTTGAGTTGCATTAAGGTTTATTATTATTATTTTTAGAAAATACCTTTTTAGTCCCTATATATATTTTGGATCTACTTTCAATTTGATCGGTATATTTCTACTATGCACAAATTTCTTATTAATATTCGTAGATATTTTTTGGGTTTTTATTATTATTATTATTATTATTATTATTATTATTATTATTATTATTATTATTATTATACATGAAAATCCTCTAAATTGTTGGAGATGTTTGTGGATAATAAAAAAAATGAAAAAAAAAAAAAATCTATGGATGTCAAATTTAGAAAAAACCATATATAGCAACTACTAATTCAAATATATAGAAAAAAAAAATGACATTTCACTCATAGCGTTTTAGCCACACGTTAATGACTTCAATCAAATGAAATTAATGACTTCAATCTCAAATTGATTGAAAAGAATCAAATGAAATTGATCATTGAAAACAATCAAATGAACTAATGGAAAATCAGTTATTATGGGACATACTGTTTAGCCCTGCAACATTGAGATATGTTAAAGAAACCCATTAAATTTTTCAAGACTTTCTTGACTACTAATTATGAGAAAGATCTTGCATATATAAATAAGAGATAACAACTCTATTGATATAAAGCTTTTAATTTAGTTATAACAAAAACAAGTTATAAAAAAACTCAAATAAAAGAAGACAATATAGAATCAATATAGACAAATTTTGGTGAATAACAAGAAGAGACAAATTTTGAAAATGTTCGAGTATCATATTAATATGAAAGTATATAATAATATTTTCAACTATTTTTAAAATTATAGATTACATAAGAACCAAACAGATTCCAAAATGTTAAAAGAAAAGAGTATATATGACGACTAAGTAAATAAGAGATTTAAGGTTGGAAATTAAAGTATATAATATTTTCAACTATTTTAAACTTACCCACTCATATAATTCTAATATACGACTAAGTAGGTTGGAAGGTTAATGAAGTTATGTTTAATAGCGAAATCTTGTCCTATATCACTAGTAGAAAAACAGTCATAGATGGCAGGCGTAACCCGTCATTATTAAGTAACAATGGTGGGTATCCATCCGCCATCAAAAGCCCTAGTATTAATGGTGGGCATTATATGTCCGTCATTGATGAGCCCGCCATCGTTACTAATTAACGGCGGGTATTTGCGCCTGCGATCGATACCTCCGTGGAAAAATATATGTCCACCATCTATAAGAGATATTGTAGTAGTGTATAAAATGTAGAGTTTTTTTATGTGTAGAGAAGTTTTTCTTTATTTGTGATTCGTGACCTTGTGCTTAAACATCGTCTTACGATTCAACATCTTCCTACAACTAAGCAATAAAACTGATATTTACAAAGTCCCTATCACCCAAGTAATATGCTCAGATAAGTTTCTAAGCTCAACATATTCTTTAAAATAGAAAACTCTTCTTTACTATCTTAGAGAGTGTTGGATAGATAGCATGAGGTCACCTTAGCTCTTTATATAGCATCAAATATTTTGTTAATAAAGAAATAATGAGACAAGTTCTTCTTAATGTCTTTTTGGCACCATGGTCCCACAAAATATTTGTATGAACAACATTAAAAATAAATTCTTATATCAAATAAGAGTAAAACTCTTCTACATATGAGTCCTACATTTTGTATACGTGACCATGAAGTACAATAAAATTTTATAACTTTTTATATTTTTTTAATAGAAAGTAAATTTGTGTGGCATTTAATGGTGTCACTTAAGTAAAAAGTAGAGTTCTTCCACGCATTCATATATAGATAAGTTTTGCTCATCAAATAATGCCATAAGGAGAATTTGCCACCTTATTTTCAAGAAAGTATCTCTCTAAATAAAATCTCAATGGTTGTGAGAGAAATGAAAATTGAGAGAAAATTTATTTATTTTTTATTTTCTTTTTCTGAAATAAGAAAAATTATTATTTATATTTAACAAATTGACCAAATAAGTTAGTGGTGCATTAGTTATCTTGATTGGTGATAATCAATTTCAACGGCTCAATCACGCAATATGTAACCAAATTCCAAAAAGGAAGATAAAAAAAAAATGGAAGAAAAAAACATAGAAATGAAGAATTAGTAAGAGAGTGAAATAAAAGGAAAAACAAAAACAAACAAAAACGAAGAAGGCGTCCATGTTTCTTTGATAATTGCATGATATTCCTCTTTCTTCTCTGTTGAGAATTGGAATTTGGTTGTAGATTTACAATCTCCCTCTTCTTTTTCTTATATATTTTCAAAAAAAATAAATGTTACTCACCAAATTCCAACATTAAAGAAATGTTATATACATGCTAGTTAAATTGTCAAATGGCAATGTATTTAATCTAATTGATTATATACTATGTGCACTATCATTATAAGGTTTTAGCTATTAAAAGTGTCATTTTATATTCAATTTTTCTTTTCTAGATATTATTTGAGTTATTATCATTATTATTTTTTATCTTAAATGATCTTTTTTTAATATTATTTGAGTTAATATTAATTTAAGTTTATGATTACTTTTTATTTAATTTATATAACTTCAAAGTTCTAATTAAGTTCTTCTCAAAAAAAATAAAAAAAATAAATCTAATTAAGTTTAATTTCAAATGAATTAATATGACTTTTCAATCAAAATCCAAACTTAAACCGAGGGGAAATTCACCGGTGATTTAGATTCAGTTTCTTTATGGCTATGTTTGGGGGAATATCATTTTTAGAAATTTTATTTGTTATGTTCTCATATCTCTAGTTTCCCTACTTTTAAATCTTAAATCATTTAAACATGCTTTTCAAAATGGTATTGATTTAGGTCTACTTATTTAGGTTTAAAATCAAAACCGAAAACCAATCCAAAACCAAACCGAACCAATTGAAAATCTAATCAATGGATCTATACTTTGTTGGACATTGGATCGGATTCACTTCTTGAAAAACCGAAGATATCAATTCGATTTTCGATTTCGTACAAAACCGGACCAAAACCATCCCTAATAACATGGAAAGTGAACGGCTCGAAAAGCAAATGTAAGGTAGTTTTGTTTTTATATGTGAGTGTCGACACCAATCTAGTGCACTTAATTTAACTATTTGTATGGGGCAACTCACTTGAACCTACTATATTTAGATGTAAAAATAATCGATAAAAAATTAATTTCGATGTATGTGGCCACTATAGGTCAAACTCACAACATTTAAGTTACTCAAAATCCTCTAGAATTCAAGCCAAACCTTATATAGCCTACACGAGAATAGAAAAGTCGAAGTTTAATCATGCATCCTATGATTATAAGGAAACAATAATTTATTTTATTTTTTTATCTATATTTGTGACTGTCCGGCTTTCGCTCACCTAGGAATTGATGTCACAAGACATACTGTTTGACCCTACAATATTTGGATGTCAAAGAAAACCTGTAAGAAATTAATTCCTAGGCAGGAGCAGCTACATTGAAGAATTTTTCTCAATCCTAACCAATCCAAATGAAATTTTGCATAAATAACATTTTGGCCTAGTGATTAAAAGGATCTTGAAGAACTAAAAGGTTATAGATTCAATCCGTCATAATCACTATCCTAAGAATGAATTTCCTACCCCTTTCCTTGACAACAAAATATTGTAGAGTCAAACGATTTGTCCATTGAAAATAATAGTCAAGGTGTGTGTAAGCTCAAACACTCCCGCATAAAATAATAATAATTTCTTACGGGTGCATAGGAGTGGCTCAATTGATCAAAAAGAACCTTGGGGTGTATAAGGTGATGAGTTCAATTCATAGTGACCACCTATCCAGGAATTAATTTCCTACGGGTTTCTGTGACATTAGTCGAGATGCGCGAAAACTGACCCGAACAATCATATATAAAAATAAATAAAAAAAAAACAACAAAAACAAAAAACAAACAAAAAAACAAATAATAATAATAAAAAGTAGAGACAAGAAACAATTAATCTTTATCATCTTCATCCGACTAACATTCATAATTTTCATTACTTCAGCAATACTCAAGTCAAGAGGTGGACAAAATATTGAGTAGGTAAGATCTAAATATTTTTTGGGTCAAAGCTCCCAAGAGACGTAAAATAAGGGTCGACCTCGAAAATTGATAAATGTCGAAAAATTCTACACGAAACCAAGGTGGGGACAAAGCCCCTTGCCTTGCCTTAGGACATTGACTTGTCTTTCTATCTAAGGAGTGGCATATTTCTTGCCTTTCATTACCCTTTTTTGTCAAACAATACTATCTTCATCATTATTCTAATCATATTCATTTCTTAGCTTCAACTATATATTTCCCTTTCTCCAACTTCTCAATTCTCAAATTCTCTTTTTCCCCTTTTACTCCTTCTTCCTCATTGTATTTTACCTAACTACTACCCACTTTTCTTCACAATCATGAAGCTGCCTCTGCCTGCTCTGTTTGCTGCTTCTCTTGCCTTCTTCTTCGCCGTAGCCGCTGCTGATCCCGACTTGCTTCAAGATGTTTGTGTTGCGGATCTCGCCTCCGGTACCTACTTCCTTCTTCTTGCTCAATATTCAAGTTCTAGCTCTGTTCTTTCTTGTTTTTATATGCCATCTATGTCTTATTCAATATTCCCCCACTTCTCTAACACCTTAAGGTTTGCATAACCATTGGTTTCCAGTTTTGGTGTTCTGGGTTCTCATTTGTTCATAGAGGTAGGCAAGGGGTTAAGGTTTTTGTCCAATCATCAAACATTACTATTTCTTTTTTCTTTTCATTTTTTTCATAATTGGGGAAGGAAAGCTTCGCTCCACTCCATAGCTAGAGACACATACATCCACTCAGACCCGAAAGATAACAAGAAATTTTAAAATTAAACACATTCATAAGTTTTGAACTTGAGATCTCCAAACGAATATATCTTAGAGACATCAAACCTCTACCCACAAAGTCGTTCCTTAAGGACTCAGACCTTACTATTTATATATACATGTTATTTACCGTATCTCATACCAATGAAGATGTTGTCGAATTAGAAATGCAAACAAGGTTCAACTTCAACTAGAAGAGAGAAAATGAGAAAGACTATATAATGTTCTCTCTTCTAGTCGAAGTTGAATTCGAACTACATTCCTAACTTGACAACATATCAATTGCAAATGGAAACAAAACAGATAAAGAAGGCTAATATTCAAAGATTCTCCTCAATTCTAACCCATATGGAACAATTTCAACATCCCTAACTTAACAACATCAACAAAGTTTATATACCAGAATCACCAAACAGTTAAATCATCATCATCATCATCATCAAGATATTAACATATATTATGAATCAACAAAACAGGAATCAAAGTAAACGGATTCACCTGCAAGTCAGATTTCACAGCAAACGATTTCTTCTCCAACGGATTAGCCAAACCAGGGGCGACGAACAACACCCAAGGCTCCCGAGTCACCGGCGCCAACGTCCAAACGATCCCCGGCCTGAACACGCTCGGCGTCTCCCTAGCGCGTATCGACTACGCTCCGGGCGGGCTAAATCCGCCGCACACGCACCCACGCGCCACCGAGATCGTGTTCGTCCTCGACGGCGAGCTCGACGTCGGGTTCATAACCACCGCCAACGTCCTGGTCTCGAAGACGATCAAGAAGGGGGAGATCTTCGTGTTTCCGAAGGGATTGGTCCATTTCCAGAAGAACAACGGGAAGGTGGCGGCGGCGGTGATTGCGGCGTTCAACAGCCAGTTGCCTGGTACTCAGTCGATTGCGGCGGCGCTTTTCGCGGCGTCTCCGGCGGTGCCGGATAATGTGTTGACGAAGGCGTTTCAGATCGGGACGAAGGAGGTTGAGAAGATCAAATCGAAGCTTGCGCCCAAATCCTAGGGCAAATCAATGGAGGTTTTCCTGTAAATTTCAAATGGAAATTGAAATTGAATGTTGTATTTGTGATTTTATTTCTGGGTTTTTTTTTTTTACTAATTGTTTGAATAAGAATAAAGATTTGGGGATTTGTTCTTCATTTCAATTTCTTCAATGTTCTTATCGATGATACATAGTTTTTTTTTTCAATATATATTGGGAAGGGGGCAAATACCGATTTTTGAGATCGGACATGTGATATTAGTATTGAACTGTTTACAGTTAAATAAATAGCTTTGATCTTACATTGTTTTGATTCTATTTGAATAGTGTGTATGTTTATGATTTTTTATTGTTTTTTCTAAGAGATTTGATTTATTAGTAACCTAAGTAAATTTTTCATCTAAAAAAGGCTTTGACATCTCTACAATAAGACCAAGATTCAATAACGAGCTATAATATAGAAAATTAGAAATGGTATATCTTAAAGGGGAAAATTGAGAAGTTTATTCCTTTCAAATATCTATTGATGTTTCTAATTTTTTGGCATTCAAGATCTCAAATCTTGTTAATGTATCCACTTTTAATAATAAGTAAGGCATTCTCTTTAATCGTACAAGAAGAGAAACACAAGAGTACACAAAATGTGGATTCTCAAAGGAAAAAGAAAAGGAAGATGTCACATTCAATGTGTACACATTGTGAATATCTTGGACATACATGTAATCGATGCTACAAGATTATTGGTTATCCCCTAAAATTAAAAGAGGAAGGTAACAATCGATGAAACTACAGCTAAAAAAATGAGTGAACAAGAGAACAACTCAACAAATGTCAATCTAGTAATCAAATACCCGTAAAAAGTCATGTGATGCATAAAGTTATGAGTACAATCCAATATTATGGTGGCCACTTATTAAAAAATTAATTTCCTATAGATTTCTTTAGCATCCAAATGTTATTGAGTCATATGTCTTATAACATTAGTAAAAAAGATGCGTAAAAGTTGGCGCGGGCAGTGACATATATCAAAAAATAAAACAGAAGACACTTGCACAATGCAAGAATCATCTGAATTTATTCAAAACCAAATTGGCAACAATGCTAAGGCACAAGGTGAATCAAGTAACATTCATAGGGCAGGTAACCCTAAATTCTCAACAATCTTATAATTTTAGTAGTTGGGTCATGAACTTTTGAGTTTCCTCGAATACCTGTCACTTTTTTTTTTTTTTTTTTTTTTTTTTTTTTGTAATTCTGACTATTTTAGTTCTTTTTTTTGCATCTCGATTATTATAACAAAATATACCGTTTGATTTTAGAATATTTGGATGTCAAAAACCTTGCATAAAATTAATATTTAAATAGGTAGTCATCATGAATTGAACTCATTGTCTTATGATTTGAGATCTACAAAATGTATTCCAGATTCATCTTTTACGGCATTCACAAAGTCCACTTCTAGTATTAAAAGACACTTTGGATATGATAAGAATTTGGGTGAATCCTGAGTAGTCCTCCTACGATGATATCACTCATTTGGAGGCATACAACTTTTTTTTTTTTTTTTTTTATAATAAATATAAAGTAAAAAAAGAGAAATGAGATGTGCACCCAAGTTCTTCTAGATGATATATCCTTTCCTAAGATGAGATTTTCTATGAACAGAATTTTCCTTTCCCTCCAAAAAGTGATTTAGATGATAAGGAATATTTCTCATAAATAACCAACTGCAGGAGGCTAATTACAAATATAACCCTAATAAATAAAAGTTATTTTAAAAAATATATTTACTATTACAAAATTGGGAAATTATAGTAACTAGACCTATATT
Organism: Sicyos baderoa; assembly: GCA_037832685.1. Classification (NCBI taxonomy): domain Eukaryota; kingdom Viridiplantae; phylum Streptophyta; class Magnoliopsida; order Cucurbitales; family Cucurbitaceae; genus Sicyos; species Sicyos baderoa. Next base: position 6,977,940 of record JBBMEF010000021.1, on the reverse strand, counting down.
GAAAACTAATTGCATATTTAGGCACCCAAGTTTTTTTTTACAAAATTATTTTTTATTTTATTTTTTTAAATAAATTCTTTTTTTTAAATTCAACTTTGCCCCTGGAAGCAATAAATGCCCGATTTTCAACCCATTTAAATAAATGTCAGATTTTATATGGTCATTAAAAGATTCTTAACCCA
>JBBMEF010000021.1:6943056-6956270 GCA_037832685.1 Sicyos baderoa | reverse complement strand
ATTATGCATAAACTATAGATTCCATATTGAATATTATGCATAACTAGAACATAAATGAATTGCAAGTGTGGCTATGATAAATTGAAATCGAAATTGAAAATGAGAAAGTGTGACACTTTAAAAATCAACATTATTATTTTGTGTTAGTAGGACACTTTAATTGTTGTTGAAATTGAAATCGAAATTGAAAATGAGAAAATGTGGCTATGAGAGGATTTGAATATAGAGAATAGTTTTCTTTCTCTTTCCAACTCCTTCAATGAATTGCAAATTTGTTTTGAATGTTTACAACTAATGTTAGTTTTGATATAGCTACCTATGGCGACGGAGCATATTGCGTCGTCATAGAAGGCCTTCGGCGACAGAGTCCTTTGCGTCGCCATAGGTGGCCTATGGCGACGGACGGAAGCTGCGTCGCCATAGGCGACCTATGGCGACGGAAGCATTATTTCCGTCGCCATAGGCTATGGCGACGGAGCTATGGCGACGGATGGCGCGACGGATAACTTTTCGTCGCCATAGCCTATGGCGACGGAAATCGAAGCCTATGGCGACGCAAAGCTCCGTCGCTATAGGCTTCTTTTCTTGTAGTGAGTAGACACACTTCTCCCTAATCGTTAGCGATCTTATTAAAAATGCAAGGTTTCTTCATCTTTTCAACGTAAGATCCTCAAATCGAGCCATTAAAAAAGCATATAAGTCGAAGAAGAATGAGATAAAACAGGAAGTCCCCAATGAGTAGAGAAGATGATATTAGGACACACATCTTCAACCTTCAATCTCTTCACAATCTCTTTAACTCTTCTCGACAACAACAACATCAAAAAAGATGGCTTCAAACTAAAACTCGAAAACCTCATACGACGATACAAACGAAAACCCTTCATTCCTCCTCTCTTCGATACGGTTTTCCTCAGCCATCCCCGTCTTCGCCTAACCGAGATATTACCGCCATTGTATAGCTTCTCATATTGATATCCTCCATTGGCAGCACCAGCAGCCTCTAAGAACTTCATTAGTTTCCTCTCAATGTTATTCAGCTCAATGACTCCACCATGAAAGCTAAATTCGTTGCAGCTTTTCGAGTTTCTATCGAAGATTTATCGATCGATCGCGCACGGTATTGTGATAACAGTGGTAGGGAGACAAATTCAAAATGAAATGATCAGTGAACTGATCTCTCTCTCACCTGTTACCAATTTCTTAGCTTCAAATTTATAGAGTGATGGTGAGGCTCCCCTAATATGAGTATGAGTTGTATATTTAAGATTACAATATTATTTGGTATCTTTGTTAAGCTATCTGTCATGCACTAAATTGTTCATGAAATGCTTATATTATTGATAGATTTCTTGTTTATTTTTCTTTAAAAAACCACTCTATTAACTTCTTCTTATTATTATTGAATCAGTTTTGATTTAATTTTAAATTATATAAATATAAAGACTCAATAACTAGCCAACAAAAATGTAGTTCAACCGAAAGGATCAGTGGTGCAGTGGTTTCATTGTTTGGTTGTAAACCAGTTCAATACCAATGTCACGAATTTGAACTCTGATAGAATCGGTATTTTTAACCTCAATTTAAATGTGTATAGAGTAGCTGCTATAGAATTGTCTTTAGTGTTAAAATTCAAAGGGAGAATATTGAGTGGCATGTGCAATGATAGATGTGCATGTTAGGTTAAAAGGGTATAGAGCCAATCATTGGAAATGCAAGAGAATAATATAATTTTGTGCGGCTTTGTTTACTATATTTTTAAATAATATGATAGATCTACCAGCTTCTTTAATTATTTAATTCTACTTAGGTAAAAATATTATTTTAGTTGCTCAATTTTGACCCTTGTTCCTTTTAAATTTGACCCTTGTTCTATTTTACTTTTTGAAAGTTTAAAGCCTGATTTTAATTATTAAATTTTGAGATTTACTTCATTTTAGTTTTTTTTTTTTTTAACTTTCAATTTTAATTCAAAGTTTATTCTATTTTATTTTCTCTTAAAAAAAAAATCCTTAGAATTTATTTTATTTATTTTTCTTTATAATAATTACTATTTTCCTCACTAATTTTTTAAAATATGTTCATATTATATCTTTGATTAAATTAAATTATTTACAATCAATTAATATTAACTTTAAATTTGTTATATGAATAAATTTTATGTTTTTTTAAAATTGGATTTTTGAAAATCAAGAAACTAAAATGTAACCAATTTCAAAGTTATTAGATTAAAGTTGAATTTTAAAAGTTCATAAATAAAAATAGAATAATATAAAAAATCTATCAAATGTGACCAAAATAATATTTTAATTTTTTGTGAATTCTGACCCAGGTTTTCCAACTTGATCTCCCAATAATTTTTTTAGCTAAAATAAAATTAGTTAATATATTTATTAATTTTTGCTTTTGTTCCTTAATTTTTAAATATTCCATTTTTAGCTATCTTTAGCCTCTCTCCCTTGAAAAATCAACTGGACTCATTGCTTCGCACCAACAAGAGCATAACTCTCTCATTCCCTGCGAGATTAGGGAATGGGGCAGATCTCGACCGTTAAAATAACAACTCGATATCAAATCCTAAATAATCACAAATCAGAAAAATATACATATACAACACACCATGAACTGAAGAAACACACCATTGTACACAAATTTCTGTTTGCCCCATTTAACAGTGTGCACAGCTCAGAGAAATGAAAGGTTTTAAATCTCGATTTGTATCTCTTATCTCTGCGTGTTCCGTTCTCACACGATTGTTTTTTTCCTACATGTCCACTACTCTCGTCAGCTCGTTGTGGTTTCGTCCGCTGCAGCAACTTTCGAGGGGTAGCTCGACAAATCCAAGTCAGTAAGCGACATGTCGTATGGTGTGGATAACGAGTTTGAGGCATCCATGAGAAGAGACGACTTCATTGCATCTGAATGTACTGCTGGTTCAAGGACTGAATCAGAATTCTGAGGACAAGACGAGATTGAGGAAAGTTGAATGTCATCCATCTGGTTTTCAAACATGTGTTTGTTTGTTCTAACAGCGTCCATCTCGGGGCCTGTAGGCACAAAAGTGCGGGATCGATACTTTCTCGTTCCTTCGTCGCCACTATCACTATGATTATAAAGAACGTATTCGTGATAAGTCGGCGCAAACTGCAAAAGAAATGTGGTTAGGTCGATGAACAACCCAACAAAGAGAAGCAAAAACCATCTCCCAAAGAAGCTAACTTGAAAACTATATCAAGGCTCACCTGGTGGACCGTGTCGTGGTAAAAGTCGTTCAATTTTACAGCATGTGCGAGACTTCCAGTGAGACCATGCGAACCACCGATATTAGCTCCTGCATATTCTTTGTATGGAAATGCATAAAGATGACCCAAAGCGGCTATAAGCATCTCAATGCATATAATGAAATTTTGAAACTGAGCAGCTTCCTCTGCACTTTTGATCCATTGAGCTTTTGCAGCAAGAAAAACAAGAACGCCCTAAACCAAAGTTCACAGAAACTTTATTAAAAAGAATTGTTGTTCATTCTACATACTTTAGGCTGACAACAAGACGACTTTATGATCGCAAACATGTAGTTTCCGTCCTTAAACTAAGCTATAATCTGATAATCACGTACACACCACACTACCCCCGGAAGTTTTTTTTTTTTTTGAAACAAGGTAACCACGCCCGCCCCTAAGCCAGGCACCGGAGACATCGAAGGAGAAGGAATATGTCACAGGTGAGTTTCGAACCTGGGACCTTGAAGAAAACTACCCTAGAAGTTTTGTTTATGAGTAATGGGAGAAATCCCAAAATAATGAGGCAATCAAGTAAAATAATACCGAACAAGTAACTACAAAAAAGTTGCCACATAAGAATTGCTAACAATGGATCAAATGTCGCTCAAAAAGTTATGGTGTTCCTCTCCCCAAAAGGCACAACAATACAGCACACCAACTTACCAAGATGTTAGGATCTCACAAATGTCCACACATTGGAAAAGTGGAACCTGAGATGTCCTACAAACATTTATAAAAGATATGGGTTACTCCCCTCATTGTCGATTGGTTTTGAGATAGAAACCCCATATTCTCTAATATGATATCAGAAGCCCAAACGAGTATCAGTCCAATAAAAATGAAATTGAGATCCCAATTCAAAATTGGTGAGCCCAAAAGAGGCACCATCTTAAGGGGGCATGTAAGGATTTCACAAATGTCCCACATTAGAAAAGTGAGGAGTCCTACAAACATTTATAAGAGATATGAGTTACTCCCCCTCATTGTCAATTGGTTTTGAGGTGGAACCTCATATGCTCTAATACACGAGAACAATCTTTCTATTTCGGAACTTCCTTTCTTTCCAGTACTAATTAGTTCTAGGTAACTAATCATCATAGAGCGACCTAATGGTTAAGAGTGTTGAAAGATGATAAGTTTAATCGATGGTAGTCACCTACCTAGGAATTAATTTCTTATGGGGGTTTCTTTAATATCCAAATGTTATAGCGTTAGGCGATATGTCCAGACCATAAGAATAGTCAAGGTGGGCGCAAGCTGTTCATTCTTTTTACAACAATTTGAGGTAACTGTCGGATGCATCTTACTGTTAGTATGGCAATCAGCATCGCCTTTTCATCTTAAGTCTTAGCTATTCGTTCTTACAGTTTTTTTAACTAAACTGCAAAACACATTTTTCCAAATAGAAGACTACGATAACAATGCAGAGGCATCATATTTAACCTCCTCTGAATACTTTGTAAGAATAAACACAGTTACAAAGGAAACGTCACATACAGAGAAGCAAGTGATTTGAACAAGAAAAAAGAACCTTAAGATAATTCACCTGCCAGTAAGTCAAGAAGACGACCGACTTAATGATGATGAACTTGGGGACCGGGTTAAACGGTTGAAGTAGATCTTTGCATGCCACGTAAAACAACGCCAATGAATAAAGAGCCATTGTGTATGAGATAGTATAGATGATGGTGAGATAAAGGTATGATTGTTTTGGATTGAAATTTCCATCTTCATACTTCCCTTTTGCATATAAAATAAGTGTAACAGCAACTAATATTGGCTTCAGAATCACAAACTGCAAACAGCCTTGCTTGCATCTCCGTATAAAACGCCTGCATCAAAAGCAACCCGTTAGGTAATCTGATGAAATTTATGATTGATACTTTTCTTCACCTGATAAGAGAAAAAGGATATGCTCAAGTAGATAGATATTAGATACAGGGTCATCTTGGTCAGATTTAAGACAATTTTCTAATAAAGATCACCTACATGGAGAAGAGTTACATATTATGTACTGGTCAAAAGAGTTTATTTTAATATCCATGGGTATCCGAGATAGTTTATGTGCATTTTGACTATTCTCATGGTATAACTATCTAACCCTACTATACTTGGTTGCCAAGCTAACTTGTAGAAAATTAATTCCTAGGTCTTTATTTGACCATTAGGCCAAACCCAAATCACAATCTCTCTCTCATTCAGAATCACTTAAGTATCTAGCCAAAATGGTGCCCTGAAAGAGCAACTCAGAATCACATCGTCATGTTTCCTAACTTGCGAATTTAGGGGAGACTTACTATCCAACAAATTGTGCCCTATACCTTTTGGGAAGAAAATGAGAAAATGTATAGTAATATGGAGGGTGGCACATTAAACCACAAATTACCAAAAAAAAGAAAATACTAGCTTAAAAAACGATCATAAGTAAGCTCATTTTCTTGAAATACTCTGTGATTCTTTCTTGCCAAATGCCAAGTAAGCCAAAAGTATGCCTGATGAGGTGAATCCATAATAGCCTTTCTCATTTGTAAAATGATAACCCTCCAGCACAGTATGAGATAGAAGTGTTGCATCCATGGAGAAGGCCGTAGACTATCTGAAAGAAGATAGTAATTCTCCCCCAAAAGGTTGAATGCTAAATTTGCAAGTTCCGAAAACATGATCGGGTAAAATACATGTTAGTTGATATAATTAAATTTACCCCAATCTACCAGCTTAAACTTTTGGGTTGATTGATGATTTAACATAATTCAACATGGTATCAGAGCAGGAAGTCATGAGTTTGAATCTCTGCCAAGTCGTTTCCTCCCCAATTAAAATTAAATTCTACTTGTAGGGCATTTCAAAGCCCACAAGTGAGGGAGAGTGTTGGTTGATATAATTAAATTTACCCTAACCCACCAGCTTAAGCTTTTGGGTTGATTGGTGATTTAACATAATTCAACGCAAAACCCTAATAGTAGTAGTTAGATGGAGTACAATGTTCCAAATTACAGTAAGATAACCATATCTCTGCAGCATTCTTTTCATGGATATTTTCTTTTTAAAATATCAATGCCATGAAAGAAAATGAAGCACGCACTAACTACGTGTATGATGTACATCTATTATATTCAAAGAAGCTAACATAATTAAACTATTATGTGTTGCCATAAATAACGGGAACATTACATCAATCCAAAATAAAACAAAATATAAAATTTGCAAACTTACCCATCTAGTGGCAGTGGAGGAAAGCAACATGTCATTAAGCACCATGATGGCTTCAATACACGACCACTTAAACTTATTACAACAGCTCCAGGACCACCAACCCATGCCAGACACAACGATAGAAAATTATAAATGACCCAAGCTTCATAGCTAAAAGAAATCATAAAGTTAATAGTTAGACATTTCACCCATAACTACTATAACCAAAAGGACAATGATATTAAGTTGCTGTTAATATTTAAATGAAGCCATGAGAGTCAAAATCATCACATTTCATTCTTATTCAATTTTTTCATTTGCAAATAACTTTGATACAATAGGCACTGTTTGGAGAAAGGAGCATTCAAGAAGCATGGTTTAGATGGCAGTTAGAGAAATCCAACACTAACAAGAAACGGAATGACCAAGAAGCTGTTGAATAATTTATATGGTTTTAATTGGAAACGAAAATATGGACGAGCAACAATCGAATCGCCAACCGATAACAATGACGACTGAAACGATATCTCGGCCTTTGCTGTACCTCGCTGTTCTTCACGGTGCAAGTGACGATAAACTCGAGCGCCATTTTAATTGAGAACAGAGGATTTTGATCCCCAAAAAAATGGAAAAACTTGATTAAGAAGAAGAAATCTGAGAGATTTGAAATAAAATAAATCGGTTTTTGGAAGAATTGCTGGCAATGGCAATAGCCCAATTCCTGTGCATTTGAGTTTCTTGAATACTTGATATGATAGTGAAGAAAAAACTAAAAAAAAAACTGTACTCTTTTTTATAAGCATTAGTGATCTTCCTAGATAGACCTCACACAATGAAAAAATTGGCTTCTCTACTATGAATGGTTTGATAGTTAAACCCTCTTCCAAATAAAAGATGTTAGAAAAGTAATCAAGTAGCTCTGCAACTGCATAATTAAAATATGCTAACTTCAGAATTTCATATACAGTTTGATTTGCAGGGATTACTTACACTTCTCGAATGGAATTAAAATAGATTGAGCTTGAAGGTAAAACAAGAGACAAGAAGGACATCAGTGCATATACCTGTGAACAAGGAAGCACTTTCAGGATTTACTAATAACATATTGCAAAAAGGTAACTAACAAGAGAAGAAAGAAGGGGAAAAAAAAAAGAACACAGACAAAGATTTTGATGCAGCCTAGGTCCCAAAAGTGAATAATTCTCCGAGAAGTCTAAGACTCCAATCTTTATTAATGAATGAATAGTTATGTAATGCATGTGAGGGGCTATGTATATATAGGGTTTAGGTATAAAGAAGCACCATACGGTATATATTGAGAAAACGAAACAATAAATTTCGAAATTCTGGATCCACTAGATGGTGTGAAAAGAAGAGATGAAAGGATAGCATATCATGGCAACAGTGGTGGTTAGTTAGTCAGATGTATTATTGCTGTCACATTTAACCATTTGTAATTTATGAACGCAACTTATAAATTTCCAAGTTTCCAACTGTCCATTCCCGAGCGTAGGTTCAAACTTGTTCTGCACCAATGGTTAACAATCATTCAGAAAAGTTTTCATCTTAGGTCTTTCTTCTTAAAAAGGGAAAGACTAGTCCTGACTCATCCTTATTCAGATAATCACTGGTATCCCTCTCTAATTCATTTAGAGACAAAGAAGAAGCACATGCTTGTAGTGACAAAGGGCATTTCAAGAAATGAGAAAGTGTGGTAGGCTGTTCATTCTAATGCTCATTTCAATACATCCCTTGGGATTTTTTGCCGCAACTTTTATTATATCGATGATAGTCCGAGCAAGCTTGCGTGCACTTCAATAATTCTTATGGGATAACCAGCTAACCTTACTACATTTGGTTGACAGAGAAACTTGTAGGAACTTAGTTTTTAGGTAAGTGATCTCAATGGATTGAAAACATAACCTCTAAGCACATTATTATTTACAACGCTTGTTTGACCATTGGACCAATCATGATGGCTGTAGCACTTATTTTTAGCTGCAATATGTTCTTTATGAAATTTTCTCTTTTTTTTTGTTGTGGTTGCCCCTTATTTTTTTTGCCATGATTTGTTTATAGGAAACAAAACAATTTCATTGATCTTTTAAAGTATTACAAAATACCTATCAAAAGAATGATAAGAGAAAAAACCCAAAAAAGAATGGCTAATCAAAGGAAAAATACATATGAGTCGAAATTACAACCCAAAACACCAATTAAGATAGATAAAGCTTTTAATAGAGAGGAAGAAACAATAGGTAAGTTATGGTGAGGCTTTTGCAAATCTCGATAATGTTCGAAAGAAGTTCCTCTGGTTCCTGTAGGTGCCGGTGATTTGCCATGATTGTAAGCTTCGTCTGTATTTCTTTCATTTTATTTATGAAACTGGAGTAGTTATAGATAATAACAAAAAATATAAAAATAGAACTAACATCAATAAATCATTTTTTCTCTCTAAGATAATTGTTCAAGCTCTTATCTAAGAAATATCCACTTCAAAAGAGTTAGCGTTTTCTTTTCAAATATTTCCTATGCCTAGAGGGTCAAAGAAGCCTAATCATAGCCAGCTAAATTGCATCCCCTTTCAATATCAACCTTACCAATTGAAGTCTCTGGAATTTCTTTTTGGATAGGAAGTCTCTGGAATTTCTCCAAGATCTAATGCTGCTTAGATGGAATTAGGTTCAAAAGAAAATATTCAAGAATGATGGCTAAAAGATCTTGCGAAAAGCTATACAAACTGCCCTCTCCCACTTTTGAAACTTGGGCCAACTTCTTCGGGGTCAGAAGTTCGATTCTTGTGACTTACCGAGATGCAACCCACACCTTCCTCAGGGCAATAAAATACAAGGTCCAAGAAATCATACATGATACAAGGTAAACAACAAGAAAAACTAACAAAAAATGAACATACACACATGCATACATACAATGATACAAATTGTCATTAAATCAGGAAATCAAAGCTTCAAACATGCATATCATCTTGTAGCGAAGGAACATGGATATGGTTGTACCATAAATCACAGATACGTGATGTTCAGAGCCTTCAGCCATGAACAAGTGAATAAGGAAACTTACAAACGAACCACAACCAAACAAAGCCAAAGGAACTTTTCTGAACTAAAAATGAAACATGTGGAAGCATACTAACCGGGACCATAAAGATGATGCGGACAATGTATCTCTGATAAGTAGGTTCCGTATAGTTCAAAAGGTGCCGGTAAATATGAAAGATCGCCAAAGCAATAGCTCCAACCGTGCAAACAAACGCAATAATACTATAGTAGATAGGAACCACTTCCCCCATTCTGAAAAATGACCACAAAGGTATATGCACAAATTATCAACATGATCAAAATTAGTAGTACTGCGTGAAGTAGGGACAACATGGTTTGAGTTGGCGGGTTAAGTTGGGTTAGGAAAACTTTTTGGACTAACTCAAATTTTTGGATTGGTCAATTTGCTAACCCGTCCACCCTACCTTTTAGACCCAAAGAACAATCCTACTTGGAATGGGCCAGCCGAAGCACAACTCCCAGAACCCAACCCACATGGTCGAACCAGCTTCCAACCACTTTAATGCCCCCAATTGGGTTACAAGCCCGCATTATTGAGCTTGGCACCCGTCCACCCTATCTATTAGAGGAACCTTGGGTTGAGTTGGGTTCTTGAGGTATGATAACCTCATTCTCCTCTCTAAGACTAACTCATAAATACATTTTACCAATATAAACCTAGGTTGCCTACTGCATGTTCGGATTGGGTTGAATGAGTCAAAAAGTGGCACACCAAAAACCAACTCAACCCAACAAAATTTATAAAATCATAACCCAACACGAATAACATTATAACCCAACTCAACCTTTACTGTATGGGTTCGGTTGTCCCGTTTCCTAGGGTTGTCGGTTACAATTTTATCAACAATAAGACAAATTAAACATGAAAAAGAGAACACCCCACTTACATTTGCTGCTTTAGAAGCCCGATCTCAAAAAACAACGAGACGGTTTACACAAACCCTAGTCTGCCACCAAGTGAAGAACTAATTGGAGGCAGACCCAGATGGATTCGTCAAAGGTCAAGCGACTTCAGCTACTTCACAAATCAGTGTATTTGGAATAGCATTGAAGAAACTGACAGAATTCGACAAACGAATTGAATGAGAGCTCGTTAGAAACGCCATTTATTGAAATTTTAACAGGCATTGAGAAATCGATTGAGCAGAGCATTACCTTTTTGGGAGATTGAAAAAAAAAAGCAACGATCTAGAAGTGGCGGATCTGGTGGCGGAAGTGAAATGGGAAAGTGAGCAAGAAAGTGTTTGGAAAATGAGGAGAAATATGAGGTGGAAACGAAGACTAGCGGAGAACAACCGACCCTTGCAAATTCAAAAGGAAAATATAATAATGGAAATAGTTGAGGAATATTTTGTGTTTCTTTTTTTAAACCAACTAAGGTTCGGTTCGGTTCGGTTGTATCGATTTTGTGTCAAATTTCCAATCGAACTGATATCTTCGTAACTATCATTGAATGATTCAGTTAGTTAGAGGGGACCTGAGAGAGTATAAGGTGATAGATTCAATTCATGATAGTCACCTACCTAAGAATTAATTTCTTATAGATTTTCTTGGCATCCAAATGAGGTTGTAAGGACTTATTTTCTTGTATCCCTCCTACTATTAAATCACCTACTCTAAATGATGTACGTGTTGATGTGTGTGAGTTAGGGGAAAAGGCACAAAAGGTCAAAACAAAAGCATGTGATTTTATGGAAAAATAATCTTGTGAGAAAATGAGTGTGAGAGATAAGCATGAGATAAGTATATGGATGTTGTAAAAATAGTGATCACACAAACGAAATAAGAATTGAGGGATGGTTTGGTTATATGGTTGATCAACTTCGTCATTGACGAAGCTAATTGGATGCACTTCGTGTGAAACTATTAACAAAGCGTGCAAGTATACACGTTCGTATAGCAAGTTTAGTTATTGTAAGTCCAAGTCGAATCCACAGGGAAAATTAAAACTTATGTTTAAGCTAAATTAAGAGAGTTAGGTAACGGATGTTTTTAAGGTGGAATTGGGATTGAACTAAGTTAAATCAAGTAAAAACGAACATTTGAAGGGAATAAGTTTCGTCGGGTGGTTTCGTCATAGACGAAACATCATAGACTAAAGACGAATGTTGTTCGCTACTCTTTGGCTCTCTCGAGCTCTAAGGGACGGTTCTCTCGAACTCTTGGTCTGGTTCTCTCGAACTCCAACCTTCGTTAACAGCGAAAATACTACAACATACTGTGCTTCTCTTTGGCTCTCTCGAGCTCTTTGTTTGGTTCTCCTGAACTCAAACTCGCGAATCAATCACAGCACCGGGTGAACTACACATCAAATCCGAGAACTCTCTCGAGTATTTAACCGGTTCTCTCGAGCTCGACTCAACTTCGCAAGATGTGTTCGTAGGCGAACCTTATTCCTGAGGGTTCGTTATAACCTACGATCTAGATTTCGTTACTTGCTTCTCTCGAAGTCAAGTAAGAATAAATGGTTCTCAATTGGAAATGTGGTTGACATTCAGCTAGAAGTTTCGTCGTAGGCGAAACTACCCTACTTACTTGCTTCCTTCCAACGAACTAACTAGCTACTCATGCATGAAAGTAAAGACGAAATAAAGGTTCAATACAACGAAAGTAAATAAAGCAATAAACTAAACTACGAAATAACTGTAAATGACAAATGGCTAAGACAATGGCGAAAACATAGAAAAATGATAAAACTTAGGCTATGGCGGAAGATCCTCGGATGCGCCTCGGACATTCCTCTCGGACTCGGCCTTGACGTCTCTCGGATTCAACAACTTTCAAATGAAGGGAAATGACTTCTTTTATAGCAAACTTCATGAGCGCGCCATTTTCTCCACCACGATCTCACGTGCGACGGCTACGATTGAGTCAACATATCTCGGATCCTTGACACGCGTTCTTCGACAACGGTGGTTTCGTTATAGCTTCGTCGTTGACGAAACTGTTTACGGCATGATATTTCGTCGCGCATTACATCGTTAGCTTCACGGTGACTAAGTGCGTCTTCCTCTAAGTTGGCTTTGTTGAAATGATGATCTGAAGCGTTTCGTCTACGACGAAGTGTTACTTTGTCGTGACTGGTTAGACGATCACTTCGCCTTGGTCTCCCTAAGTTCACTATGACGAACTTCCCTTCATATTAGAATTGCACTTTGCTTCGTTTAGTTCGTTGTAGACACTTAGGAAAACATTAAATCCTTCAACATAATATAAATGCACACAATCAATCGCTTTTGCTAAAGCCAACCTCCTAAAATGTATCCTACTCAGAAAACTGTAGGATACTTCGCTTAGGCGAAATTCTATCATAACGAAACGAAAGTTTTACTCATTCCCCTAAATATTAGCAAATTCCTATACAAATATATCTTATTATCCTATTTTAACTCTCACTTCTTGAGAGTTATCAATGGCCTATTGAGAAAAATGAGAGAAAAGCTAATGTTGTGAGCTTGTGTGAAAAAACCAAGGAGGATAAGTCTATTTTGTTTTCAAAGCAAAATATTTTTAGACTTTTATATAAATGAACTTGCTATCTAACTAGCGAGCTCAAACCATGTTTGTCTAATATTTCTTTTGAGTTCTTACAAGAAGCATATGAACTTCTACAACGTATTGAAACGAAGCCTCCTTCAAAAGTAAAGAATGACGACAAACT
>JBBMEF010000021.1:6919682-6937161 GCA_037832685.1 Sicyos baderoa | reverse complement strand
GATCTAAGAGTGACAATCATAGATTCTAAGTTTGATCTAAGTTGCCTAAATTGTGAGTTTTTACAAGAATCCTAGAATGACCTCTAGCTTTGTAAGAATCAAGCAACATTCGACACTTATCATTTGGTATCAGAGCCTAAGGTTGACGTTCTTTGCCTGACTCTCGAGGTTAACTATCTTTACTTTCTTTCAATTTGTTCATTATATTTTGATTATGAAAAAAAAAAAAAAAAATTGAAGTACTGTTTGATAATTTAGGCTCCGTTTGATAAATATTTGTTTTATGTTTTTGTTTTTCGAAATTGAAGCCTACAACAACTATCTACATCTCACATATTTTGTAGAAACCAAATCAAAATATAGAAACAACAAAAAAAGTAGCTTCTAAAACCTTGTTTTTTATTTTGAAAATTGGTTAGCATTCACATACTTTTTTAAGGACATTTATAGGAAAAATGGAATACATGATAGGAAATTTGAGTAATAATATACTTAAATTTCAAAAATTAAAAGCAAAAAATCAAATAGTATCAAACGATGAAAAGTTTCAATTTTTTTTTTTTTTTTTTTTGAAAAAGTGAAAAGTTTCAAATTTATTCAAACAACAATTTAGTGTTTTTTTGAATTTATAAAGCTTAGTTCAACAAATTGTTATTATGCCATTTTAAATATTAATAAATATATATTTATTCTCATTCATTTTCATTGGTGAGAAATTATATAAAGAAATAACCATTTCAAGTACAAAATGTTTATGTATATTATTCAACCAAATATTTAACATTTTCACAAAATAGTTATGATATTTTTTAGGAAAATTACCACATTAGTCAAAATCTAAATTTTTTAAAAAAGATTAGCAACCACATCCACAAAATATTAATAATAATAGTATTTACAAATAGTTTCTCTACGTGTCACTCTTCCATTGACCATATTTAGATTCTACTGAAAGTACTTTAATCAAAACGTGTCACTCTTCTATTGGCTAACTTCATCCTACACGGCGAGGCCAGAATCGGGTGTGACGAGCCCACCGTAATCTCACCTACACCCTTTCTCAAAAAAAAAAAAAAAAAACCAAAAAGAATTCAGTAGGGTTTAATACTTAACCATTCCGCCGTGCAAACGCGCAAAGGCTCTGCAAAAAATCAATCCCCTCTTCCAGGAATTTTCATGAATTTGTTTCTCAAATTCCGGCATAGGATTTGACCGGCGTTTCGATCTCTCTGGAATTGCGTGTTTTGGAGAGGTTTTCGAATGGCCGATGCGGTTGTTTTCACGCCGGAGTTTGCTGATAATCGGTCGGAATGTCCAGAAGCGCCGACTGATTTGGTGTTTTCTCTGTTTCAGAAGAGGGTGGATTATGTTCCAGCTAGGAGGACTTTCAAGGGGTTTGATAATGGCGGCGGCGATTTCAAAATCACGACGCTAAACCCCAGTGGTTCGGTTGCTCAGAATTCTGAGTCTAATGGTGATCATTCAGCTGGGAAGGGGAAGAAATTTGATGGGTCGGAGCTTTTGGAGAATGGGTTGGACCCGGAGCTCTGTTTCGAGATCTCTTTTCGTCGAATTGTAAGTGGTTCAATGATTTTGGGACTTTATTTGAGTGTTTGATTGGTTGATGGGGGTACCCATGTGTTTCGATTGCGTCAGTTTTGTGGTTTTTAGCCAGATTTGATGTGGTAATTCTCTCTCTTTTCTTTTAGCTGTGTACTATCTACTATGTGTAGTGGCTTCATGCTCTGTTTATTTGTAGTTTAGAGGGTATCTTTGGAGTTCTTGAGAAAAAATATTTTTAATATTGTGCTCATGTTAATGGTAATTTGTGGGTGTTAGTGTTACTAATGCAAACAAAGTCCCACGTTGCTAAGTTAAGAGGAATATTGGAACACCACCTTCAATATGAGCCCGATTAGATGAAACAAAAAACAAAGTCATGAATTCTTTGTCTCGTACTTGCCGACGAGCACCTCCTTGGAATGATTCTTGCATACTGCAGTGAAAGTCGTGCAAGAACTTTTTTTATTGCGCAAACAAAGTATCCTACATTCCTAAATTAGGAGGAAGATCTTGGGTATATAAGGAAGGGACTCCATTGAAATGAGGCTTTTTTTTGGGTGATGCCTAAAAACAAATTCACGAGGAGTGATTCCCAAAGTGGACAATATCATTTCATTGTGGAGGGTATGTAGTTATTCGTTGTCCCTAACAAATGGTATCATAGTCAAGCTCTTAACTTAGCTATGTGGGGAAACACTCCCGGTATGGAACAAAGAAGACAAACGTATGGTTTGGTTGTATTTTGTTCAAAGGGAGGTCTCCCGGTGAAGAACAAAGGAATTGGCAAGTCTCGTATGGCTCGGTATACTTTGTTGATGGGTGGTATCTCGGTGTAAAAACAAAGGGAGTGGTGGCAAGACTCGTTGTACTTTGTTTGTGGGGAGGATTGTTGGATAAACAACATTGCTAAGTTAGGAGAGGACAACACCTCCATTGATATGAGACCTTCTGAGAGATACCGAAAAACAAAGCCACAAGGGGTGATTCCCAAAGTGGACAATATCATATCAATGTGGAGGATTTGAGGATTTTCGTTGTATCTAACAAATGGTATTATAGCCAAACTCTTTAACTTAGCAATGTGAGGGAAGACTCCAGGTGTAGAACAAAGGAGTTGACGAGTCTCGTATGGCTCTATATACTTTGTTGATGGGTGGTATCCTGGTGTAAAAACAAAGGGAGTGGTGGCAAGACTCGTTGTACTTTGTTTGTGGGGAGGATTGTTGGATAAACAACATTGCTAAGTTAGGAGATGACAACACCTCCATTGATATGAGACCTTCTGAGAGATACCGAAAAACAAAGCCACAAGGGGTGATTCTCAAAGTGGACAATATCATATCAATATGGAGGATTTGAGGATTTTCGTTGTATCTAACAAATGGTATTATAGCCAAACTCTTTAACTTAGCAATGTGGGGGAAGACTCCAGGTGTAGAACAAAGGAGTTGACGAGTCTCATATGACTCTATATACTTTGTCAAGGGGTGGTGTAAAAATAAAGGAGTGGTGGCGAGTCTCAATGTACTTTGTTTGAGGGGAGGATTGTTGAGCAAACAAAGTATCCCAAATTGCTAAATTAAGAGGAAGATCTTGGACAAATAAGAAAGGTACAACACCTTCATTGAAATGAGATCTTTTGGGAGATGCCAAAAAATAAAGCCATTATGGGTGATTCTCAAAGTGGACAATATCATATCAATGTGGATGGTGTGTGGTTATTCGTTGTCCCTAACAGTTTTGGAGCTAGGTTCTTTGGCTTGTTTACTTGTTTCAAGACAACTCTCCCCATCATCGGTGTTGACTGTTTGATGACCGCCTAATGGCATGCAAGAAATCGTGTGAGTTAGCGATTTTGATGCACTTTATCTCGTCGATTGCCTACTTTTGCACCCACTGCTCCACCTAAGTGTCATATGCTCTTTCTGAAGCTTATGTGACTCGCCCTAATCTGATTAGCAATGAATCACGATTCTTCTCCTTACACATCCTCATGTGGTGTCGATACAACATGTAGTTAGATCTTCCCCCCTTTCCCTTTTTGCTAGTTTTGATGGAGACTTTCCTCCTAGATGTGTAGTTGGTTCATGAGATAATCATGCGGTTGTGCAAGTCGTCCTCTCTTAGGACTTAAAGTTGGACGTTCAACTTCATGAGAGTTCACGTTTGTATGTACTATATTATCTCATTGTACAAAAGGCTCCGAACTTCGCCCAAAACCTTTTTACAATTTCATGAAAGTGTTTTCGTTTCTCACAAAAATAAAAAAGTTGGAAATAAAAAAGTTAAAGGAATATATTTTGGGTTTTTGTATATAAGGAGGGGTCAACACCTCCATTTATGAGACCTTTTGGGTGAAACAAAAAACAACCATAAATAACCCTGAGGATTATGCCCAAAGTGGACAATATCATATAAATGGGGAGAGTTGTCGTCCTTAACATTGGGAAGATGTTTTTTTTGTTGCCTTGATTTACTCGCTCCCTAATCTAGTCCTATGTTCTTCGTATCTGTACTTATTTACCATAATTGTTTACTTTTTCCTTTTATCTCAAGACATTCAGACTTGTTATCTTCAAGTTTAATTTGTATCCTTTTTTTAGATAGTTTAAATTGTTTACTTTTTCATAGTTAGTGGATTGTTTTCCAGATGATTTTGTCATTTAGAGTACCCGACCATAATTACCAGTTGACTTTCTATATTTATTCTTGTCTTATATTTAACTGTCTTTTCGTATGTCCATATCTATGGGTTCTTTTTATGGCTATGACTGTTGCTTATAGCCCAGAAAAATTGATGTTACATTTTCACATTGCTTTGTTTCTAAATTGCATTTTTGAACCTTGGATCTTTAAGAATTTGTCTCTTAAGTTTCTAAATGCTTATCTTTTGTTTTGTATATCGTGCCTAATAAGGTAAGTACTTTTTAATTCAATTAATTTAGGTGGCTCGTGATTCTTAATTGGCTGGCATGTAAATTTCTCAAAGTCTGTATGTCACTTTTTTTCTTCAAAAATTGAACTTAAGGACTTCGGTGTTACCTTTTGCAGGGTGCTGGTTTGCAAAATCTTGGGAACACCTGTTTTCTCAACTCAGTGTTGCAGTGTTTGACATATACAGAGCCTCTAGCTGCATATCTTCAAAGCGGGAAGCATAAAAATTCTTGTGTGTTGCTTGCTCTACACTTCTTGCTAAAATTTAGGACACAATGAATTTAGATCTGATATATGTTTCGCAAAGTCCGCGATGCCATTTTGTATTTTACCACAGCCCTAATGTGAAATAGTCTTTGAATTTCCTCCATTAAAATTTTACATACGCCTGTTTAACTAATGGCTTATCACTTATGAGGTCGAGGTCTATTATGTGTATATATATATTTAAATAGTAGGCAGCACAATATATTTGGGTGGAGGTTTGAATACATATCTAATGGAAATGAAGAGTAGATGCTTTATTTGCTGAGTTATACTCATATCGACAATTCATGCTTAAGTTGTATTCTTAAATGAATTGAGTTCCCAATTTTATTGAGCTGGTATGATTTATTCCGAGTATGCTGGCGTCTAAAAGCTACAAGCGGAAGCACAGATGTTGCAACCTGTCAGTTTATGCAAAATTAGAGGACATGCACATTGTAGGAATAGGATTTCGACATTTCGTGAAATATGCTCACGTCTGTTTCAATGTCTGCAATAAGGTTTTTATGCTTGGTTTTGTCTAATTCAGTTTTGTAACTTGTGAAGGCCATGTAGCTGGATTCTGTGCGTTATGTGCCATCCAGAAGCATGTCAGCTCTGCTTTGCAGTCAAGTGGGAGAATATTAGCACCCAAAGATCTTGTTTCTAATCTGCGATGTATCCTTATAATGCTTTGTTGTCGTTATTCCGTAATGTTTAGTTTTATTGAAGATTCTTGGAAAATGAATAACTGTTATGCAGTTTAAGCGATATTAACAACCAATTTAGCTGTCTGTAGCTGTTTTCACTTTTATTTTTCTGTGGTGTCAGATTGTTCAATTCTTAACCATGATCTTAGGTATATCTCGTAACTTCAGAAATGCTAGACAAGAAGATGCTCATGAGTACATGGTAAACTTGCTTGAATCAATGCATAGGTGTTGCTTGCCTATAGGCCTGCCAAGTGAATCTCCTAGTGCCTATGATAAGAGTTTGGTACACAAGATTTTTGGCGGTCGCCTACGAAGTCAGGTAACCTCTTATTTAGGATTAGCAATTCAGGCACAACTTAAATGGTGGAAAAGAATAATGTCTAAAGTTGGCATTGCCCTCTATGTAAATTCTTCTGTTGACATTCCTGTATTTCATTTCAGGTCAAATGCATGCAATGTTCTTTTTGCTCCAACAAGCTTGATCCATTTTTAGATCTAAGTCTGGACATAATGAAGGCTGATTCTATATATAAAGCGTTTAAAAACTTCACTACTCCTGAGCTGTTGGATGGAGGGGAAAAACAGTATCAATGTCAACGATGCAAGCAAAAAGTTAAGGCTCTCAAGCAGTTTACAGTTCACAAGGCACCTTATGTCTTAACTATTCACCTCAAGCGATTCCAGTCATACAATCTCGCAGAAAAGATCCACAAAAAGATTCAATTTGGCCCTACATTAGATCTGACATCTTTTGTCAGTGGTTCCTATGCTGTAAGCTTCTCATGCATACACATGTTATCTCATTTGGGTGTTATAGACTTGCTAGTTGTTTATTCTATTGTGCATTATTAGCTTACTAATAATCTGGTGTTGCAAGCTGATCAATAAACATTTTTGCGATTATGGTCTTGGCTGGATTTTGTTGGATTGGAGTTCCTTTCCATAGCTTTTCTAGGACCTTTTCTGTTGGACTTTTTTTTTGTTGCCTTTGTATATTCTTTCATTTTTCTCCAATGAAAGCTTGAATTTTTACCCCCTCATGGGATAAAAAAAATAGTTGAATCCCTTATACCTGTGTGATTTGTGTTGGATGTTATCCCTTGAACCATCATAGATTGACCTGGTTGTCGAATAAGGTCCTATAAATCATTTGGTGCTCAGAGGTTAGAGGTTATGGGTCGATCTATGGTGGTCACCTACCTAATAATTAATTTCTTACGAGTTATCTTGACAACAAAATGTTGTAGACTAGGCGGTTGTCCAGTGAAAATAAATGAGAATCAAGATGCACATAAGTTGGGATGTACACACCAATATAAAAAATATTGTTTTGGTTTTAGCCTTTCTGTGCTTATGCAGTCTTATGGCTTTACTGAGGTTCTCTTATTGCCAGGATGGAGATTTGAAGTACACTCTTTACGGAGTTCTGGTACATCATGGTGGTAGCACCCGTAGTGGTCATTATTATTGTTATGTTCGAACATCCAGTGGAATGTGGTATGCCCTCGATGACAATCGGGTATGTGAAGTTTATGTGAAGTATGAAGGAGATGGAATTTCTATCTCAATTTATCGTACTCTCAATTGAAACTGAACACATTTGCCTGTCACAGGTTTCACATGTTAGTGACAGGACTGTTTTTGAGCAGCAGGCATACATGTTATTTTATGTACGGGATCGAAGAAAAGTTGTTCCAAAGAAACCCGTTGATATTGCTTCAAAGGATAATATGAATACATCTGCCAATTTAAACAGAACTGACTCCATTGTCAATCGAGGTCGGGATAACGGTGCGCAAAATTGTACATTTGGAAAAAAATTAAGTGGGCCTTCCAATGATAAATTGGTAAAAGAGTTGAAAAACTCTTCAAACTTAGGTCCATCAAAAACAACAATTTCAAATGAGCTAACTGTTCGGAGTGAAACTGAACTGGCTAGTAAAGAGTGCTCGGTACCAACAATATCCATGTCAATATCTTCTTCAAAGGAAGTCTCGCCACTACAAACAGTTAACAAGAAAATTATTCCACTGTCTAGTCCCGCAGAAAATTTACCATCGCTACCTGGAAGTATGAACAGTAGCTTTCAGGCTACTAATTCCGACAGCTCTTTGGCCAAAGCAGCTGATGTTAAAATCAACCACGTCGACAGAGGCTTGGGTGTCTCAGTTGCTACTTCTCTCAATCTAATTGATGGCAACACATCTGCAATTCCACAAACTGTAAGTTAGTGCTTTGTTTGTGTTTCTTACAGGTTGGACTATTTGTTGTTGCCAATTTGAATTGCAAAAAGACCCTTTTTGTTAAGAAGCTTTTGGGTTTCACATGTAGAATGATAATGCTGCTTCAATCCAAGAGTCTGGCTGTAAAAGGTCGGCGAAATCTGATCCTCAAATATTACCAAATCAATCAATGTCAGAAAGTACCAAGGTGGACCTTTATATTTCATTGAAATGCCTTAGCACTCAACACAATGGTACTTGTCTTGTTTCTTCAACTCATTCTTGCTCATCTCTTTTCCAGGTTGGCGTATCAAATCAAATTTCTTTTCGTAACTTGTCTTCTGGGGATGCTTCTAATTGTAAGAAGATGCCCAATGAGTCGAATAAAATATCAAGCTCAACTATGATGGAAGGACTTTTGCTCTCAAAAGCTCTTGATTCGAAGCATGGCAAAAGATTGAAAAGAAAACATTTGAAGTATCATTTGAGAAGTTTGCATCTCAGCTCAAACACTCTTTTCAAGGCATCCTTAAGCATGTGTAAGAAGAAGAAACATATAAGGAAAAAACGCCAATGTTCCAAAAGTAGTCTCACTAAGGAAAGCTTATTCAGTAGAGAGGACGTGTCATCTGATTTTGGTCCATCTACGTCTGAGAAATCCAAGTCCATTAACTTAGTTTCAACCTGTAAGTCTAGGAAGAAGGATAAGTTTGGTTCTGAACAAAGTCATGGTACTTCCGCAAGGAAAGAAGATCGTAAAGTGGAGTCGCCGACAGCCATAGTTAACCAAGAAAGTAGAAAGAGAAGTACAGAGGCACATTCTCTGCTTGCAACGAAGAATGAATTAAACTGTCATACTGATACTATCATAGTGGCTAGTCACAATGGCTCCATTGAACCGAATTGTCCAATAGATGGAAAAAGAAATGCTAATGGCTTGCGTTGTGTTCTTACTAATGGTTTTCAAGATACAGTTGGTGAGCAATTTATAATGTGTTTCTACATTTATTTTGTTATGCTAGCATTTTTCTCTGACGCTGGTTATGAACCCGTTTCAATTGCATAATCTTTCTGCTACATGTTAGATCATTCGTAATTCTACATGAGTCGAGAATTTCTAACCTTAGTTGTGATAATATTTTTTTTTTTGTTTCAAAACCTTTTTAGATCTATCAGAATGGTGCCTTATTAGACTAAGTCTTAAGATTTCTGTTGTAAATCTTGACCTTTGCAAAGGTGTTCTTTAGTCATACTCACATTTTTATTCTTATACATAAGCAATCTCATTTTGAAATTGTATATTCGCATTCCTCGGTTTCCTTTTGTAGCTTTCCTTTATTATGGTTGGAAACTAAACTTTGTAAATCCCAATCCAAATACTGCCACATAATTGGCTTATTTTGCATTGATTCAGGGAAGCCTTACAAATCTGATGGGAAGATTACTTGTTGTGCTTTATAATACTATTTGATTGCTTTGCAGATACTGAAACCTGTTGGAACAACAATTTTAATTACATTTTTAATGAGTAAAATTTTATTTTCTATTGCAGTCGAATCGTGGGACGGGATAAAAAGGCCTTCATCTGAGAATGGATTCTCTGGTATGAAGAATACTAGCATCGGCTATGTTGCAGATGAATGGTCAGTTAAAAGTTTCTCGTTCACCTTTTTTTATTTGCTAATGCTTGTTATGAGCTAATAACCTGCTGAGCGGAGAAATTGATAGGATTGCTATCAGGAATATTATAGGGTATTATGGTATATGAACAATTAGTTGGGAGTTCGAGTATTGCGCACAGAAATAAGAGAGTTGTGAGGAGGAGGCTAAGAAATTATATTATATGGTGAAGTATTTTGGTCATGGTAGGTTATTCTCAAGAGAGGGAGGTTCCTATTGAATACTTGGTTTATCTTGTATAGCTTTTTATTTCTAAATTGTAATAGAGTTGGATCCCATTAGAAAGTTATCATGAAGTTGCAAGCTATAGTGTAGCTTTATTTCAATCTTATCTTTTTAGCATATACTGGTTTAAATAATTTCCATGGGATATCTTTTTAGCATATCTTTACATGACTGATCCAATAGTCTGGTACCGTTTCAATGTGGTCGATACGTTAGCTCGGTATTGGGTTTGGATTCCTTTTCAATGCTTGCATAACCAGGTTTACTAATGTTCCTTTTTGTGGCTGTCTTAGAAAGAGTAATGGCCCGGCCGAAGTGATCAAACTATAATCCTACTCTGAAAAAATAGCACAATAGATAGTATCGATTTATGAAATGATATTAGAAGGGAGGACCATATGGGTTGGCTTAGTGATCAATATGATTATTAAAGGGCTTAGAATAAGAAGTTTAAGTTCGAGTCATGTTAGCCACATTTCTAGAATTTATATCCTACAAATTACTTTATCAAACTAGCATAGTAGAGTGCCTCCCAACATTGGCATTATTGGTAGAAGCTTGGAGTCTCTAAGGTATGCTCGGTTGGAATCTATAATTTATATCCTACAAATTAATTTCGTTTTGAACTGGGAGTCTCTAAGGTAACCACGCCTGTCCTTAGGTCAGGCACTAGGAGACATCGAAGGAATGAAGACACGGTAGGTGTCTACACATTATTGTCACATGTGAGTTTTGAACCTAGGAGACCTTGAGGGGAGCGCACCTTCAAAGTTCAAAGCCCAAGTCTTCAACCACTTGTGCTACTCCTTGGAGACATTGTAGATCTTAAGTTTTAAACGTACAAGTGAGTTTCATTGTATAATCTCTTGTTGTCTCTCAAATCCAAGCCTTGAGATAGACGTGAGTGGCTTAGATATGTAGTAGAGCCAACTATTATAGTCAAATGACTGTCTACAAGTGGGCTGCTCCAATTATCTAGTTATCAAAATTAAGAAACCAAGCCCTGATCTTATTGTCTATGTCATTTTGGGGCATCCATTCAGTGGAGACAAGGAGACCTTATGGCTCAGTATCATTTATGCTTGCCTGTGGAGTATATGGAAAGAATGTATTTGCAGGCTTTTTACAGATGACCATACCTACAAGGACCAACAATCTCTTATTGATTCTATTTTATATCTTTCCTTGTATTGGTGTCGCTCTATCTCCCCCTTTTGTAGCTATGACTTAACCACATTAATCACTTAGTGGCATAGCTTAGTTTGATGTTTCAATAGTTGAGATGCGTGTTAACTGTTAACTTATCGAACATTAGCAAATGCTGGTTGAGCATTGTCACATGAAAACTCTAGGATAGTTAGACGGTTTGTTATGCAGCAATGCCGAGTTTTTTTTTGGCCTTCATGCACTTTGATTATCCAATATTACTGATGGAGATGTTTGTCCAAAAAAATAAACAGTTTCCAACTCTTAAATTCTTAATTATCATGCTTATGCAGAAAATTGTAAATGCAAGATATTTTGAGTCTTCGACATAACTCTATATATGCTTAATTTACAGGGATGAAGAGTATGATCAAGGGAAGCGGAAGAAGATCCGAGAATTTAAACACACGTTTGGTGGTGCAAATCCTTTCCAAGAGATTGCTATCAAGAAATCACAGTTCAAGAAGCAAAAGCTCGAAAGATCTGGATCGGGAAACGAACCGTTTAGGATATGATGAGACGAAACCAGGACGTGCCTGCAAGCTGTAAGTTTTCACTTCTCCAACTACTTGTGGGCGCTTCTTAGCAATTTTGATGTACCATTCTTCTTGGGCTCCAAATTGTCCATTGATCTCAAGTGTTGTGTTGTTATTTCCCCCTTGGGAAAAGGACATAATTTTTGGAGATGTTGTATGAATTTGACTCCCTGTTCCTCATGAATACTTCATGAGAATGAAGATGGATAATTGTGTAACTTGGAGACTGTTTTATTAAGAAATATATGAGTTTTTCTGTTTGTCTTTTTTTTTTTGGTTTCTTGTTTTTTTTTTCCACTAAACAAACTCTGATAAATTGGATGTTCAGATCTCTTTGAGACTGGCTGAAAATGAAGTTTTTTTTTTTTTATACATAACTTATAAAGCTTTTTCTTGAGAGTTAGTTCTTCTAAATACTGGCACTGTAGAAATTAGGCATGGACTTTTTATTTTACCTTCTTCGAGATTACTTTCTTATTTTTTAGTTCTACGGGTTTCATTGGCATCCAAATGTTGTAGGGTTAGGCGGTATATCCCGTGACATTAGTCGAGTTGCGCGAAAGCTGGCCCAGACAGTTATGGATATCAAAAAAAAAAAAAAATTGGGGAAGATAAATTTAAACTCATATTTTTTTGGTTATTGAATGTATAGATGCTGATTGCTCTTGTTGGTTTTTCGATATTAAATTAATTAGTCCTATTAATTAGACCTTTTTGTAGATCTTTCAGAACAATTTTTTGCCATAGTCGTCTTTTTGACACCATCACGCTCAATATCATATCTTGATGTAAACTAAACCCTCTATTTTATTCCTATAGTTTTGATGTTTTAATTAGCTCTTGGAGATCCATTATTGATCTCTAGGTTTTTATATTTATTTTATTTTATTGACAAAGGTTTGACTTTTGAGTGCAAGTTTAATGTAAGAAAATTAGTAATCAATTGATAAGAATATAAGCAACAATTTGAATTTGGATCAAAATAAACGTTAATCAATAGAGAAAATAAATCACGAATTAACGTTTTACAGATATTTTCATTTTTTTTTTATTTATTAAAGAAAGAAGACAAATATCAATTATCGAGATAACACTAATATTGAACTGAATTACAACCAAACAATGAAATTATTACGTTTCTCACCTATTTAGTCAATCTTTTCAATCTCAATTTAATTTTAAAATTCCAATTAGAACACATTCCAAAGTGAGGTATTCATATATATCACCGTCTAGAAGATAGCATGGAATCTTCCAACTTTTAATATTATTATTGAATTTATAAACAAAATATACGCACATTCCACTCTAAACACGTTCATTTTCCATTTGTTTTAAAAAAAATATATATATATATTTATTTATTTATTTATCACCCAATTGTTTCATTTAAAGTCAATAAAAAGTAATATTAATACTTTTTTATAATTTAGCTTACCTATATAGTAATATACTCAGCAGAAAATATCTACCTTTTGCAACATAATCCCTCTTTTAATCATGGGTGGGCTAGAGAAGCAATAATTTTATTATTTAGTTGCAAACGAGTTTAACACTAGTGTCACAGGTTCGATCCCAAGAATCGGTATTTGTCCCTCCTTCACCGATATGTACTATAAAAAAAAAAAAAAAATCATGGGTGTTGGTACACATCCATGTCTTTTCTTATAATAATTATAGGCATTTAATCTAAAGCAAAAAATAAACATAGTTCAATTCGAATGTGACCATACGATCGAGAGATCATGAACTTAAATCTTACGTATTAAAAGAAAATCAACTTATCTGCAACTTAACAATATTTACAACATCTCCCCTCCAATTTTCCACTAATTTATCACAGAAACAAACATAGAAAATTCATCACAACTTTTACTAGGGACTAAAACATTCACCAATGCAAGCTTATGATTTTTTTTAAAAAAAAAACACTACAAGAGAACAGTAATAAAATGACCAAAGCATAGGAGGATGCTATGTATTTTACTATAACATCTTCGATTAACTATCGCGTAAGCTGAACAAATTCGAGTCGA
This sequence comes from Sicyos baderoa, assembly GCA_037832685.1. Classification (NCBI taxonomy): domain Eukaryota; kingdom Viridiplantae; phylum Streptophyta; class Magnoliopsida; order Cucurbitales; family Cucurbitaceae; genus Sicyos; species Sicyos baderoa. Next base: position 6,923,800 of record JBBMEF010000021.1, on the reverse strand, counting down.
AAAAGAAAGAACGGCATAAGGTCATGATTCCTTACTTATAGAGGAACTACCATAAATGTAGGAGCTGAATCCCCAGAAAGTGATAACCAAAGAGAGGATCTTGAAGCCACTCATAGGATCTTTCAAGAATACGACAGCCCCGATGCTCGTAATAGGTACCCGGACGGCGTTTAAAACTCCTGCAAGAATGGTTGAATATAAGAACAGAACAGCAGTCCCTCCCAGCACTCCCAACTGGAAGGAAATCGCACTCCAAATCAGCACGAGCACATAAGACGACTCGCCACCGACGAAGCTTGCAGCCTCGGATTTCATGTTCTGAAAATCATTATTTAGAAGGACTCCAAGAGTGGTGAACAAGAAGGCGAAAAACGAAACCATTACTTGCTGTTCCAACACAACATGGAAAGACTTTCTATCGAGTAGCTTTATGAAAACTAGCTCGGAGAGAGCGAAAATGAGTCCATGGAGAGCAGAGCCAAGTATATCCCAGAGAAAACCCAAAATGTATTGTTGATCAGTTATGCCTCCATATCTATCTGAGTTTGAATCCAAACCAATCATCACAACTGCAGCAGTGATAATGAAGGCAGCATTCAGTATCGAAGCATTGAGTCGATTCTTAGCAAGTAAGTAGCCGAATAGTACCGAGAACACGAGGGAAGACGACGCCAAAAGTGAAGCAGTAGAAGCGGGAAGGTATGCATACGCGTATGCATACATGAGGTTATCAGCTGCACTTAAGAATCCGAGCACAATATAAGAAATGGTGAGCTTCCAATTAAGAGCAGTAGGATGGATTTCAGAAAAGAAATACATGGGAAGTAACAACAAAGCTGGAATAGGCCAGCCAACAACTGATACCCAGGAAATGATCCACTTGCTCTTCCCACCGTTGTCGTAATAAACACGGGAAAGTATAGATGAAGCAGGAAACGCCGCGAGCATTGCCGCACTGCTTAGAGCAAGAAGAATCCAATGTGAGATTGGTTTTCTTTTGAATGTTTCGGAAGCTGTTTGCCTGATGGCTGAGATCTGCTTCCATAATGTAGTCGAAGACTCTTGCGGTGTGTGCTCCGTTATATCCATCAATATGTAAGAGTCATCGTAAGACATGTGTTTTCGAGTAGTATATATTTGGTTTGAATCTCAAAAAGAGATGCAGGCCTGGACACAAATAGTATATAGCTTTGGAACTTTAGAAAATAGATGCAGCACAAGGAACAAAAGAGAGAAGAAAATTCATCTAATCACACTCAACATGACATATACAATTAAAGTATTTTTGTAAACAATACAATTGTGTAAAGATTCTTATCTTTTATATATATATATATATATATTTCCTTGAAACAGGTATTACCCTCACCATCATCATTATTATTATTTATTTGCAAGTTTGACTTGTCCATAGTCTAGACATTGAGTTTATGAAGAAACTAATAGCAACCAATTGTGATTAGGCAATTATTTAATCCTACTCAAGCCATTAAATGGTAATGAGGGAAAAGTTAAAGAAGGGGGTTATTCTAAGTTACTTTATATATTAATGAGTTTTTGAAACATCATAACAAAAATGCAATCAAACTCTTTCTTTCAAGGAATACCAATTGTTAAATGTTGCATAAAAATTCAAGTGAACATATAAGAAACATTGGTTGATATAATTAAATATACTCCAGCTTATCAGCTTAAACTTTCGGGTTGATTGGTAAATTAACAGAATTCAACATGATATCAAAGTAAGAGTTCTTGTGTTCAAATCCTTGCTGAGCATCCCTAATTTAATATTAATTCCCACTTAATATGTATTTTAAAATTTAAAGCTAGTGATTTTTTTTTTTTTTTTTTTTTTTTGATAGGAAACAGAAAACTTTCAATGATGATATGAAAAGTTACAAAAAGATAAACAAAGCTAGTGATTTTCTTAAAAGCACTCCTTCGTATCTTCAAGGAAGGAAAAACCTATAACACCTATCTTACTATATGTTTTCTCCTACTTGGATGTCTATCTCTCACTCATATTTGTAGAAACCAAACCAAAATTTGAAAACAAAAAATGTAGCTTTCAATAGTTTTTTTTTTTTTTTTAAGTTGGTTAGTATTCACCTACTTTTTTAAGGAAAGATGGACGTATGGTAGAAAGGAAGATGGATATATTGTAGGAAGGGTAGAATACATTGTAGGAAATTTGAGTGAGAATAGGCTTAAATTTCAAAACCCAAATGGTTATCAAACGGGGCCTTAGATAATACTTCTCCCAAGAATCCTAAATTTTAAAATCCTCACACACCTCAATGTTCATAATGTTCATCAAGTCCAAAACTGGGAAAAACTCCACGGACCACCTCCACAGTTAACTTATTGAAAAAGGTTTCTTGGTTACTCATTCTTAACTCTTGGAGCCATTTTTGGTAGCCCAGGAATCAAACCAGGATTCAGAATCTGGATTTAGCCCTTCTTGGTGTCAGTCCTGATATTTCCATGCGTCCCCTACGACTTGATCACGTTATTTACTTGTCCTAACTGTTTCTAAAAGTGAAGATTATCATCTATCCTTATATACTAATATGAGTCCTATCAACATGCTTTGTCCTTACTCACAAGCTAGTTAGGAAAATTTCTAGGAAATCACCTAAGTCCAGAACGCTTAACTTTGAAGTTCCTATAATCCAGTCACCGAAAAAGGTGTACCTGTTGTTGGTATAAGTAGCAATTATCAATTTTTTTAAACCTTTTTTAACCATGACTTGCATATTCTCATGATCTCTCGTTTGAATGTGATCATGGTTCATTCATGTATCCCTCCTAAACTCGGGCATCACACAGCCTTATCTCTGTTTCATGCTCCAGCTTTGCATGTTGTGGGCTGGTTTCTGTGTTATTGTATATTCTTCTATTTGCTCTATGGAATAATGGTTTTCTTCTTTTCCTTTGATATTTGTGAGTGTCTATGCCTACTTACGTGGTCCTAGACTATTTTCATAAGATATACCGCTTAACCCTCGACATTTGGATATCAAGTAAACTCGTAGGAAACTAATTCTTAGGTAGGTGGCTTATGATTGAACTACTATCTCTTAGTTATTAAGGCTCTTCTTAACCATCGGATCACTCTAGGATTTTTTTTTCCGATCATTTATAAGATAATATGTACACGTTTTAAAACCCCAAGAAAATTTCAAAGGCAACCTTACCCTATGATTGTAAAACTACCCACCAGGTTACGAGTTCAATCCATGGTGACCACCTACCTAAAAATTAATTTTCTACGAGTTTTTTTGGCATCCAAATGTTGCAGGGTCAGGCAGTATGTCCCGTGACATTAGTCGAGGTACGCGAAAGCTGACACGAAGAGTTACAAATATCAAAAAAAAAAAAAAATCAAATCCAGATCTCAAAAAAAAAAACATAAAGAGAAAGCTCACTAATCCTCTAATTCCCAATTAATTTCAAAACGAATCCCGTGTTCATATTTAACAATCACCAAACAAAACCCCATAAACAACCCAAAAATGAAATCAAGAGGCATAACAAAATCACAAAGAAAACAAACATTTGGGGGTAAAATAAGAAGAACCCAGTTCACAAATCAGCATAATATGCAAGAAAATGACAGAAAAAGAACCGGAGAAGGAGAAGTGGAAAGGCGGCTATGGCTGTCGCTGAATGCTCATCGGGGTTTTGGCGAAGGGATTATTTACTTAGTGAAAACAGTGACAGAATAAAATGTAGGCCCAAATTTCTGTCATGAACATGAAAACTGAAAAATCAATAAAATAATTCATTGTGTTTTGTGTGGCTGCAAAAGGATTTTTAGAAGATTCCAAGAACGTGGATGTTTGCACCACAATTCAGTTCTTTTATATTATTTTTTTCCCCAAATGTACAAAAACAATCTCTTTTTTTATTATTATTTTGATTTTTGAGAAAACAATCTCAAAACAATAATTTCACGTGGGCTTTATTTATTTATTTATAGTTTTTTAGACAAATTTATTTATTTATAGTTAAATTTAAAAAATAATGGGGATTTTGCATTAGAGATGTCCATTTTCACCGTGGGGCCGGGGCCCCGCGGGGACCCGCCCCGAACGGGGCGGTGAATCCCCGTTTAG
>JBBMEF010000021.1:6907508-6919582 GCA_037832685.1 Sicyos baderoa | reverse complement strand
ACTCAATCAGTGATCAATTGATTGAGTTCAATCAGTTCACTGATTGAGTCAATCAAATGAAAGGGATTGAACTCAATACTACATTGTTAGAAAGAAATTCGTACCTATAACCTAGTGCGGCGAGATCCGGATTCGAAATCAATCGTAGAAAATGTTCAATCAAACAATCCAAATTCGAAATCGTAGCAAAGTTGTCGAAGAAGAAGAAATCGGAGAAGAAGAAATCGGAGAAGAAGAAGTCGGAGAAGAAGAAGTCGGAGAAGAAGGAGTTGGAGAAGAAGAAGAAGTCGGAGAAGAAGAAGAAGCCGGAGAAGAAGAAGGTGCCGGAGAAGAGGAAGAAGACGAAGAAGAAGAAGTTGAAGAAGAAGAAGCTGAAGAAGAAGATGTCGGAGAAAAAGAAGCAGCGAAGAAGAAGAAAGGGTAGAATGGGAATTTTTTAAAAAAATATCCAAATTTTGCTATAAATGAATTTTTAAAAAGAAGTTGTTATAATTTTAATAAAGGTTTGGGATTTTGCTATACAATGCAAATTCCCAAAAATAATTATAAATATGGCTCTATATATAAAATTATTACCCTTCCTTACAAAGAAGAGAGAAAATAAAAATAAAGAAGATGAAGTCTAAGCCATTTTGAATTTTTTATTATTTTTTTCTTGTCAACTAATCAAATCTTAAACTATGGTAAAAGAAAATTTAACCAACCAAAATTAGACTTTCGATAATCGAGAGTAGTACTTTAACTAAAGAAAATATCTAATTGAAGAATTGCTTGTATGATAAAAAAAAGATAAAGTCTTCATTTATAACATAAAATCAAAACTAATTCATTTGTAGTAAAAAAATTTAAATTGAGTTCAATCACTAATACTCGGATAGAATTCAATTCTATCACTGGTTGAGTTCTATCATTGATAAAAAATCATGTGTTATGAATGAATTATTTTAAAAATTGTGTTGCAAATATAATACGAGAAGTAGAATATGCTTAGGAAAAGTTATTTTGTTTTCATGTACTTATTTCACTAATAATTACAAACAATATAATCATAAAAACTAAAGTTTGACTTTGAAATAAAGTTGTAAGAAAATATCTATGATTTAAGAACTAAACTTTTAGTTAACCTTTTAAAATTGTTTTAAAATTACCCAAAATTTAAACATATTTTACTGGAAACCATTATTAATTGATTAAATAGTTAAGAGATCTGGGAAGATCAAAATGTTGCTAAATGTAATTAAAATATCCCTAATTTGCTCCAGACATTGAACAAATATGCTTAGAATTTTCTTCCTTTCAATTGCTTTACTTTTTATGTCCAAATTGGGTCTATATTTGGATAAATCTTAAAATTGGTCTCTACTATTAATTTATTGTTTACCTTTGCGTAAAAAAGTTAGTCTCTAATATCTCTTTTTATAAATTATAGAAATGTCTTATGGTGTCTTTCTTGCATAAAATTATTACATTTATTTAATTAATTTTGATAAAAAATAATCAGTAAAATTGGGTATTTTGAAGTGCACTTGTGGGGCTGTGCAAGCTAGCAACAAAAAAGTAGGTAAAGAAATTGGATGCAGGTATTGTAAATATATATATAAAGAAAAAAAAAAAAAATTGTGGCTATTAAAGAGCCATACCAGCTGCAAATCTTTCTCAAATATAAATAGGGTAAGCATGCTTATTAGCCTATGACACAAGTATTTGTCCCACATTAATTTAGTTTTATCTTTTAAGTAAAATTTAATAAAACATTAAAAACTAAATAAATGTTAAGTATACTCACTCATAAATTTTCCAGATTCAATGGAAGAGACTAGTCCAAATCTTATCCAGATCACAACATTAGTGGTTGAAAAGTAAAAAAAGATGTGCAAAATGAAAGTAAGAAACTATATCATGCAACATAAAAGAAATTAATTCCTAAGGTCTATGCTTCTTCCAAAAGTTCCCAAATACTCAAAATATCTCCTCCTTTTCTAAGAACTCCAACTTCCTTGCTCATAACCAAGTCGCACTTCACCGATTTGCAAATAATCAAATCTTTTTCGATAAAACTCTCACATAAAGAGCTTTGAGACACTAATAAGAATTATCCTCGTAACGTATTTGTTAAGATCTAACACTGCAGTATTGAATAATTGAATAATTTATTGATAGTAATTTCTCAAGAACCAGAGTAAAGCCTCAAGTTCTTGGATAGCCCCTACCTGACCTAATTCTTCCTACTTATAGTAATTCTTGAAAATTACTGAACTACCCTTCATTAAACATAATAAATCATATTTCCTAATAACGTAAATACTATAATACTAATAAACTCTAATAACATAATAATATAATACTAAAGCCCTAAATACTATTCTTCACTTCTTATTGCGCTTCTTGTATACTTGTATCGCTCTCAGGATCGTATCAGTATCATCTCACTCTGAATTTGGAATCCCAATAATGATTATTAGGGTAATAAATTGTGATTACTCTGATAATCACTATTAATCTCAATCTCATATAATCGCTAGTTGCACTCAAATTGAGACAACAAAAGTTTTCCACCATCAAGAGTCAGCCACTACAAACCAAACCAAACCAAACAGCAATAAGAAACTTACAATGAAGTTTGACATCAAAAGGAGTTAACTAATAGTTTGACATCCAAAATGGCACCAAGTGCAAACTTGTCCTATTCTTTCCATTTACAGAGTTTGCAAGCAAAATGACAAAAAAGAGGTTGTGGGGGCAATAAGTGGTTCAATCCAAACAAGATGAGATAAAATTTGTCAAACCTTATATGGGACATTGAGATTAATAACCAGTAGAAGAGTAAATGCAGAAATGACCAATGTCTTATCAACAACCAACAGGGCAGGCTGAGATTGTGGAATGGAGCCCAGCTACAACATCCTAAAATGGCATCTGCAAGCACTCAATAATGGCAATGAATTAGGGCCTCAATCTTGCAGATAATTCTCAAGAAAGATTGCAAAATCCCACAAGAAAACTGGTTAAGTAAATGAAAATCTTGAACTAATAATGGTATAGATTATCATATTGAACTTTCACAAGTGATTGATTTTTTTTTTTTTTTTTTGATATCCGTGGGCCAACTTTTGGGCACCTCGACTAGTGTCATGGGACATACCGCCTGACCCTACAACATTTGGATGCCAAAGAATCTCATAGGAAATTAATTCCTAGGTAGGTGACCACCATGAGGTTTGAACATGTCACCTTATGCATCCTAAGACCCCCTTTGACCAATTGAGCTACCCCATGATGGTTCACAAGTGATTGAACTAAATTAGACTTTCATCAATGATTCATTACTACCATTCCTTGATTGAACACATGTAACCCCAGAACTACTTTATTGAGTTTTGAAGTTAATGTCATTTGTTTTTTAGTTTTTTATTTTAAATTCTTGACAATCAATTCTATAAATACACTTTTTACCTATGAATTTTCTTATTTTGCAGATACGTTTTAGAAAACCAAACTATATTTAAAAATAATTCAATAAAAAAGTTTCCTATTTTTTAAAATTTGGTTAAAGATTCAAATGCTTCCTTTAAGAAAAATAAGAACACTGCTCAATAGGTATAAAATGTGTACTTATGAGTTATGACCAAGAGGTCATGACTCGAGTACAAATCTTCCACTCCCATTATTAAAATTATTATAGAGAGATGTAAAAATAACAAACTTAATTTTAAAAACAGAAAATTAAGGCCCCATTTGAATTTTGATAACCATTTGGTTTTTTATTTTTTATTTTTCAAATTTAAACTTATTTTTACTCAAACTTCCTACCATGTGTTCCACCTCTCCTACAATGTATCCATCTTTCCTGAAAGAAAATAGGTGGATGCTTACTAACTTTAAAAAACAAAAACAAACTTTTGGAGGCTACTTTTTTTTTGTTTCTAAATTTAGATTTGGTTTCTACAAATATAGGTAAGATATAGATATCTAAGTAACAAAAAACATATGGTAAGATAGTTGTTGGAGGCTTAAATTTCAAAAACAAAAAACAAAATGGTTGAGCCTAAATAATTATCAAACACAACATTAATAGCACAATTTCATTTTTGGACTGCTAACTATGTGTTAAGTTATGGCAAGTGAAAAAAAGCCCAATTTCTTCAGGTCACACAGAAAACATTTTTTACTCAAGAACCAAGTTACTAATTCATCTTCATGACCAAATTGAGAATTAAGCAAGTAAGCAATGCACATACCCAAGAAGGCCCCGGCCTTGCCATGATCTGGGTGTCACAGTCAGATTGACAGGAGTACCATGCCTCATAACTACAACAGGTATTGGACGATCTTGATTACTCTGTGCTTCGAAGGCAAGCTTATGCAACAGATCGTCACCGGCCTCGACATTCCCAAATTTAAGAACTTGATCACCTAGCTGTAATCCATCATCTGCGGAAGGCGATGCATCGGCTATTTCATCTACCAGTGCAAAAGGTATACTACCATTTGCATCTATCTCCATGGTAGTGGAAGAGTTACTCTGAGAAATACCATTTGAGGTTGGGGATGCAACAATTGTGACAGATGACCTTTGGTCATTTGAACCTTCTGTATTCCCTAATGGTTGAATTAAATTAGGAAGAATCAGAATCAGAATTGGTCCCCAGATGATTATTCAAACATCACATATATCTTGAGACAAATTTCAATAGATATCTGACTTCTGAGGGTGGTTCTAATACATGATATACACTTAATATAGATGAAATCGGCAGACATTTTTCATGGATTAAAATAGGGAACATTTTTTGTTTCCTTTTTGGTATCCGTGGGTGCTAGTGCCAGCTTACGTACATTTTGACTAATCTCATGGCACGAGCTTTGGTTGTCAAAAAAATCAGTAGAAAATTAATTCCTAAATAGACCATCCCCTCTTAGCTCCCAAGGCCATTTTTACCACTGGGCCCACTAACCCAAATTGATTATTAAATCTCAACAAATAGTATTGTAGTCCCTAGATATTATCATTGATTGCTTGCTAGTTTACACAAACCTAAGCCAACTCTCTTTTCTCCTACAATATTATCTTTTCTCCTTCCAGGCCACTCCTCTCTTTTACTTAGTCTCCATCTTCACTTCCACTCTAAATTCTCCAAACTACACTTTCCCCTTTTTCATGCATCAAAATATTTTATAGGAGTAATAAACAAGATTTAACTTGTTCATTCAATAGAATCTCATTATGTTGCACAAGATATAACAAATGTAGAACAACATTCTCAAGTAATCAGTCACAGTTTGAAAATAAAATTAACTTCGAAATTGCTGAGAACTAATTTCATGAACACTTCACCCCACTCATAACCCATGTTAAATTTATTTTAGTTGTAGGTGTAGTGAGTTCAGTGGTTGCTACCACTAAGTACTAAGAACACACCGATCTTTAACGATACTCACCAATCTTTAGATAGCCTTATTGAATCCTCAATCCATATGGGGTCTATATTGGTGTCATCGTACCCCAACTTTTTGTAACTATGACTTCACTACTAAGTGGGTGTACGTTGATGTCACTGAGCTACTGCTCATGTTGGCAACTATGACCTCACTACTTTATTTAACCATTGGCAGCACATGATGTAATAGTCCAAATCATTTTTTGTACATTTTCATACATCAATGAAAAGTTTCTGTTTCATATCCAACAAAAAAGTACTGACAACACACTGAAAATTTAACCCCTTTTTATAGATTTTTAGGAATTGACGTGGCTTGTTAACAATAACATATACTTAGGTAAGGAAATTAGCTAACTGAACGAACACACGAAGATCTAATCTATCCCCTTCATAAAAGGAAGCAGAGTCCAAATTGTATAAGCATTGAATCCTCCCTGAATTAGTTAACTATGAAATAGAAATTCTACAGTAGCTGCAACTGAGGAATGTATTTCGTTTCTTGTTTTAAAAAAAGAAAGAAACTGAGGCATGTAACTTGTAAAGATAATCGACAACTTCAGTAGCACATTATCATCTCCTCACAATTACCTGCATCCCTAGAAAGCGAAAAGCTGGAAGCAGGCTTTGCAGAATGCAACACTTGAATGTTCTGATTAATCTTTTCTGTGATCTCCATGTAGTCATTCTTCAGCTCTACAAATAATAGAATAATAGGTCAACACTTTGATGTATAATAATTTATGTGAGAAAAGTTAAAAGTTGAACACATATTCGTTTAGCGATATGTTTGAGGAAAATACGTCCATATTTAGCATCAGGAAGACAAATTTGATAGTGAACCACTTAATCTATGACACATCCCGCCATCCACATTAATAGTGAACCTAATCTATATGATATTTAGAAACAGAAGGAACAAAACAAAAAGACAATAGAATTGCAAAGGCATTCAGAAGTAATATCTCAATATATTTTTTTGTAACAAGGGTACCACGCCCGAAATATATTATATCTCAATATTGAAAAACAACAGAAAGAACAAATTCCATAATTTGATTCAAATTCTTACATACCGAAGCAGCAACAGAGAAGAACACATTTCCAACTTCAGACGAAGTACAACTTGCACGTATTATAGTTTTAAAAAAGGAGAGGCCGTATTATAGCATCCTTTTAACAAAAAAACCTTATATGGTCAAAAAGGTCTTAAGAAACCAAAACGTATGAGTTCAATTCAGGGTGGTTACGTCACCTACCTAGGAATTAATTTACTATTTTCTATGACATCCGAATCAAATGTTTTAGGATAGGCGGTATATCTCATGAGAATAGTCGAAGTATGCATAAATTGGCCCGGACGCTCACGGATATTTCATAAAAAAAAAACTTACAAGTATTATATTTATAGTATCCAATCCCTCTAAGATTAAAGAGGCCATGACGGGGGATTCTGGACCTAATGATAAACTATTTTACTCTCAAACAGTACTATTGAACACTCTTTTAACACATAATGACTAATTAACTACTCGTTTGGGAATTAGTGTTAGTAGTGGTGGAGTGGTTGTTAGTTAGTGCTTGAAACTATGTTTATAATGAAAAGAATGGCACTCTACCAGTAAGCTGACGACGCTCGGACCGAATAACGGGAATGTCAATATCCGAACGAGGAAACCCCTGCAAAAAGTTTATATATAAGTTCTAAACAAACAGGCATCTAATGAACGTACTGCAACAATTTATGAAGCTTCTTCTGGACTCAGTTTGACTAAAAACTACCATCCATTTCACATAAAAACAAACACCGATAGTAAACTTGCAATCTAAACAACTTCCAAACTCAATCATGCAAGCACAATGTAGAAATAGCAAATGAATTAAGAATAAGACGCGATTGTACTGAAATTTCATGCTCAAAATGGAAACAAAACCTAATAAGAACAGGAAAGCAAAGGAAGTGCAATAAATTTCGTCCGATCGTGGAAATCGAGAAAGAAAAAAAAAAAGACGGCGTCGTAATTTGAAATCGCACCTCGGAGTCGACAAGATTTCCAGAGAGTCCAGGACCGCCGGGCTGACAAAGACGAGAAATGATGGCGTCCATGTGAGCCTCGATAGCGCTCCTCTTCTGCATCAGATCCATCGTCTCCGATTTCAAATTGGACGCCACCATTTTTCCCGATTGGAAAGGTTCTTCGCCGTCGTAGATTGAGGGTTTCGTGCCGGAATTGATCAACTGTGAGGACTGAGGGCTATACAAAGATGAAAACTGTTTTTATTTTTATTTTTTATTTTTTAAATTTAAACTTACAAAAATCTTTCTCAAAATTTGTTTTAGTTTTTGAAATTTTATTGATATTGATTTTTTTAAAGTGAAAAATAGGTTACAAAGTAGAAGGTGTGAAAGTTGATATCTCTTTTTTCCTTTATTGTCAGACTATATTGATAAAGTTTTGTAGAGATTTTACGAGTAATAATCGATTCTATTTAAGATAAACATTTGTCAGATTAGATTAAAGACGATAGTCAATGTAAGTATTGTTAATCAATAACATGTCAATCATCTAAGATATTGATTAATTGGATTAATTATTGTGAATTTTTTTATTATTCACATGTTTTTATCATGCTAAATGCAGGTTCATACTCTATATTCACAACAAGTTTTTTGTTGCAACTCCTCCATAACAATCTACATCCAAATGAGCTATTAAAAAAAACACTCGATTTCTAACTACTCAAATTAACTTCTCATTCAAAACCTCATCCAAACATTTCCCTAGTCATTTAATTATTTTTTAAATAAAAAATATTCTAATGTGATGATTAAAATTAATTTCTTAACATATTTCTCTTGTGATTATTATCATTTATCTTATGTCTTTATCATAGAAAGTTATTGAATATTATCTCAAACTAATTAATATTGAGCAATACATACATAAGAGTGAATAAGTATTTTGGAAATATTTACGCGCATGTTTTTTTTTTTAAATGACTTTGATTGATGGAGAAAGAAATGTTAAAATAGAAAGAGAAATGCAAAAAAGTAAAAAATATGTGTGGTTCTAAGGGTTGGTAAGTTTCTTTAAACTTCTTACTCACCCTTAAGTAAATATTGCTCATTAATATTCTTTTAACTTTTTATATAGTGCAATGTGTTTTAAATTTTCAAGTTTAATATTATATTCAAAATTGATAGGAAGAATCTAGGAAGTTTAATAAATAAACATTTAATTATAACGTTAATCTTGATGTAATGATAAATAACAAATCTAATTAAAAATCAATATGTGTTATAATAAGAGTTTAATTTTCATCTCATGAATTTGACATTAAATTTAAACTTTTGTAGTAGCTAAATTATTTAAATAATTTAAGGTAAAGATTGATTCACACCTTGTTAGTTGAGTTTTTAAATTCGTCCAAACTATTATTTTTTTATTTTTACTTTGAAAAAATTATGATTATAAATTTTAAATTTTTAAAATTTATTTATTGTCATTACAATATTTCATATGTTTTTTTTTTTTAATTACAATGATTGGGGGTGGGAGAGACTCAAATCCAAGACCTTTTAAGTTACTTTAATTTTAAATTACCGTTAATTTTAATTGTATAATATTTTGAAACAAAACTTTAATATATTGATAAAAAAAATTGTTGAAACAAAACTTTAATATATTTATGATTATAAATTATAAATTTCTAAAATTTATTTATTGTTATTACAATATTTCATATGTTTTTTTTTTTTTTGATTACAATGATTAGGGGTGGGGGAGACTAGGGGTGGGGGAGACTCGAACCCAAGACCTTTTAAGTCACTTTAATTTTAAATTATCATTAATTTTAATTTTAATTTTAATTCTATAATATTTTGAAACAAAACTTTAATATATTGATAAAAAAAATTGTTGATATAGATTTTTTGAAATTTTAAAGATCAAAAGTATTTTTTAAACTTTTCCTTTTCTTTTTGTATATATGAAATAAAACTTTAACGGTTGTCAAATAGTATTTTTCAAACGATTTTAAAGTTTAAGGGTAATTTTACAACTTTTCAAAGTTTAGAACACAAATTTTATAGTTCATGGGTATGTTTGATAATCTAGCCTATATTTTATTTAAAATTTTATTTATTTTCATTTACAATCCAAAAGAAACCAACATATCTATTGAAATTTTAACATGAATCCTAAAATTATATGTTCTAACCTTTTTAATATATGTGACTGTTCGGACCAGTTTCCGCGCACCTCAATTAATGTCAGGAGATATACCGTCTGACTCTTTTCAATCTATCTAGAATCGCTCACTTGAAGCGTCCCGTATCACTCACTTGAAGGGTCTCGTAAGTGTTCAGATCGTTAGGACGAGATGCACTCGAAGGTTGTTTGGTTGTATTGCATGTAGTGGTAAGATGCTTGTTGTTGTGTTACTTTTGTACACGGATGGCTGCGGATGGTTATGCGAGTTTTTTTTTAGTACAAATTGACGAATGAGATTACAGATACAGATTCAAGAGATCGAACCTATGACGCTGGTATTGAACTAGTTTACAACCAAACAATAAAATCATTGCGTCACTGATTCATTCGGTGGTTATGAGAGTTATCTCATATCTCTTTAATCATTTTATTTATTTTCATCTACATTCCAAAAAGAAACCAACATATCTATTAAAAAATTTAACGTGAATCCTAAAATTGTATGTTCTAAATTTTAAGTTTATCATCGTTATATGTTCTAAATTTGCGTGTATCATCTTTTAGCCAACATGAGCAAAGCTCTAACAACATTTTGTATGATATAGAAACCACGAGATTACGAGTTCAATCCCCCTACCCTTAATGTATTGAATAAAAAAAGAGTGTATCATCTTTTAACTGTTACTTCAAAAGCAATTTTATTTAAATCATTTTAGCCTTTAACATTGTTGTTTATTTCTAGTTTTTTTAGAAAACTTTGTACACTTAATGGTTTTAGAAGATGTTTGGATGTGAAATTTTAGAATGATTATAAATGAGGAGTTATTTTAAGTGTTTAGAAAATTCAGTTTTAGTAATAGCTTGTTTCAATGTAGTTGTTTGTAATTGGGTTGTAGTTAACAAAGGTTTTTGTAGAGAAGTTGCATACAATAACTTATTTGGATGTTGTAAAAAATGAGTGATTAGTTTGAGGAATTAGAAATGAATGATTATTTTGAGTGGTTAAAATGAATGATCATTTTGAATGGTTAAAATGAGTGATTATTTTGAGTGATTAAAATAGCTCGTTTGGTTGTAATTGTTTGAAGAAGAGTTGTAAAAACTCGTATGTAATAGCTCGTATATTACCTTAAACAAACACCCGTATAGTGAAAAATATAATTGAATATCTATAATTTGTATAAAAGAAATAAGAAGAGAAAAAAAGGCAAAGTATAATCATGCGGGGATAGCTCAGTTGGGAGAGAGCGTCAGACTAAAGATCTGAAGGTCGCATGTTCGATCCACGCTCACCGCAAACAATAACATTTCTCAAATGTAACGACTGTAGACAATTTGTGTGAAAGTGTACAAGTTGATATCGTTCTTGGTGTTGGACACATGTCTCTTATTTTGATCCAATTTCAATGACTTGATTTTTTTTTTAGTACAAATTGAGGGAGAGGGATTACAATACCGACTCTTTCAGAGTTCGAACTCGTGATGCTGGTGTTGAACTGGTTTACAACCAAATAATGAAACTACTGCGCCATTAATCCTTTCGGTGACTTTTGATTTTCTTCTATAACTTTTGACATCATTGCAACATTGTCATATGATAAAAAATACCGTTAGCAATGACAATTTATGTGAGTGATTATAAATAATATCACAACAATCGAATGAGTCAATAACGTGATTAGTTATCTAGTTCGGTGTTAATCTGTTTCTGAGTTCGAATGTGTATTTGTAACCCCCTTTTCTAAATTTATCCTAAAAAATAAAAATAAATAAATAATATTACAAATAATTATTTTTTGTTACCAAATCGAACCCACTATGCCAACGTGCTCCCACTTGTTTTTTGGTACAAGTAAGAAAGCACAAATCTTCTAATTTTTACACAATAATTTTTACACAATAATTTTTGAGTAATTACGATAGATATTCACATCTCAAACTTATATACAAAACTATCCAAATCTCAAACTAATTACAAATCTATTTATTTATATTTAAATAAATAAAATTATTTTTAATTAATGGCAATTATACCCTCACGAATTTAATTTCTAATTGTTTTATTATCATTCGAAACTGAAATCGTATGCATCTTCTGTGTAATTAATAGTTTCCATTTATAAAAGTTAATAATTTGAAATTCATTTTGCCATAAATAAAAGTCAATAATTTCTCTCTTATAAATTATTTATATCTTGATTTATCCACAATTTAGTGTTAATTATTTCCATATTTGCTCTTAATACGGTTCTTTCCATTTTCAAAACGCATTTTACCCAAATTTCAATATTTAATGTTTAAAATTAAATATTTGGCTAAATTATAGAAAATGCCCCTATACTTTCAAGTTTGTCTCAAAAATACCCCTAAACTTTTAAAAGTATCAAAATTGCCCTTGAACTTTAACAAAAGTTTCAATAAT
>JBBMEF010000021.1:6889184-6906781 GCA_037832685.1 Sicyos baderoa | reverse complement strand
ATTCCATAGATAATTGATTTAACCCAACAAATTCTTTCTCTTTAGAGATTCTTAGAGCTGGAGAGAAAGTGAACCCAGGAAGATGGATGAGAGAAGTTTGAAGAGAGATAAAAAAAAAAAAATCAAAATAATATTATTTTATTGTATTTTAACGGCAGACTAACTCCAATTTAACTGTAGGGACTAATTTTAAGCTTCATCGATAATTGAGGGACTAAATCTGGACTTTTGAAATTTGAAGGACTAAAATAGAACTAATGGTAAAGTTGAGGGACCAATATGGTATTATAACCTTTATAATATTATTAAAAATGAGTAATTAAAAATAAGGAGTTATTTTTTGTGATAAAAATGCGATGATATTTTAAATAATTATGGTCCCGTTTGATAACCATTTGATTTTTTGGTTTTTGCTTTTGAAATTTAAGCCTATTCTTAATCAAAATTCTCTTCCACCATTCATACAATTTATCCATATTTCTTTAAGAAAGTAGGAGGATACTAACTAACTTTTAAAAACAAAAACAAACTTCTGTAAGCTATTTTTCTTTGTTTTTAAAGTTAGTTGGTATTATCCTACTTCCTTAAGAAATATGAATATATTGTAGGGAAGTGGAAGACATTGTAGTAAATTTGAGTGAAAATAAACTTAAATTTCTAAAAAAAAGAAAAAAAATCAAATGGTTACCAAACAAGGCCTATTAAAATTCGTTTGGATGCAATTTTTTAAAAAGTAATTAATAAATACTTTTTCTAAATCCTCTATAAATTCAACAAACAAACACTCCTTAAAAAACTAAAAAAAATTAAAAATTAAACGACGTGACAAATAATTATTAAAAAAATAAAATTTCGATTAAGTCTAACTAATTTTATAAAATATTAATATTTTATATGTAATTTCTTGTTAACTTATTACATAACTTAAATTTAAATGTGTTTCTAGCAAATATTCGAGACCTTTAATTTTTTTAATTAATTTTTACTTTTTTATTCTAAAATTATAGGATTAATATGTTTTTTTTATAAAAAATAAAATGAATTAATCAATTTAACCAACCAATTTAACTAATTAGTCAATTTAATATCATTTTTAAACAAATCGATAAATCATTTTGGAGTCATTTTTTATCAACAATCGATGAACACCCGATGACACCCCGACACATAGGTGGACAGCAAAAAATAAATCATGCCTACCCCGTATCTAAATATTTCTTTTAAAAGCTTAAAAAAGAAAAATAACGTGTAAACCATAAACTTACAAAAAAAGTAAAAATAAAAAGTTAATTAATGGTCTAATTATATAATTATATAACACATAGCCGACAGCAAAAAAAAAAAAAAAACAATTAATGCAGCCGGTATTCAAATATCCTCTATTCTTTTCCCAATAAAACTATTTATTTTTAACCATTTATTTATCTAATTTCTTTAAAATTTATATAACTATTAAATATAATTCATCTATAAAAACTTAAATTTAAATGAGCTACTATTACAACTTCAAATTTTAATAGTTCAAAACAACTAACTATTTAAAAATATTTGAATATAAAATTATAAAGTGATTATAAAAGAAAAATTATTTTAAGTGATTAGAAATTTGAGTTTTAAGGCAAGTTTCACCCATAGACAAAGGAGGAGTTTGAAAAGAATAGTCAATTTTATGTGCTCTATGAACTTCTATAAATCCACCCAATTCCTACCCAACTACACGCGTGGGTGCTACGTTTTTTATTTAAATATTAAAATATTAAAAAACTACTCAATATCTATTTTTTTATTTAAATAAAAACTTCAAACATTTTCTTTCCATTCCATCAAACATAACTTTATTATTTAAAGACGATTAAATATCAATTTTTTTATTTAAATAAAAACTTCAACCATACTCTTTCAATCACATCAAACATAACTATCATTTTCCCAAACATAAACTTATTCTCTCTTATTTTCTCATCTCAATTCATCCCTTCAAAGGCAAACATGTCCTTAGGTGGTAATTTAATATTTTAAATGGTTAAAAATAAATAATAAAAAAATGCATGATTAGTTATAATATTGTTTGAAAGTGAAATTTATTTATAATAACTTTGTTAATTACAACAAATAAAATAAAGTTGGCCTTAGCCCATGTGAGTGGTTCATACAAAAAAAGGCAACAAACAGAGACCCAATCCACCATGGAAATGGAAATGGAAATTACGATTCTATCTCTTCTCTCGCAAATCGATGATTCATTGATTTCACTTTGCTGACGCCTTGACTATAAATAATGGCCGCCATTGCTGCATCATTCTTAGCTTCTTCTTCTTCTTCTTCTTCTTCATCTCATTCCTTTCGTTCCATCTTTTTCAACCAATTTACCCATTTTTACCGCCCTTCTTCCCCTGCTTCTCTTCGGCTTTCTTTCGCTCTTGTTCCCTTCTGTTCTCGTGGAGGGAAGTTCATGGCTCACTCACTTGCCCGCCCCAATCTCGGCCTCACCAATCCCACTCCGAATGAAGCCCCCCAGGTGATCAGGACATCCATTTTTTTACTGCCCATTTGTTGTCTGTTCTTGATTCTCTGTTTTTTCGATTTGTAGTGGGGTTTGTTTGATTGATGTTTTGGAATTGAATGTTGATTTTTTTTAGTGGGTTTTCGAGACTGAATCGAATATGATTGTGTTCATGATTTTGGAAATGTGGGTTGTAAGGATTTAGTTTGCTTTGGTCCCTTTGTTTGTTCTTTTGCTCCGTAGATCGTGTTTTGTTTGCTCGGTTGCAGTTTTTTGAAAATGGTATCAATTGTTCTAACAGTCTGAACGATTAGGTTGAATGTTAGTTTCTTGGAAGGCTTTTGGGTGTCCTTGTTTTGATTGTTTGCTACCTGTTTGTGAAAATGTCTCAAAGGTATCTTTTGGGGCAAAAGACATTGATGTTTTGGAATGGAAAGGGGACTTGCTTGCTATTGGTGTGACAGAGAAAGATGTGGCCAAGGATGAAAATTCCAAGTTTAAGAATCCAATTTTCAACAAGCTGGATTCGCGCCTGGGAGGATTGTTATCCGAAGCCTCTGGCGAGGAAGATTTCACCGGAAAGACGGGCCAGTCGATGGTTCTGAGATTTCCTGGTCTTGGAGTTAAGAGGGTTAGTTTGATTGGACTTGGACAGTCAGCTTCAAATGTAGCAGCCTTTCGAAGTCTTGGCGAGGCTGTTGCATCAGCAGCAAAGGCATCTCAAGCAAGTGAAGTTGCTATATCCCTTGCCGCCCCGGAGGAACACTCTTCTGAATCCAAGCCTAACATTGCCTCAGCCATTGCATCTGGTACTTGTTTCATCTTAGCATATGGACAAGTGAGCTGTTTGTTGTTTGTATTTGACATTGAATTCTCTCTGTTGTTTGAATGGATTACAGGGACTATACTTGGGATATTTGAAGACAAACGATATAAAGCAGATTCCAAAAAGTCTGCTCTTAAATCTGTGGAAATTATTGGTCTTGGATCTGGACCTGAAGTTGATAAAAAGTTGAAATATGCACAAGATGTTAGTTCTGGAATAATTCTAGGAAGAGAGCTCGTAAATTCGCCTGCAAATGTTCTTACCCCAGGTTTGCTTCTAAATTTTTAGTCCATTACTCTTCAGCTACTAATGGAACATTTGGTATACCCTGTTTTTTTTTTTTTTTTTTTTCAATTTTCCATTGGCATGATTTTTAATGTCGGTACATTTTTGCATCTGTACCCTGAAGCAAATATTTGACTTTCACATTGATGCAACATTTCATAGCATTTATTTTAATAATTGATGTCAATGTATGTTACTGACTTCGTTAAATTACAACCACGTATTAGCGGCACTGGCAGCGGAGGCTACAAAGATTGCATCAACCTACAGTGATGTTCTTTCTGCTACCATTTTAAGTGAAGAGCAATGCAAAGAGTTGAATATGGGCTCCTATCTTGGCGTTGCTGCAGCCGCCACAAATCCTCCTCACTTTATCCACTTGTGTTACAAACCTCCCAGTGGAGCTGTATCAACCAAATTGGGTTTGGTTGGGAAAGGATTAACCTTCGACAGGTGATTATACATTTGTCCAAATGCCAACATTCTTTAGTAAATGCTGAGTGAAATGAGAAATGGATGTGTACTGAACTTTTCTTTTGTAAGAAGGATGCACATTGAACTTCAATCAAAACAACATAAAGTTAATTAAGGTTTCATTTATGACCTTAAGTCAAAAACTGGTGGGTAACACTTTGTTTTTCTTTCTTTCCACTAGTGGTGGTTATAACATTAAAACTGGACCTGGATGTTCAATTGAAATAATGAAAATTGACATGGGAGGATCAGCAGCAGTTCTTGGTGCAGCAAAAGCCATTGGCCAAATCAAGCCTCTTGGAGTGGAGGTAAAATATTTGAGTTGTTCAGCCCTTTTAATGTCATTAGTATCTTAATCGTGCTAGTAAGTTCTATGAGCTGGGTTTTTTTTTCTTTTTCCAAACAGGTTCATTTTGTTATTGCTGCCTGTGAGAACATGATAAGTGGAACTGGCATGAGACCTGGGGATATTATCACTGCTTCAAATGGAAAGACGATTGAGGTATGTCTTCTTCGATTGATTGACCCACGAAAAGGATCATTGGGCTATAATCATTGTGACAATTTCTGTTTACATTGAGTTTGGACCCAAAATTATATCCCCAGTCCCCACTGTACAAATTATAGTAATGTACATCTCATTTTAATAACCTTCTATTGGGCCAATTTTCAGGTTAATAACACTGATGCAGAAGGCAGACTTACTCTTGCTGATGCATTGGTATATACTTGCAAGCAGGGTGTTGACAAGGTATAACATTTTAATAAATTAACATTTGATGATTGATTAATTTTGATTGAATGTCAATGACTCAACATTGTGGATTGATTAGATACTTAATTAATAAATTAAGTCTAACATTGAACTTCGCTCATGTTTAGGCAAGGGAGAATTCATTATCATAATGTAGGTTCCTCATAGTGAATATTTTGTGTATCAGCCTTTGATCATTAGGAAATTAAACCTCCGAGCTCCGACATATCTGTAGTTCTAAGAATAATGAACAATGAATCTGCCTTTTTTGAAGTATGCCAGATTCTGCTCTTTGTCGCTCTATTCATTAATTAACAATGAACCTCCCTTTTTCCATGCAGTCTTTATTGTTATTAAATCATATACGTGATGATGCTTGAGTAGATTAGAACATGTGCATGATCATTTATAAATTACCTGCATGTATAAGTAAGATAAAATTGTATTCTTTTTCTTGGCATTACTCCGTAACCACCAGTTAATACTAATAGTTCTGGAAATTGGTTCTATTCTAATTTTTAATGCAACATAAAATTGCTTCACAGGTAATTGACTTAGCTACTCTAACTGGTGCCTGTATAGTTGCTCTCGGGCCTTCAATTGCAGGTACGATACTTATGTTTTTTAGTCAATCTGAAGATAAGAACTTGACACTAGATTTCTTAAAAACTTTGGATCATCAAAGACAAGGTAGAAAATGGGTAAGGGTTTGAGGTCTTAGGTTCGAGCCATTGAGTGAGCTTAAAAAATAAAAAAAATCTTAATGTATCCCGAGTCCACGCCGTGGGATGGGTGTGGCTACCTCCAAAGCTTCTACTTCCTGGTTATAAAATAATGGAAACTGTGGAACATTGGTAGAAAAAAAACTGAATAGTTTTTTTTTTTTTTTTTTGAGAAAAAGAAAAAAAAAACTGAATAGTTGAAGACACTTCCATTGTCAAACCTTTTCCTTTTTCCCCCCCTCAAAAACCTGCCTTTAAAGTTGGGAACTACAAAAGAACCATCTTTTGGTCAATAATAAACGTGAAGAATAGTTATGTTTCGATAGTCTTTTTGTAATTTTCATCCATCAATGAAAATTTTCGCTTCCTATAAAAAAAATCTGTCAAAGTGGCTGATCAAGCACCAGCTATGATCCCCCCCTTGGGTTCAAACGGGAACTTATTCCAATTATACAAGGATCAACAGGCTTGTATGATATCTTATTGAGTATTACACTGGAAAAGCTAATCTCATTTTGGTCTGATTTAAGATGCAATATCACCACCACAGAAAGAAAAAAGATTACTTCTCACTTCTTCCAAAGGTTGATTGTTTTATCAATGATGCCAAAAGGAGCCAAGCTCCCGTGCATGATGTATGATCCAGTATCTAAGATGATGTAAATAGTCAAGTAACCATTATGGGGTAGCTCAATTGGTCAAAGAGGGCCTTGAGATGCATAAGGCGATGAGTTCAAACCATGGTGGCCATTTACTTAGGAATTAATTTCCTAGGTGTTTTCTTGGCATCCAAATGTTGTAGGGTCAGGCGGTATGTCCCGTGATGGTGATATTAGTCGAGGTGTACAAAAGGTGACTCGGACAGTCACGGATATAAAAAAAAATGTAAATAGTCAAGTGGTTCGTGTGAAATATAGTGTGTTATCGATCGTATGAAATCCCTTTTTGTTTTCAGGTGTCTTTACGCCCAGTGATGACCTGGCAAAAGAGCTATTAGCTGCTTCAGAAGCTAGTGGTGAGAAATTTTGGAGAATGCCGTTGGAGGATAGTTATTGGGAATCAATGAAGTCGAGTGTGGCCGATATGCTCAACACTGGTGGTCGTTCAGGTGGTGCCATTACAGCTGCTCTGTTTCTGAAACAGGTGCATTTCATCTTCTTTGTTCCATCACGTTCTATTGTTACTAACTGAATTTTCTATAAGAGAGTAGTTTGATCGTCTCTTTCACTTTCATCAAGCGTTTATGGTCGATCAATTAATGTCTTAAGTAACTAGCTCTAGTAGTCAACAAGAGCAATAATTCAACCTAGCATGATGTATAACTTATGATCAAAAGATTAGGAGTTCGATCCCCACTTTAAATGTTGCCGAATTCAAAAAAAAACTCTAGTAATCTACTATGCCTCTGGAAATGAGATAATAACCTCTTATAGTTCTGTGCTTGAGAAGACTTGTGTTTGGAAATTTTGTTCTGTAGTTTGTTGATGAGAAGGTCCAATGGATGCACATTGACATGGCTGGTCCGGTCTTCAGTGACAAGAAGCGTACCGCAACTGGGTTTGGTGTCGCCACACTTGTCGAGTGGGTTTTGAAGAATTCTTCGTAAGCAATCGCAGGTCGAAGGGTGGACGATGGAGACCTTGACTATATCATCAGCTGTGCTATAAATGCTATAGGAGGTTTTATTTGTTGCCCAGCACCATGAGATCAATCTGAATAAAAGTTGTGAGCAGCATCTGTGGTTTATTTGATGCTTTTGGTGGGGTTTGAGGAAAATTGATTGTTGTTTCAAAAAGAAATTCAAGACCAGTGATTTTTATCTTCTGGACGTTCCTTCTATTTTCTCACTTATCTACAATGAAATTATATTAGAATTTTCTTGTTTCTTTCATTGGATTTTGTAGAGGAATATTTTTATTTAGTAATTTTGAGTTTACATAAAATAAAAGTAAGTAAAAGATAGTTATAAATCAATAATAAATGGTATACGTGAAAGTCTAGAATTTTTTGATTGATACAATTAATAATTAATATTATTACTGGATTAGTGGCGCAATGATTTTATTGTTTGATTGTAAATCAGTTCAACGTCGACGAGTTTAATCATTGAAATAGGTATTTGTAATCCCCCAACATCTACTCAAAAAAAAAATTAATATTCTTAATTAATGCAGCTTCAAATCTTAGGATTATAAATTGTTTTTTTCCTGATAAAAAAAGCTAACGTCTTTGCCTTCTAGTAAAATTTTGGAGATATATATATAAATAAATAAATTGCCACCTTTGGAATAAAAGTACACGCAAATAATCTTCTGGTGCAACAAAGTTCTTTAAGAAATTTATTAACAAATACACCAAAATATGACACATTTCCTTTTTTTTTTTTTTTTTGTAAATATTGATGAGTGTTCAAGCCAGCTTACGCACATCTCGATTAATCTCACTGAACAATCATCTTTACTCTATTACATTTGAACTCATTTGTTATATGAGTTTTCCAAACACATTCAGAATTGATTTCAACCCTTTTTTACAAGTTACAAAGCACGAGCACATCTAAAATACATTAGTTTTAGCTCGTCTTATAAATTTCAAAATAAAAACCATGAGTCAGGTAACAATGTGCATTCAGTTTGTTGTCACAATACATAATGCATCATCAATCAACATCATCCGCACTGAAATCTGGCTCGGGAGGCTTTTGCAACTTTATCAACTCCTGAGCACTCTTTGCTTCGCGATACCGCTGAACGCCTCGGAGAGCATTGGCAGCAAATTTGGAAGCTAAGAAAGTTGCACGAATACTAAAAGCGCCTCCACTTGTGGCAGTTTGAGATGATCCCTCAGCAACTTCTTCCTTTTGCCGAAGTTCCATTGTCTTTCTCTTCGAATACCGACGCCACGCCGCTTGGATGAAGCAAGCAGCCCAGGCCCTCCATTGCTGTGAGTAGAATCGGAAGGTATGTTGCACCTGTCTACTGTGAAGGCGCCTGAACTGACTGGCCACAAATTTCAACTCTTCAGCAACAAGGGCAAAAGCCTCAACCTCTGTTATGGCATTTACTGTCCTTGTAGAAGTTGGAAGATTTGAACCAGATTTCGGATCCAAAGCCCAAGTCAACAGCTCTTCGCCACAAAAATCACCTTCTTTCAGAAAGGTACGGTTGAAAAATCCACTCCGCCCACCATCAGTAGTCGCACTTTCGAGTCGACCACGTATAATGAAAAGCATCTCATCAACAGGATCACCTTCACGGACTATGTAAGTGTATTCTGTAAACAGACATGGTTTCAGCCGCTCACAGATGGCATCAAGCAGCCTCTCGTCCATGTTTTCAAACAGAGGAACCTAAAAATCATCCGAGAGAATGCAAATGTTAACGCCAAGTACAAAGGGAAAAACAAATCCTAGGATGAAACTGAAAGTAACTTAAAAGCTAAAACCTCAGGGTCCCGTTTGGTAACCATTTGATTTTCTTTTTTTAGTTTTTTAAATTTAAGCCTGTTTTTACTAAAATTTCCTACCATATATTCCACCTCTCCAACAATATATCCATCTTTCCTTAAAGAAAGTAGATGGATACTAACCAACTTTAAAAATAAAAAACAAGCTTCGAAAGCTACTTTTTTTTTTTTTTTGTTTCTAAATTTTAGTTTGGTTTCTACCAATATAGGTAAGATGTAGATATCTAAGTAACAAAAAACATATGGTAAAGTAGTTGTAGGCTTAAATTTCAAAAACTAAAAACAAAAAACCAAATGGTTATTAAATGGGGCCTCAATTTTTTCACCAAGTTTTCAAAGAAAGTTAGTTCCACCCTTTGAATCTGTGCAACTATTGTAGAAGATATCGTAAGAAATATTCATATTCGATGTAAATGTAAATGTAAAACTTTACTCATGTCAAAATAATAGTAAAAGAAGAAGAACGAAGTTGGGAAAGAAAAGCCCAACTTACCATTTTTCTACTAGTCATCATTTACTGACATACTATCAACTAAGGTAGCAGTAAGAATATTCACATTTTATGTAAAAATTTACTGCTACCTAAACATAGTAGTTAGAAGGATGCAATTGGAAAAAAAAACCCTAAACTTACAGTTTTTCAATAAGTCATCGTGAACTGACATACTATAACACATTTTTCAAAAGAAATTCAGTTTCAGCCTTTGAAACTCTGGCAAGTATTTGTAGAAAATATTGTGAGAATATTCATAGTTAATGAAAGAATTTACTACTGCCTAAATAAGAAGAAGAACGAATCAGGGAACGGAATAAAGAAAAAGAGCCAAAGCAATAACCTTACCCTTCTTACTAAAGCCAGACAAAGATGCCGCTTAATATCTCTCCTAAGATCCTTAGGTAGAGTTTGAACCAAACTCTGTTCATCCACCCCACGGGTCTCCAACCACTTGTACTGATCATAACGCCTGACTCTCTCCCGAAGTTCTTGTGGCAGCAAGCGGTGATGCATCCACTGCTCCGAATCACGCTTTTTCACTCTCATTTCCTCAAGCCTTATAGTTAGAGATTGAAGATAAGTCTGTCATAATATTAATAGCATTACCATTAGTTTTTTAATGTCTACTTGGTTTACTCTAATCCACTCTAGAACATAACATAATATTGTGTACTTCAACTGTCTACAATCTCAGTAAATCACTGACTCCAATCTGTCAACCTTTTTATTACTGAAATGGGTAAAGAGGCTACACTGTATTTACATTCCAAATACAAAAGCAAGAATGTCTTCAATTTTACAATTATTGTATATGCCATTAATTATTATTTTTATAAAATAACAAACGCTAAATCAACAAGTCACAAGGAAGTTGATATGATAGATACTTTCCCCATAATTTACCAATTGAGGTCAATAAAAAAAAAAAAAAAAAAAAAATTGAACTACAAACACAGATGTTGTTTGATTCAAACTTCGGTGTTACCTGCATGTTGCCAATAAGAAGTGCAAAGAGGATGAGACCAAGTACAGCCAATGCAATAGAAAAGATCACTTCACCCGGATACGTGCTTGTTTGAAGCCCCTGCCCAAGCGTACTGCCAAGAAATGATATAAAAATAAAATAAATAAAAGCATTGATGTCAAAAACTTGGGCACGTATGGCTATGTACCTTCAAGTGTAATCATCATCTTCATGCAATTTATTGGGTAAAAGATCATGTACTGAAAGTTTCAACCTCAGTCCAATCGGTAGAGTGGAAAGAAATAATCAAAGGTATAGTTACAAATATGACCTATCGAAACGATTAACAAAATATATATCCACTGTGTAAATAACATGGTGAGATTGTAATCACAACAAGGATGTAAATGATGACACCAAAATAAAGCTAAATGAACGGTAGACTATAAAATCTGCAACATGTCTTGTCCTTGAAAATTATATTGTCTCTCTAATCAATTTTTTCAAAAGAAAGCTTGAATCATACAGTGGCTGATCATCCATTTAAGGAGGATAAGAAGATCCTTTGGGTGAAAGCTTGAATCACAGAAACCCAGAGGATCTTCTTATCGTCCTTAAATGGATGATCAGCCAGTGATAAATCAAGAAGTGATTGTATATTTGAATAGGACCAGGAAACAGTAATACATACCTTAAGTTTTGTAGCCCCCACCAAAGACAGTAACAATATTTGATGATAAAATTGTTGGATGAGGCAATTCCAGAGGACAAAGCCTGTTGAAAGATTCCAAAATCAAACTGATCATTACCATCAGCAGGTTTACAACTTGACTCGACATTAGTCTGGTTCCAAGTTGCATAGCCTTCCATGTCTTGATTACCACAATATAAGAAATCTTTCTTGCAAGGAGCACTACAAAACCTCTGCCAACATGTATCATTGCGTTCCACAGCTAATAAGTACCATAATGCTCCAACTATCTGCAATGTTCAGTGACTTGGTCGGTAAAAATAAAAGCTAATTTGGTTGATAGCGAATTTTTGTTTTGTTTTAAAAAAAACATTTTAAATCTTAGTCAATTTGTAAAATAATAAAGCTTTATAAAATTACTTTTTCTTTCATTTGATAAAATGAAAAGAGACTAATGCCCAAAGAAAGAAACAAAGTGAGCGAAAAAACAAATAAAGAACTTGAAAACAAATAAATTTCATGACATTGGAAAAATAAAAGCATTTCAATTATGATTAATATCTAAAGTGAAACCAACAAAAGCTTGAGGAAGAGAACACCAGGAAGAAGCTTTCAAAGTCAGAATTGAGCTGCTTATGTCCAGCTACCAGTTACTAACGATTAACAAACTCCACAAATAAATAAATAAATCTATGTATTGTGTAGCGCTTATTTAAAATAGAATAAAATGCAGAATTCTTAACAGTGCCAACTGCAAACGGAACAGAAGGGACTTACATGACTTGCAAGCATATATAACAGCAAATAATATGCAGCACCTGCCCAGGCAGTTTCTGCAAATACACCTGTTGTCCTTTTCAATTCTGAAGTCAATGGTAGCATTCTAAGAAATCTTGGGATATATTGAAGGAATATGATTATAAGAAGGGCCTGTTTTGTCACATATACATCTGAACCTTTTGACCTCTGAAGAAATTTCCAAACCACAATCTGCATATAGATAAATCGCAAACTAATTCTCAATATATCCAATCTTACTAGCACAACTCACAAGAAGAGTACTACACATAATTAACATCGATAGAGATTCCAATTAAAAAAATGTTAAGAACTACAGTGGCAACAAATCCTTACCAGCTCTCAGGAATAAACTCGAGGATTGAAAAAGGTATAGCAAATATTATGAGCAAAAACTAAGATAGCTGGGATAACAAATTAGTTAAACCTGAAGCTAGTAAAAATCTTCTCTGCCTATCATCACTAATACTTGGCTATTATTTTTTCTTATTACTATTACTTTCCATAAATAAATTCCTACCGGTCCATCCCAGAAGACTTATATATTTTTTTGAAACAAGGTAACCACGCCCGTCCCATCCCAGAAGACTTATATATACAAGAGGATATATATAATTGCATGGTAGTTTGATATGATCTAGGATCTAGATTATATCAAAAGTAAAATATTATAGATAAACCAAGATTTGATAGGTATTGGAACCTCCCCTCTCAAGAGAATCTCTCGAGCCCTACAATAAACTACTCAATAACTCATTTGATAATTTCATGCCTAAACAGTAAACACTACCCAACCCTCCCTATTTATAATAAAACCCTAACTTACTCCTCAAGTAATGGCTAACCTACCCCTATATTATTCCTTAATACACTAAGGCCCAAAACGTATCATAGTTGTTAGATATGGTAGTTGTTAAATATAGATATTGATTACCTCGATGTCATGAAAACGACAACCAACAATCAATCGAAGAATAAAGAAAAGCGTAAAAAATAAGAACATAGAATTAACGTGGTTCACTAACGGTGTGTTAGCTACTCCACGGGCAGAGAGGGAGAACAATTTTATTAAGGAGAGGTTGAAAACATAGAATGAGCATTATGGGGGCTAGGGTTTAATTCGAGTTTATATAGTGCACTTGCATTAAACCCTATTACAAACAAGACCCAAATACAAAAAAGCCGATATACGAAAATAGAAACAGTATTACATATTTCGCCCCTAGGACCCCGACTCGCTGACCAGGCAGTGAGACCCCCGATTAAGTAATCTGGGAATTAAACCGTTCAAGACATATCTAACACTCGATAAGGCTAATCAATAATAGCAGTATGTAAATAATGAACCATGTGCACTTCTCTCTCCTTCTACTCATCCACCTTGCCTCTCCCTGAATGCCATTTTCCTTCATGTATCCTCCAACTTCCAAATAAGAGTTAATTTAGGGCTAACCTAATCATTTTCTCAACTCATGAAGGTGAATAAATATCTTTTTGGATAAGAGACAAAGGAATCTATCCAAATATACAAGGAGATGCAAACATAGGCAAAGAGATAAAAGTATCTCCTACCAATCAGTCAAAAAAGGGGTTTATAAAAGGTCCCCAAATAAAAAGACGGAGAAATTTTTAAAACATTAGTGATATGCTGAAGAGGGGCTATAAAAGGTCCCTTGTGTTATTTCATTATGTTCTCAATAAAAGCTTAGTTTATATATATATATATATACACACACACACAAAGGTCCCACAGAAAAAATAAATAAACAAACAATATGCAACTCGCATTTGACAATGCAGCATTTTAGTTAATAGCAGTTGTCAATGCAACATATTAGGGTGATTGACAGGTGAGAGAAGTTTAAATTATTCAAGTAAAGGAGAAAACCACAGAAAGGAAGAGGAAGTACATAGAATATAATAAATAATTTAGTGTCTATAAACCTGTGGGAGGGGCAGCACAGACAGCAAATCAATGATGAAATAGCGCCGCAAGTATCGCTTTGCTATTTTTGCAGGATCAATCACAAGTTCACCTCTCCCAAACACCCGAGATGATGGAGCAATATAAGCCGTCCGGAACTGGAGAGCCATATGAATAAGATAGAAGACATCAATAACTGTCCGCAACGTTGTCACTATAATTGCCAGCTTTTTATCAATGCTAAGACAGTTTGAGCTTTCAATGACAGGAACATAAAAAAATAATGGGTCCACAGATATTGCCAAAATACATGATATGACAAAAAGTTTATTAAAAAATAAGAGCAATTTGTCTTGAGGATCGAAGATCTTCTTCTTTGACTCTTTAAGATCCTCGGGAAATACAGCTCGAGAAACCCCAAACTTGAGTGATCGACCAATTGACTTAAGTCCTTCAGACCCTTTTCTCATTCCTCTCTTAAAGGATCCCGATGGCTTATCATTTCCATGGACTGCACGGTTAAATCCATCTATATTAAGACCACATCTTCTCATTCCACTGTCAGAAGGCGATGAAAATCTAGAATCCAAGTCATCCAACCTAGAAATAAATAATAAGAACAAAAAGGTATATGTCGGATTAAAGTCTTATAATGTGTAATATCCAGAAAAAATATTCGATCATATCACTATATTCAAAGGAAGACAATTGGAAGGAAAAAAAAATTAACTAGTTTGTCAATCTTCTTCCATTGATGATTTAAAAATGTCTTCTATGGAAGTTGGAACCTCTTTCCGTTTGATCTATCAATTATAAATTATTTTTCGCAACTGCAAATTTTTTACATGTATGATTTATTCAAAAATATATCATAGTATATGTATATATCTATATACATATATATATATATATTGCTTATATCTAGAGGAACATTCCGTAACATAAAATCATATGTTATAACACTTCCCAAAAAACCACAATTTTAAAAAATAGATATTTCAAGGGAAAAAAGAAGTGGTCTGCTCGCAATTTGGTTTCCTGGTCTTGCTTAACTTGAAACGTGTCCTACTCAAATATGAATAACTAGCAAGAGCTACTTTACCTCACGAACTTTTCACGCTGACCACCCATCAGTTGTGACTTGTAACCACAATCAATCATTTTCTGTACGCATCTGAATTCATGTAGAAAAATATGTTAGTTAGATATAGTTTATATTAGCCACTAATGTGATAAATGGTGACTGGCTACTGGAGAAGTCCAACAGCCATACTCTGAACAAAAAAGAATACGAAACTACAATTTTCAGAAACTTATATTTTATGGTAGAGATTAGCAAAAAATGATCAACACAGTAGAACAAAGAACAAGATTGGAGATTAATAACATATAACATTGGAGTTTAGCACGCCAGAACATCAATTGGGATAATAAATAATCTACCATATCTCATTTGGTGTTAATCAGCAATTTTCCCAAGCCCTCCACACTCTAACCGGTTTGCTTCCAATCTCACTTCAATTTTCTAGAAACCCAAAACCCACAAGTTATAACCGATTAGATCGATAACACTTCGATACCCATCACTTCTTTCAACTTTAATACATAAAAACTGTTGAATAATGTTAAACTACCAATCAACCCAAAAGCTTAAGCTGGTGGCTTGGGGTAAATTTAACTATATCAACTAACAAAAACCAAAGACCTAAGATCTCAACCATGGGACTCTCAACAAACCCTTGTTTGTTTACAATATTTAGTGAGGATTCCGCTTAAGCAGTTATATTGAGGAATTATTTTGAGTAGTTAAAAATTTAGAGTTGAAGTCAAAAACTCGTTTGGATGTGATTTTTGTGTAGAGGAGTTACCGTCAAAACCTTGTTTGGATGTAGATTTAAAACGAGTAGTTATTTTGAGTAGTTTAAAAAGTAATGATTAAAAATGAGTGGTTAAAAATGAGTTATTTTGATTGATTTGAAATAAAGGATTAAAAATGAGTGTTTAGAAATGATTGAGTAGTTATAAATGAATGATTAGAAATGAATCGTTAGAAACGAGAGTTATTTTCAAAAGTAACAAGGATGAGGAGTTAGTAAAAACTCATTTAAACGTGGGTTTTTTACAAGGAGTTAGTAAATCCTCCTTAAATATGACAAACAAACAGCCCCGGAGAGAGAAATCATTTCCAAAACCCCAATTCCAAGGCTCGCTAGTTTCTCAGGTGATATCAGGATGATAACTAAACTCTTATCATCCTTATCTAAGAATCAACAAAATGATTAAATCAACTCCTCCATGAACTAAAACCTCAAAAACACAATCCCTCCCTTTCATTTCAATGTCAATCAATAAAAACCCCATCCAAACAGTCGATTACACAAGGTGATGCACGCCAATCAAGCAAAGAACAAAATCCCCCACTCCCAAACTTCAGAATCCAATCCACACAGCAACAGATATGCTCTAAATCAATCAAAAAGCAATCGATCAATCCGCAGTAATTTAGATTGGATTGCGAGTGAGCGTGTGCGCTTAAGCTAGTCAACGAAAGAGACTTACCACACCGGGAAATCGTCGGCTCCGTCGAGAAATGGATGAATTCGGAGCAAACCCGTTGAAGTTGGAATCGGAAAATGGATTCTCGGAATCAAGCGAAGCGAAATCTCCGGAAAATGAAGAAACGCGTAAAGCGGATGAAAAACGGAAGAGGACAGTACCAGCGAGCGCCTTCGTTGAAGCCGTCGACGATAATTGACAACTTCGACTGGATAATTACTGTATTGCCCCTACACGGGTGGCTTCACTCACACAGAATTTTCTTTTTCTTTTTTTTTTTCTTTTTTTTTCCCTTTTTTCCTTAAAGTTGTGTGCTTTTGTCCACATTTACATCTTTATTTATATTAGTTTAAGAGGATTTATAACAAAATTTGGTTAAAAAATTGCATTTATAGCATAATATTGAAAATAATTACACATATACAAAAAAAATTGAAATTAATCGAGTGATTGAGTTCTATAGCTAGTTATTGATTAAATTCAATCAGTTGAGCTCAATCACTTAACAAACTGATTGAGTTCAATTACTAATTATTGATTGAGTTCGATTGAGTTCAGTCACTCAAAATTTTGATATACGTGTAATTATTTTCAATTTTGTGTTATAGATGCAATTTTTTAACTCATTTTTGTTATACATGAAAAATTCTCATATATATATATATATATATATATATATATAGATAGATAGAGGACGAGTTGGAATAAATGTTTTAATATAGGTTGAAATAAGTAGTTAGAGTGAGGAGTTGAAATATGGGATTGAAAGAAAACCTTTCTACTTTGAATATGTGAGTAAATTTTATTTATGTTTCTTCTCCAACTTTCCTCTCATCCATGCATGCTCAAATTGTCATTGTTTAAAGAGGAAAAATGGCATGCAGGGGTCTGGACCCCAAAGCTATTGTCATTTGGGGTTCAGACCCAAAATAATTGCATTTTAGGGTCGTTGCGTCTTTCAGAAAGACGCGACGACCCTTTTTTTTTGGTCGCGTCTTTCCGAAAGACGCGACCCTTGGTCAAGACGTTGACCGCTCACTTTGCCGTCAATTCGTTCCGTCCGTTAGGTCGCGTCTTTCTGAAAGACGCGACCCCCTCGAAAAATCGCGCGCCGCCTGACACTGACACGTGTCAGAACG
>JBBMEF010000021.1:6859941-6880879 GCA_037832685.1 Sicyos baderoa | reverse complement strand
TCTGAAAGACGCGACCCAAACGCCGTTTCAAATTCGCGTCGTTCCGTCAAACGACGCGTCTTTTTGACCGTTGACCAATGGTCGCGCCTTTCCGAAAGACAATAGCTTTGGGGTCTAGACCCTGCATGCCATTTTTCCGTTTAAAGACTACTATATTTTTGTCATAATAGTGCATAAAATTGTGAGTTTTATTAATTATAATCGAAAAAAAGAAAAGAAAAGAAAAAAAACAACAACAACAACGTATCAAGAGTTCAACAACAATCATCTAATATGAATCATTTTTTTCAATAAGTGTTATTGATTAACTTAAATCAATAAACTTTAATCCATGATTGAAGTCAATTAATATCACTAATTTAACTTTAATCAATAAACTTCGATTGGCAACACTGTAATTTATATCACTAATAGAAGTCTCACTAATAAAACAATGACGTTTTAGTAATTTCTTAAAAGTCACCACTTTTCAATATTTGAATATCAAGAAAATTTATCAAATTTAATTTTTAAATAATGACCACCATAGATTGAACCCATCACTTTATAATTGTTATATTTTAAGACATTGTTTGGTTTTCTGTTTGGAATTCGAGAATTTGAATTTGAAATTTAGGAATTTGGAATCAATTGTTTGGTAAATAGAAAGATTCCAAAAAAATTGATTCCGTGAATTTAGAATATGAAAATTCAAAACAACATTATTTTTACTTTAAGTTATTAATACAACAAATCAAACAACGTAATCAAGATTTCAGAGAATTTTGATTACGGTACTGGAATTTGAGGAATCCAGATTTTGGAGAATCTGGATGCCAACACGCAAACCGAACAAAACGTAAGTGAAATGTTCTTCCAAATGTTGTAATTTTTTATTTTTAAATTTTGGTATTCATGAAAAATCTAAAATAAAAAAATTGTATTTTCATAAAGAAAAAAGGAAAAGAAATAGTTAATTGGTTAGCCGTTATTAAGAACAAAAGGGAGGACTCCAAAGCGAAGAAAGATTCAGTGGTTACAGCGGCGTCTCAACCAAAACTTCAGAGGTACGCTCTAATCTCCTCTTTGGGGCACACAAAAGTTTCTGCTGTTTCATCTATTTGCCATAGAATTTGGTCATTTCCAGAGTTCGCGTTCGTTTATTTAGGGGTTTTGATCTGATCGGTTGGTTTACTCTTCTCGATTGCCGGTAAAATTTGGGCGAAGGATCATTCCAAGAGAATCTCATGTTTGAATGCTTTTTCCATCGGATTTTTGTGCTTTCTTCATAATTTCTGGGAGTTCAATTTGTGTATATATATATATATGTGGTTATTTGTTTTGGACGAATTGTTGAAATTTTGTTTGGATTTTGGGGATTGAAATGTGTTTTTGATGACTGCATGCTATGTTTTATGGCTTTTTGATTTTTTGGTTTCTTCGAGACAGATAGAATTTTAGTTTTCTGTTTAGGTACTTCGCATATACAAATTGGGCTTTTTGTATAAAATTTATGTATCATGATGAAGATCAGAAATGAAGAATTAAAATAATTTCGTTCGATTTTCAAATTTGGATATTTTTATTTTATATATGCGACTGTCTGGGCCAGCTTGCACGGAACTTGACTAATGCCACAGGATACAACATCGGACCCTACAACATTTAGATGTCAAGAAAATTCGAATGAAACTAATTATTTAATGGCCATCATGGATTGAATTCATCGGCTCTTAACTCCTGAAGGTCTATTTGATCAAACTTCTTGACCAATTAAAAAAAAATCGTTTGATTTTGAAATCTGGATATTTATTGGTAGGTTCGGAGATTTTAATCATTTTTCTACTAATAATCTAGGCCATTTTCAATGATAAAAAAGGGATGTTGTTTTTTCTCTCAACGTTTTAGCTTGTAGGTTTTATAGATTCAGGTCTCTGAAGTTGAAATTTGACTTGTATACTTTAATCTGCTTGCCTAGATAATGACAAATATTTGAAACTTATTCCTTGTTGTAACTTGTATGATCTGCTGAATTCGATTTCCATTTATAGAATGCTGAAGTTGTTATTTTGACGTTTTCGTTAAGAAAGCCTCTTCCGACTTTTAAAGAATCGTGTGTCTCCAGGGATTCTCTTTACTATTTGTCTAGATTTGTTCAGTAGCAAAGATGAGTGACAATTTGATGGATAAAGTAAACGCCTTGGGTGAACGATTAAAGATTAGTGGGACAGAGATGAGCCGGAAGATGAGTGCGGGTGTCAGCTCTATGAGCTTCAAAATGAAGGAACTGTTCCAAGGCTCAAACCAGGGTGATAAAGTTGCTGAGGATGCCACATCAGAGACCTTGGAGCAGCCGGATTGGGCCCTGAATCTCGAAATCTGTGATATGGTTAATTCTGATCAAATCAACAGTATAGAGTTGATTCGTGGGATTAAAAAACGAATAATGTTGGAGAATCCCAGGATCCAGTATTTGGCATTGGTGCTGCTCGAGACTTGTGTTAAAAATTGTGAGAAGTCTTTCTCCGAGGTGGCAGCTGAGAAAGTTCTTGATGAGATGGTGAAGCTAATTTATGATCCACAGACTGTTGTTAATAATCGAAACAAAGCTTTAATGTTGATTGAAGCATGGGGAGAATCGACCGGTGAACTTTGCTATTTGCCTGTTTATGAAGAAACGTACAAGGTATCCATATATTTCGGTACTCTCTTTCTTTGCTAAGTATCTGTAATTCATTTATGAACAAGATCTTAGGCTTTAGCATAATCTTAGTGGATTTATTAGTTCAGAAGGACGTTTTTCCCCTTTCTTTTGTCTCGAAAGGAATCTCTTATCTACTGGCATTGCACTTTTCTTAGTTTACCCACAAAATGATAGATACTATGCATATATTTAGTATCACGTATATTGTTTAGCCATAAAAACTTATGACGTTATATTGAGTATCACAAATATTGTTTAGCCATAAAAACTAGATTGGTGACTCTTTTTGTAAGAGGTCTCCCTTGTTTGAGCTGTTTTTTTTTTGTATGTCCCTTTGTATTGTCCTTTTATTCTTTTCCTAATGAAAGTTTGGTTCATTACAAAAAAAAAAACTTATGATGTTACTGATATGAATGATTGTCACGTTCGGCCGAGAAGCGTAGGATAGAAGGATAGATCAACTGAATCTCTTAAGCAATGGTTTGAAAAGATCAATCTATTCTTATTCATCATCAAGGACCAAACATTAGATCTTAATGTATGTGGGTCCATACCTTTGGAGGAATTCCTTGCAAATCCACCCAGTTGCACTCAATTTAGAAAGGCACACTCCCTTGTTCAAGTGGCAACATCAACATCATTCTCTTTTTGCTTTAGAAAAATCCCCTTCCCAGGTAGACCAAGAACATGCGGCTTTCCTCTTTGATACCAAATAGCGATTGAATGAAGTAGGATGAAACGACCTAATCTCCCAAAAGGGTGAAAGTTCTATTCATTCTTATATCACATTGCTTGGGAAAAAAATATGCAATCAAATCCTTATCCTTTACAAGATGTAAGACAATCTCAAAGAACTCTCTGATAGAATCTACCACAATATATTAAAATAAGATAATTCTCTAGAGAGGATCTCTCAAAGAGCCAGAGCACAAAAGTCTATAGTTGTTTGATACTGATAAATGACCTAACAATTCCTATTTATAGTAAGCCTAGGAAATAACCTAATTAAGCAATAAATCCTATTACATAATAAAAGAGTATTATAATTCAAATAACAATAACATAAATAATATTCCAACTAATAATCACTTCCTGTTGTGCCGGGAATAAACCTTCAACGCTCTCGGGATCGTATCACTCTCCTACCCGATATTTTAAAAAGCTCAAGGTGCACGGTGCACTAAGGCGTGATAACTTCTCAGGACTTAGGCGCAAGGCGCAAAAAAAGGCCAGTTTTTTTTTTTTGGGTGTGAGACACAATGTATATAAGAACATTCATAAACACAATAATAGCGTAAGTGAAGTGGAAATATATATAAATAAAAAATCTTAAGGAATTAGTAAATGCTATTTTTTTAATTAATAAAGAACAGACCCTTAAATGTAAGGATTTATTTTTTGTGTGTTTAGTGTTAGTAGACTTTATTTTATTTTATAATTAATCAATAAGCTATAAGGTGTTTCACAGGAAGCCTTCCTTTTTAACTAAATTCCACTTATTCATGGCAAGATGCTAGACCTCTGCCTTGAGCGCCCACCTAGGCACGCACCCGAGCAAGCCTTTTAAAACACTGCTTCTGCCATCAAACAAACTTTTCTCATGTAAAATTATTAGATAGCATGAGATTCTATCTCAAAACTAATTGGCAATGAGAGAAGTAGCTGACATTTCTTATAAAGAGTGTGAGACATCCTCATTTCAATGTAGGATCCTCAACATGCCTCCCCAAAGATGACACTCCTCTTTAGGTTCATCAATCTTGAATCGAATTTCAAATTTATTTTTTTGGACCGATTATCCATTTGGGTTAATGAGCTCTTATACCATATCGGATAGTAAAAAGTTTTATCTCAAAATTAATTGACAATGAGAAGAGTAGCCTACCTTTCTTCTTATAAAGGTTGTGAGCCCTCCTCACCTTTCCTTTTAAGAACATCTAACGGACAACACCACATCGTTTCTTTATAATACTTTTTTTTTATCCTTTTTAATACTGCTTACTTGTAAACTTATCTGGTCGAATTGCATGTTGTTGCCCAGGAAAATTCATTAATGATTACATTTCTTTTGCGTGCATATATGATATATTAGAGATTAAAATCAAGAGGCGTTCAGTTCCCTGGTAGGGACAATGAGAGTCTTGCACCCATTTTCACTCCTCCTCGCACAGTTTCAGCTACAGAGGCGGAAGCCAGTTATACCGAACAGTTTCATCATCATGATATTCCAGTGCACACCTTTACAGCTGAAGAAACAAAGGAAGCATTCGACGTTGCAAGAAACAGCATCGAGCTTCTTTCAGCAGTATTATCTTCATCACCAGCTCAGGATACTTCGGAGGTAATGCATCTCTTACATAATGTTCTTGGTTTTCTCTCTCTCTTTGAACGGCTGCCTCTGATCTGAAACATAAACTTGTTTCATGGTCACATCCTAATAATTTGGATTTATCAAAGATACCCATGTATTGTACAAAAACATCTATTTATTGCCCTTAGTTGATTTGATTTTATTTTTAATCCATGAGTGTCAGACCCGCTTATGCACCTCGACTATTCTTATGAAATAACCATATCATCTTTTTGAACCGATTAACTTCACCATCATTTCCGTTACCAATCTCCTCCTCCCTTTCTCTTCTCAACGTTGAACCTTGCAACTCTTCAACTTTTAGTGAGGCTCATGGTTATGAAGAGATTGGTTCTAGGTGTTTGAAACTTTCAAAGTTGGTCAGAACTATGATAATAGGATACTCCAAATCCAAAATGGAACTCGAAAATCTAGCATGAGAATCGTCATGAAAACATTGTGTTGAACAATATTCACTTTCTAGTTTCCTAATTACCCTGAGATTTAGGAAATGGCCGTCTTCTTATGATTATTAGATTGCAAGAAGTTTTGTTAAATTGGACTTGAGTAGAGTTGCATTTTTGTTATATTTAGTTCATTATGACTTGTCAGTCCTTATTTTTCTTTGATGCTTAAATTTCCATAAAAAAACAGTGGCTATGACCCATGGTTTTCGCCATATTATTGCTCGAAGGTAAGTTTTTGTCAAAATTCGTAATCTGGAGACATCATTAAACTCGTGGTAGATGTTCAAGCTGATTATTTTTCAATTCGAACCCGAATAGTAGAATGAACCTTCATTCATTCTCCCTCTGCAGGATGATCTGACCAGCACACTCGTACTACAATGTCGCCAATCACGGTCAACCATCCAAATAATTATTGAGACCGCTGGAGACAACGAGGCCCTACTGTTCGAGGCATTGAATGTGAATGACGAGATTCAAAAAGTTCTTTCCAAGTTTGAAGATTTGAAGAAGCCCTCAACTGTTTCACGTGAAACGGAACCTGCCATGATACCTGTAGGTGTGGAACCCGATGAATCTCCCGGTCGTGCCAAGGAAGACACTCTGCTTAGAAAGCCTACCATGTCTCGTGGCCGATCTCTAGGAGGAAGCAATGATGATATGATGGATGATCTTGATGAGATGATATTTGGCAAGAAAGCTGGAAGTGCATCGGATCGGGGACACGAATCGAAGAAGCTCGATTCATCGAAAAACAAAGATCGCGTTTCCTTTTGAGATTGGTTTGAACCGATGAAAATCACACTTATGTAACTTCATCCTACATTTCATGTTTAGATGCATATATATTAACTTCTGCACACTGTTATGTTTTGGTCTTTGGATTTGGTTACATATGATGGTGTGTGCATATACACACAATGAGATTTATCGTTTTTTTTTTAGATTACAACAATTGGGGGTGGGGGAGACTCGAACCCAAGACCTCTAAGTCATTAGGTGAGTGAGCATTAATGTCGGTTAAGCTATTACTCTATTGGCTAAGATTTATCGTTTATAAATAATACAAATTCGTTGTTTTTTTAACTACATTTTTCATTTACCGTGAGTAAATTAAGGATTGCACTTGCTGCAACACTAAAAAAAAAACGGGCAAATAAGGTGAAATTTGAATGCAACCACCTATGCAGCAAAATCTAAGTTTAAAAAAAAATAATTAATGACCAAAATTTTGCCACATATATGGTATATGCCAGTAGAACTATGCTATTTTTTATATAATAACTTGCGATTATTAACTGGTCATTAAATTTGTGTTATAATACACCGTACATGATAATTGAATTATTTGGTCATTTCAAATATGTTCGATTGTTGATCTTTTGAATTTAATTTTTACTCGGTACGAAGTTTCAAATTGAATTCTTTGGTATATTAAAATTGGTTATTAATGGGCTAATTGAATAATAATATGGTAGTTAAATATATGATGTTTGTCCATTGTAATATGGTCAGTATTAGTGTAGCTATGGGTCCTTTAGTTGTCTTGTTTGATTTTTATGATTGAACACGTCGTCGATCCTTTCGGTACAATATATAAAATTAAAAAATTATAATTCGTAATCTTTTCATTATCAGATTATTTATATGTCAAGTAGTCTATAATTTTGTTAGAGAATTTAGGCTCAACATAATATAATTAGATAATTATCACAGTGACCTAGTGATCAAAGAGAGTAAGTGATGAGTTCAATCTATTATCACCTATTACATGATTCGGGTTTGGTAGGATTTAATAAATTTTTTGGATCAACTCAACCTTTTGGGTTAGCCAATTTGTTTACCCGTCCTACCCTATGTATAAGTGCAATCCAATCCAACCATAGATTTTTGAGTTGGGTTCTCAGGTTATGTCCTCATTTTGCTTGCTAAGATTTAACTCACAAACTCATAAGTATGTTAGATGCATGATACTATACTTCAACCTACTACCTATCTTATCAATGTATCTTTATTTTTTTGAAGACTTACAAGTATACTAAAAATCTATCTTATTATTTTATTTTACATACATACACATACTATATTTTTACTTCGGGTTGTGTTGGGTTAAACGAGCAAAAAATTAGTCAACATAAAAATCAACTCAACCCAACAGAATCTATAAAATAATAACTCAACCCAACCCTTACGATTTGGGTTGGATAGTCAGGGTTGCTGGTTTTTTTGTACACCCTTAATCATCTACCTAGGAATATGAATTAATTTCATACAAATTTTCTTGATTGTAGGGTAGACGGTATATTCCACGACATTAGTTGACTTATGTTAGACAGTCACGTATAATTTAGCGAAAAAAAAAAGCAATTTATTGTTGACAAATTCAGATTGCCAGAAAGCGCAACAGAATTTGGAAGGCGAAGCCGACGCCATGCGAGGGAGGAACCTGCAACTTCCGTCATCAATGTCCGGTCACATCCAAAGATCCAACCGATCTCCCCTTCTCCTCTTCACCCTCTCTCTTCTCGCCATTTCCGCCCTCTTCATCCTCGTCTTCCTCTCCCCATCCAACCCCAATCCACCTCCGTTCCACCATTCAGCTTCGTCTCTCAAACCCGAGACCTCATTCGTCAACTCCCTCGAGCATTTCCTCGCTCACAAGGCTCCCAAATCCCCTCCGATTCGCGATGACACGGCTCCGGTGGCCGGAGACCTTGAGGAGGCGTCGAGGAAGCTCGATCAGGCGCTTTCCGAGGCAGAAATGGAGCGGGTGGTTTCAGATCCGTTCTATCCCTTGGGGTCGCCCATTCGTGTTTATGTTTATGAAATGCCGTGGAAGTTTACTTACGATTTGCTGTGGTTGTTTAGGAATAGCTACAGGGAGACGTCGAATCTCACCTCCAATGGCAGCCCCGTTCATCGCCTAATTGAACAGGTATTTGATTGTGTTTCTGTTTGGTAAAAATGAACTGAAAGTCTTAGCTCATATATTGTGTTTATGCTTTCACTCACCTACCTGTGTCTTCGAGAATTAGCACTGTACTCGAGTGATTTTTCAGTGTTGATTGAGAATTGAGAAGTCAATAGTTATATTTTATATGTACACTTAAGAACAAACGAACTGGTTCGATTCTTACTTATGTTGAAGATCTTCATTCTCAAGTTTTGTTTCCTTTAAGAGGTGGGGGATGGGATGGATATCTTGTTTTGGGAGGATATATCATATATGGGTTGGGGATTTTTTTTTTGATATCCGTTGATTGTCCGGGCCAGCTTTCACGCACCTCGACTATTGTCACGGGACATACTGCCTGACCCTATATTGGTTAGGCCCGTTGGGGATTGTTCTCTTCCGTCGATGTTTTCTCGTTTGTATCATTTATCTCATATGGAATGTGGTGTTGGTTCCATTTGGTATACTCCTCTCTCTTTGAACATCTAGCGCCCTTTGCCTGACATTGAGGCGTTGAATGTGACTGCCCTTATTGTTCTAGTGGTGGATTCTTGTTGTATTTCGAGGCAGAGAGATATGTTGTGTTGGGTTTCTAGCCCACTAGAGTGTTTTTCTTGTCATTCGATGTCGCGTTGGTTCCTTCTGTCTTTGTTTCCTGATGGATGGTGAAAATTTTGAAGAAGGTCAAGTTTCTTACCTATCA
Organism: Sicyos baderoa; assembly: GCA_037832685.1. NCBI lineage: Eukaryota > Viridiplantae > Streptophyta > Magnoliopsida > Cucurbitales > Cucurbitaceae > Sicyos > Sicyos baderoa. Next base: position 6,871,723 of record JBBMEF010000021.1, on the reverse strand, counting down.
GATTCTTCATGGAAAAATTAATACCCTTAAGGGTTAGGAGGCGGACTACCTCCTTTATAAGCCCTATCTGTTGTATCTTATGCTAGAAGGCGGTGAAGGATCTTGATCACCTTCTTTGGGGATTTGAGTTGGCTATGCATGTGTCCAATCAGTTTTTGGAGGTGTTTAGTCTGAGACAGAGGACTTGCAAGGAGATGATTAGAGAGTTTTTTGTTTCTCCCCCCCTATTTTTGAGGAGGAAGATTTCCTGTGGAAGGCTGGATTATGTGCTATTTTGTGGGGTCTCTGGGGTGTGAGAAATAATAGAATTTTTGGAGTGGTTGAGAGATCTTTGGGTGATATTTGGGTGCTTATTAGATTTCATGTTTCTCTTTCATTACTAAGTTTTATTATTTATTTATTTAATATTATTTTTTGTAATTAACCTTTAAGATTGATTTTACTAGATTGGAGACTCTTTATATAGGCATTTTCCCAAGTTTATTTGAACCGTTTATTTTTGTGTCCCTTGTCCTTTCATTATTTTCTGAATGAAAGCTTGGTTTATTAAAAAAAAAACTTGGATTGAAAATAGTGTTTATACCATTCTTCTAGTTGATATAAATTATGTTCTTCCTATTATTATTAAAAGATAGAAGTTATTACTATAAATTCCAGAAAACCTAAAATGATTCATGTGTTCTTCTGTTCAAATGTGTATATTTTTTGACATTTTCATATTGGGTATGTTTATCTCGTTCTTCTTGAAATTATGAAAGAATGGGCAAAGTCATAAAGAAGTCACCGGGTGGCTTAGTTCTTTAGTGTACATAGAGAAGTAGTTTTAGTTTTTCATACACTCCAGGATTTATTTCAGAATTACTTTTATATTTGTGGGAACTCAAATGGATTTCTTTTGCAGCATTCTATTGATTACTGGTTGTGGGCCGACTTAATTGCTCCCGAGTCAGAGAGGTCACTAAAAGGTGTGATGAGGGTTCATCGACAGGAGGAAGCAGACCTCTTTTATATTCCATTCTTCACAACTATCAGCTTTTTCTTGATGGAGAAACAACAGTGCAAAGCTCTTTACAGGGTGTGAGTGAGCTTCTAATGCTTTATTTATTATTTATTTTTAAATTATGCTTTCAATTGTTATCCATGACATGGCTATTCGAGATTAGGCTTTTTCCTTCACTTATTTTGTTAAAGCTGTTTTTTCCCGTGTTTTATTTTGTCATATGAAAAGACGCAGTAAGGATCATTGAAGGAGAGTTATAGAGCTGGCTTTATTTGACATGTGTGTGTGGGCGTATTGGTTAGTTTGATTAGTTAATTAGTTGGAGTATGAGGATTGAGGATAACATTTCCCATAATTTGTATGCTGAACTAATCCATGCCATTTTCTTAAAGGCGGGAGTGGATTTCTTTACTTTAAAGTCCCAAAACTTTAAGGTTTACTAATAAGAAAAAGGTTCAAAGCTAAGTTTGTGGTTAAACTTAAAAGTGTATCATTCTATTTTCCTGGAGCATAATCATTTCACAGTGTTATTTTGTTCAAAATACAGTGCTTTTGTTTGTGTTCCATAAAGCACTGATGTGCTTTTTACATATGGATCCAGGAGGCTTTAAAGTGGGTAACGGACCAACCTGCATGGAACCGATCTGAGGGCAGGGATCATATACTTCCAGTTCATCATCCATGGTCTTTTAAGACAGTTAGAAAATTTATGAAGAACGCCATTTGGTTGCTACCAGATATGGACTCTACAGGAAACTGGTAGATTTTAACTTGATAGAAGCTCTTAGAAGACTCTGCATTTACTGTGAAGATAGATTAAATTGACTTGTACTGACGTTTTTTAGGTACAAGCCTGGGCAAGTATATTTGGAGAAGGACCTTATTCTTCCTTATGTTCCAAATGTTGATTTATGTGACAGCAAATGCATATCAGATAGGCAATCGAAGAGAACCATACTGCTCTTTTTCCGTGGGCGGCTCAAAAGAAATGCTGTAAGTTATTGTAAATATTAGTGGAATTTTCTACACTTATTACTTGTTCATGTATGATAACATTGACAAGCCACTTCAGCTTTCCTTATCTTCCATGAAAAATTTGTTATTAATTTGAACATATACTTTAATATGAACAAATAATGAAGTGTTTTATTCTTTCCTTCTTTCACCAAAAATTGAAGTTGCCATATTTGTGCCATGTCCATGCTTCTTTGGTAATAGATTAGTATCAAAATTCAAAACAGAGCTATTGACAGACTGTCCTACTTTTAGGGAGGAAAGATAAGGGAAAAACTTGTTGGAGAGTTAAGTGGTGCAGATGGTGTACTAATAGAAGAGGGAACAGCTGGAGAAGAAGGGAAAGCAGCAGCTCAGAATGGAATGCGCAAGTAATATATAGTTTTATATTTTAACCTCTTCGACTTCGACATTTTATTTTTATAGTACTATAATTTTAAGGATACCGAATTAATTCTTCTATCTTCAGGTCTGTCTTTTGCTTAAATCCTGCTGGCGACACCCCATCATCTGCTAGATTGTTTGATGCCATTGTCAGCGGCTGCATTCCTGTCATTGTTAGTGATGAATTGGAGCTTCCATTTGAAGGAATACTTGATTACAGAAAGGTAAATTGATGTATTACTGTCACTTCTTTTCCATTTACGTTGAAGAAAAATTGGTTGCCTATTTAATTTTAATTACATGAATGAATTTGTGATATCGCTTGTAATTTTTTTATAATGATATTTGATTGATATAATGGAAATTTGTTGGAACCAAAATCGGTAATATATATATATATGTATTAATAACTCATACTTTCATTAAAAAAAAGAATAAAAGAGATTACAAGAACAAACATACAAAATAAGAAGCCCACAACAAAAGGGAAAGTTTTTTTGATACCATTACTCATCATGTTATATCATGGCATAAACTAAACCCTCTTTTTTATTTTTATAGTTTTGAATCATTACTTAACTACTGGAGATCTCTTATTTGATCAACAGTACTATATATGTATATTGTAATTTCATGAATGAATGAAATCGTTTCTTATAAAAAAAAAAAAGGAAAGACTTTATAAAAAGATCTCAAATCAAGGGAAATAATGCCTATATAATAATTACAAAACAATTTAGAAATAGAAACCCAAAGAGAAACATAGAATTTCACGAGGGTACGAGATCTTTCCACTCCTCTGAAAATTCTATTGTTTCTCCTCTAACAAAGTCCCACAAAATGGCATACACTCGCTTGCCACAAAAAAAAATCCATTTCTCAAGGTGGGTCAAACGAGCAAACTCCACCATTATGTCTTACCCAGGCTAAAACAAACACAAACTTAGAGAACTGATTTTAAAAACCTCAACAACCATTTGTTTCTTTGGGGAAGAATCAACAACCATTTGTTTCCTACATATATAAAAACTTCAACAACCATAACACAATGCTAAAGGAGGTGATCAAGGTCCTCGTCTTCCTTTCTACACAAGATGCATTATGTCGGCCTCATGAAGGAGGGACATTTTGCCTCATCCTATCTAAGGTGAGGAGAACCTCCCAAATAAAAAACTTACATTTTTTTAGAATTTTTACTTTTTCATAAAGTCTGTATCCCCCAAGAAAGAAGAAGTGGAGCTCACAAGACAACCAAAAAAAGGAACGATAAGAGAAACCTTTGAAAGGACTAGGGGTTCAACAACAAACGTCCATTCGACCGAGAACACAAGAAAATCCCTCAACAAAGCAAGTAAATCAATAAGCTTAGATGTGTCCAAATATTTTGAAGACATTTCTACTTGATTTGAAAAAAAGTTTGCTGTCAAGTTATCCATCTTATTGCTTCAAAATATTTAAAACCAACAAATGGTTAAAATAATTTTTCTCATATTTTGAGCTCTTATTATGTGTACGCACATGCATATTTTGATCCAATAAAATATAAAAAGGAATGTGAATTGTGAGTGCCAAATGTAGATTTAGTTTAAAAAGGTTCTCTATAAATGGATGGTTGGAATGAACAGTGAGTTCTTTCCTTCCATCTACGGACCGAGTACTTGTAGAAATTGTTACCTATAACATGATAGAGCTCAAATGGTTTTTTTTCCTTTCCCGCAGATTACGTTATTTGTTTCCTCTAGCGATGCTCTAAAGCCAGGGTGGCTTTTAACATATTTGAGGAGTGTTAGTGCCGCAGATATCCGAAGATTACAACAAAATCTTGGCAAGGTGCGTAGCTCCAAAATTTTAGTGATTTTAATATTTTAGTGTTACTGCTTACCTTGAAACTAATTTCTTCTCCGTTTTTCATGGCATTCGTCAGTTCTCAAGACATTTTCTTTACTCCAATCCAGCTCAACCTATGGGCCCGGAAGACTTGGCTTGGAAAATGGTTAGTTTCTCCTCCATCCCTACTTTTCTCTTGATCTTGTGATGTCGACAATTTGTCCTAAAAAAATTGAATTGTTTAGCAAACCAACCATTAGTGCACTTTTAAATAATAAATAACGCGTCCTCGACGTATCTGTGTCCTGCATTTTTAAATAATAGCGTGTCTACGTGTCCGTGTCCATGTCGTATCCATATCTCGTGTCCATGTCCATGCTTCTTAGGTGGTCACCTTCCTAAGAGTTAATTTTCTACGAGTTTTCTTGATTTCCAAATGTTGTAGGGTCAGACGGTATGTCCCGTGACAATAGTCGAAGTGCGCGCAAGCTAGTCTGAACAGTCACAAATATTTTTTAAAAAAAACTTTCATTGAGAAGAGAAGAAACAAAAATACAATAATGAAGAAACTGACAATTCATTACTAATTAACACTAAAAAGGCTCTCATGGAGCGGCCTCGTTAGTAGAAACTTGAGAACTTTAAGGTATACTTCCTTAAAAGTCTCAAGTTCTAAACTTACCAATAGGTTTAATCATAAAATCTCTTGGTGGGCTTTGAGACGGTCAAGGGTGCTTCTGGGTATCTAGTGGCACAAAGCTCGAATTTCAATCATCAAAAAAATAAAATAAAAGACCATACAAGAAAGAAAGTACCAAAACAAAAGTAGCCAAAGAAATAAAGAACTGATGTGGGCTGGTGATTTGCTCATTAATTTTCTGGGGTGGTTGTAAATGAAGTTTGGTGGCTGGTAAAATAGATAAATGTTGTGATTGAAGGAAGTTGTGTATGGTTTTATGCAGATTGCTGGTAAGTTGGTGAACATAAAGCTCCACACGAGGAGATCCCAGCGTGTAGTGAAAGAATCCAGAACTATCTGTACATGCGATTGCAGGCGTTCAAATTCTACTACCTCCCCTCGTTCCTTATAATCTATGTTCATCGATGGATACCGAACTGTGCGAGACCGAGACCGCGTATAGTACGATCGGGAAGTAAAATTACTCCAGACACACCGAGGATCAGATTTATCCTTGGTCCACTTTAGTTGCATTGGCACAATTTTCTGTTCTGTTTTCTCCATCTTTATTCGTTTTGTTGTGGAAATTTGTAGTTACAACAACTATTTTTTTAATTTTTTTAGAATGTCACTTTTAAAAATATTTGCAGAAATTTTAAAATTTCAAGATGTTAGCTTGTGATAGATCGATAATTGGCTCATCTTCAATTTTTGGTTGCCTACTTCAAAATCAAATAAGATGTTTTTGCAGTAAATGTTCAAAGTGCCTATACTTTTAAAAATTAAAAATGATTTCTTATAGTTGGATTAAACTTTGAAAATCTCATTTCGTTCGTAATCGTAAATTACTCGTTTTTGACATGTAATCATGAGTGAATGGTTAATGACATTTTAATGTATCGTTTATACCAAGATTTTGAGTGATTGAACTTAATCGAATTCAATCAATAACTAGTGATTGAACTCAATCAGTTTGTCAATTTGTTAAGTGATTGAGCTCAACTGATTGAGTTCAATCAATAACTAGTGATTGAACTCTGATTGAACTCAATCACTTATTATTTTCAGTTTTTTGGTATATGTGCAATTATTTTCAGTTTTGTGTTATAGATATAATTTTTTAGCCAATTTTTGTTATACATGAAAATTCCCCTTATAAATAACCAATTAAGATATAAAAAAAAAAACTAATTTTTAAAATTTATCACTAACTTCTAATTTTAAAAGTTAGAGGAATATCTTCATTCCGCTAGTCAAATTTGATTTTTGTTGGAGGTAGAATTTATAATCCTCACTTTGCATCCCCAAAGGAACCAAGATGGACAAATTGAAAGTTTAAAAGTAGTGAAACCAAAATGGATGGTCTAAACCAAATTTAGAATATTAAAAATAAAATACCTAAAATCACTCATCACTCACAAATATATAAATATACAATTCAAAAGGTGAACTTTTCAAAATATGTTATTTGACGTATATCTAAATATGTTATTTTAACTTCCTTTATATGCCAAATATATCTGACCTCTACATTAGAGTATAATAACGTTATACCAAGAGAAAACATAAACTTACAAAACAATAGAAATGAAAATCGCAGACAACCTCAAACACAAGAGAGGAGGCCATGGGAAAAAAAAGAGAAAAAAGTAATAAACAAACAATCCAACAAAATAAAGGATAATATTAAACTACTGAGTGCATACACTTATAAGTTTATGCTTTTATAGGAAAAGGGTGGTCATAGGGGACAAACCAACACAACACAAGCAGAACATTTCACCATTTAATACATTTATATGGAATGTCATGGCCTCTGAAAGTTTACACTCCTGCATAGAGTCTATCATTTAGTAAGCGTTTTGACGATCGATTTGACATTGAGTTTCTTGAGGTCGGTATATGACTGTCCACAGCCGACGAACATTACGGGTGCTCCAGATATGTAGACCATAGACAATGCAGCTCCAACCTACCAGTAAACGCGACGTGTTATATTAACCGACGATTGCTTAGGATCCCCTAATGGACTAGGAATGTGCCTAGATTTTATTTACCTTGTCGTCAATAGTATCGAACTTCGTGAGCAAGATACCGTCGATCAGTCTGGGATTGGCTGAAGTCGAGAGGTCAGCAAGTTTCTGCCGTAACAAAGAACAAGAGAGCGAGTGTTAGAGCTCGTCTATACAACTAATAGGTAAACTTAGTTGTAACTAATCCATGGATATCGAAACAAAACCTGATTGAACTTCGAAAGTTGATCGACAGCATCATTCCCAACGAGGGCTTCCCCGACGAACAAGACTAGATCTGGACTGTTAAGGTTGATAAGCTTTGAGAGAGCTCTCATGAGTGGTTCATTATCCTAGGATTGCAGCAAGATATTTCGATATTCAGAAACTAAAAGTGACGAGAAAATAATGGAAAACACAAAGTACTGGCAGGCACAATTTTGAATCCACTATTAGAAAACTATCTTTTCTTTTTTTTAACCCATAAATCAAAGCTTCGCTCCACTATATCCGGGGTTATCCACGTCCGTCCCTAAGCCAGGCACCAGAAGACATTGAAAGAATGGAGACACGAAAGGTTGTTTACAAATTAATGTCACATGTGAGTTTCAAACCTAAGACTTTTAGAGGAGCACACTTTCAAAGCCCAAGTTTTTAACCACTGTGCCACCCCTCGGAGACTATGTTGTGTTGGACTATTAGAAAACTATCGACTGTGTAAGAATACGCTTATTTATAATAATTTCGTTGATAATATAAAATATTGCAAAATACTCAAACCTGCATCCTCCCAGCTGTATCAACAAGAACCACATCTGATCCATTGTGGGATGCCTCCTGGATTGCTTCTTTAGCTACAATTGCAGGATCTTTCTCATAGCCCTTCTCAAATATAGGGATCTAAAAAAATTGAGGATAAATATATGCAATGAGTTCTGATAACCAATGTTTCACAACTAATGGAAATTAGAATATCCATGTGAGGTCATATACCTGAAGTCTACGAGCATGAGTGCGAAGCTGCTCGACGGCTCCAGACCTAAATGTATCACAAGCGGCCATCATGACACTAACTTTATGTTGCAGAAGCCAATAAGCCACCTTGGCAAGATTAGTAGATTTTCCGACTCCGTTGACCCCAACAAAAACTACCACATAAGGCTTCTTTTGTTCTTTTGCAGCATGAACCTCCCTCAGAATGTCGATGGAGCGTTTTGGAGTCAGTATACGGACTAGCGCTTCTTCCATTGCATTCTGCAAATGAGAAATTAAAGCAAAGTTGTTGGTATCTAACAAAATTTAATTATAAATGAAGCAAATGAGAGTAAACGATGAACTATGGACAAGTGGCAATTGAAAGATGTACCTGCACTGTTGAAGAAATCCTGGTGAAAGAAGCTAGCTTCTTTCCTTCGAGACTAGCTGCTACCGATTCGCAAAGTTTCTCAGCTATCTCCTCAGCCTAAAATCCAACAAGAAAATATCTTGTTAACTTGCAGCCAAAAGTTAAGAACAAGGGATGATAGGATAAATATGAAGTGAAAACATACCACATTCTTTGTCATAAGCCTGTCCTTGAGAGCCTTGAGAGCTGGTTCCAGGTCTGACTTATCCAAACTTGCCTTGCCAGAAATACTGGAAACACAAAAGAACCAAAAATTTAAAAATAGATAGTTAGATTAAAAATCCCATAATAATGTAACATGTCAAAATAATCACAGAATAAGTGAAATCATGTCACAAAGAACCATATGGAATTCTAGTTGTCAATTTTTTAAAGCTCTCTCTTGCTTTATGGAGAACACAAACTAATAAGATACACTCCCGGACCCCGCTCGCATCTAAAAAATTCAAAATAATACATACACACAGGATCAGTTTATTTTCAAGATTCCAAAATAGTTTCAATAAACGATATAACTCACTTTAGTTACTAAGTAGTCAAAGGCCTGTTAAAACACTCAGAAACGTGTGTCTCAAATTTTAAACTCAACTACAAAACTCCAATGCAATCATCCATCTATAACATATTAATGATTCCACACTGAAGAGAAAAGGAGAGGAGATTAGAACCATTTTGAACACATACCAACAATTACCAAATTTGAAATTTTGGGGAAAATAAAGTGGGAACAAAAATGGTGGATGAAGAAAACATCAGATTAATGCCTTCGGGAATATGTAACGGTCGGATAATGTAATTGACCAGACCTACTGCATAAACCCAAGATCAAGCAACTAAAAAGTGTAAGTTTACCATAATGCATAACTTTTTTTTTAACATTGTCAGCAAACTGGTTACAAATGATGAGGCTATGAATGCAGAACATGCATGAAATAAAAAAAGTTTACCTCTGGAACATAGATGAAAACCACCCTTTCTTCTTAGCATCAGGCTTACTACCCTTGTCATCTTCTTCCTCGTCTTCTTCATCTTCACTGTCACTACTAAAGACCTCTTCTTTGTCCATCATACTTTGGCCCTGGTCGGTTGCCAAAACCTCGATGTTGTTGTCCCCATTCTCACCCACAGGATCTGTGAAGTCCAATTTTGCCTCAGTAGGTTTATCATCCCAAACTCTATTCTTCTTTGTTACCTTTTTCTTTGGCTCTTCCTTGGAGCCATTGTTAACAACAGTATCAGTTTTCTTCCCACCTTTAGACCTAAGCTTCTGAAGTTTATTTACATCAAAAGCCCCAACATTGGAGCTTGCATTTACTTTTCCATTAATGACAGCAGTCAGTTTAGATTCTATAACATGGTTTCCATTGGAGTAACCATTCTCCAACTTATGACCTTTCGTACGCTCGGCATCACCATCATCTGCCAAACCACTGTTGCTTTTCTTGTTTTCTGCAAATCCAGTTTTCTTATCCTGTCCTTGCTTTCTGCCATTGTTCACTGGCTTTCCCACCTGCTTTGATTTTTTTAGCTCATTAGCACGAGCCTCAGCCTCCATTCTAAGTTGCCTAAAAGTTTCATCGAAGTCATCATAGACCATCCGCGACGGATCATAAATCTCAGAAAACCCCTGCTTGACCATTGAAAGCAAATCATCCACATACAACAAATGAAGGATCCGTTGATACACTGCAACAAATACAATCCCAAGCTCATTGTGGAAGGTCCACTTGAGGGTGTAAGCAGCACCTGGAGCATCATAATTATATGATGCCGCACCCGACCGTTCCTCTAAAAGACAGGATCTGATTAAAGTATCAATAGGGGACCCTTTAAGTGCATTTCCAAGCTCCTTACAAGTCCATAGAATCAAACCCCCCCTAGTGAATATCAACAACTGCTCTAACATCTTGATCTATTCCAAATACCCTGCAAATAAATGCATTCATATTAATAATTCAATGAAACTTCCTTCAGTTGACATACAATGGATTCCAGAAAAATTATTAGTTCCTGAAGTTAGCTGTAAATGATCCAACAACCCACTATTTGCTTCAATCAATTCTCTAAATCACGACGATAAAAGGTGCATGAATTCCAATATTATTACAAGGGAAGAACTTCTATTTTACAGGAAACAAGAAAATTTCATATTAGCAGACCAAAAACGGACAACAAATCTTTCCAAACAACCTGATCTTCTCCATGAAGAATATCATCATTTTACCAAATAGCCACATTTCATTTTTTTTTTTTTGGATATCCGTGACTGTCCGGGCCAGTTTTCGCGCACCTCGACCAATGTCACTGAACATACGGCCTGACCCTACAACATTTGGATACCAAGGATTGAACCCATCAGCACCCCAAGCCCTCTTTGACCAATTGAGCCACAAATCGCCACATTTCAAGAACAACCCAAATCATAATTTTCATCACTGATTACTTACCGCTCAGATTCTCCAAGATGCAAACAAACATAAAAATCTTAAATCACATAAATTCCACCAAACGCACAAATGATGACGAAGAAATCGTCCAGAAACAAAATTCGAAAACAAATTAAAAAAAAAAATCGATGACCGAGAAACCGTTCACGATGAAATTACAGAGATATGATTTGAATCTAGGACCTGGATCAAACAAAATTAGCATAATAGATCGAAACAATTCCAATCCAAAAGTGAAACACAGGAAATTCATCAATCGGAAAAAACGAGGAGAGAAGAATCGAACCTGGAACACGGCCTCTACTCGAAATCTGAATCAAAAAAAAAAAGAAAAAAAAGAAAAAAAAAACTACAAAAAAGAAAAGAAAAATGTAAAGAAATATTTAAAGAGGAAGAAAAATTCCTACAAGAAAAGGGAAGAACTATGAAACAAGTCCAAGTTTGTCTCCACCTTTTTATTTGAGACAATTTCAAAAATAATAAATTAATAACATAATAATGACCGCACGCCAGCTCAGCTACCCACATGGGCCCAAGTTCAGTATGAACGGCGCAAAACAGTAACGGAAAGACAGATAACGGAGCTTTTTTTTTTCTTTTTAGAACCAAGCTTTCTAAACACTTAGAGCATGTTTGGCTAGGGTGGGAAGAGAAAGGAAAGAAAGGGAAGGGAAAGAAAGGGAAGGGAGAATAAATTTGTGTTTGGTGGGAATGGAAAGGAAGAGAAGTGATAATAAATTTATGTTTAGTGGGAAGGGAACGGAAGAGAAGTGATAATAAATTTATGTTTGATAGGAAAGAAAGTGATGTGATGAAATGTTTATATATAATAAAAATAACAGAGGTTTAATTTGTTAATATAATATTTATATCATATTTTTTTTCAATTTCAATAGTACATTTTTGGCTCTTCATTACAATTGTAGCACATTTTTTTAAAATAATTTCATTCATAGCACATTTTGTCCAAAATTCCTATTCAATCATCATTACACTTCAATCGGTTCAATTCGT
>JBBMEF010000021.1:6826518-6839196 GCA_037832685.1 Sicyos baderoa | reverse complement strand
TCCCACAATTCGTATTTTCTCAGATCTTCCAATCAAGGTTTTTGGATGCACAGCCTTTGTTTATGTGTCCCACCCGTTTCAGTTCAAACTAGATCCTCGGGCTATAAAGTGCATATTCTTAGGGTATACTTCTCATAAAAAGGCCTATCGGTGTTATGATCCTTTGACACGAAGATTTTTTGAAAGCATGGATGTGTCGTTTGTAGAACATAAACCATTTTTCCCCCACATTCCCTTCAGGGGGAGACATCATCTGCGAGTGAAGGAAATTTTTGGGACACTTCACATCTTCCCAACATCATACATTCTGAGGTAGTTAAAATTCCCCATACCGAGGATTCTCTCTCAGGGGAAGAAACACTACAAAATAATCACCCTGAACTCCAGGTTTATACTAGGAGAAAGCTGAGTCGAAAGAAAAAGGGCAAGATGGTTGATCCGACGCATGATCAATCTAACACTCCGGCAACTGATCCTGATGATCCAAGCAAGGTATCTGAATCTCTTCCTTCTATTTCTTCTCCTCTTGAAAATAATGTAACCAATAGTTCTGACCTTGATATACTCATAGCACACAGGAAAGGAACCCGTAATTGTACCAAACATCCTATTGAGAATTACTTATCCTACCAGAGATTGTCTCACACCCATAGGGCTTTTACTTCTAAGATGACTAACCTGTTTGTTCCAAGGAAAATACAAGAGGCTCTAGATGACCCAAATTGGAACTTAGCAGTCATGGAGGAGATGAATGCTCTCAAACAGAATCACACGTGGGACATAGTTCATCTTCCAAGAGATAAAAAGACAGTAGGGTGCAAATGGGTGTTCACTATAAAATGTCATGCAGATGGGAGTATTGAAAGGTACAAAGCGAGACTGGTTGCTAAGGGATTCACTCAAACCTATGGGATCGATTATCAAGAGACGTTTGCTCCAGTGGCAAAAATTAACTCTATTAGAGTCTTGCTATCTATTGTCGTTACTAAAGATTGACCCTTATACCAACTTGATGTAAAAAATGTGTTTCTTAATGGTGATCTTGAAGAAGAGGTTTTTATGGACTTACCACCTGGATTTGAAAAACATTATGGAAGTAAAAATGTATGCAGGTTACAAAAGTCTTTATATGGCCTCAAGCAGTCACCTAGAGCCTGGTTTGAACGGTTTGAAAGGGTAGTTACAAGCTATGGATTTCTCTAGAGTGAAGCAGACCACACTATATTTTATAGACACACTGGAAATGACAAGATGGTCGTTCTAATAGTGTATGTTGATGACATAATAGTAACTGACAATGATGATATGGGAATAACCACTTTGAAGGAAAAACTAGCTAAGGAATTTCAAATCAAAGATCTGGGAGTCCTAAAATATTTATTGGGAATGGAGTTTGCAAGATCAAAAGATGGAATTCTGGTGAATCAAAGGAAATATGTAATAGACCTTCTTAAAGAAACATGATTACTTGTTTGTAAACCAGCAGATACTCCTATTGAACAAAATAGAAAATTGCAAGCGCAACGGTTGAAGAAGTCTAGGATAAAGAAAAATATCAGAGACTCGTTGGGAGACTTATTTATCTATCTCACACACGTCCAGACATAGCCTTTGCTGTCAGTATGGTTAGTCAATTTATGCATGCTCCTGGTCCTGCTCACTTTGACGCAGTAAATATGATCTTACGATATTTGAAAGGGACCCCGGGAAAAGGTATTATGTTTAGAAGACAGGGACATCTTCATGCTGAAGTCTACACAGATATTGATTGGGCAGGTAGCACCACAGATAGAAGGTCAACTTCAGGTTATTGCTCATTTGTTGGAGGGAACCTAATTACTTGGCGTAGTAAAAAGCAAAGTGTGGTGGCAAGAAGTAGTGCTGAAGCCGAATTTAGGGCACTAGCCCATGGTATTTGTGAGGGTATATGGATAAAGAGACTGTTGGAAGAATTAAAATTCGTTCAATCGACACCAATACGTGTGTACTGTGACAACAAAACAGCCATCTCCATTGCCCATAATCCTGTCTTCATGACTGGACAAAACATATTGAAGTGGACAAACATTTTATAAAGGAGAAAGTCGAAGCTGGAACCATATGTATCCCATATATGCCTACTTCAGAACAAGTGGCTGATATCTTTACGAAAGGTCTTCCTAAGTACCAGTTCGATAAGTTGATTGACAAACTGACCATGGAAGATATCTTCAAACCAGCTTGAGGGGGAGTGTAGGATATTTGCCATATTTAGCCTCCTATTATTTATTTCTATATTATTAGATTATTACCTTGTATTTAAGATATTATTGATTTAAGAAAGATATTATCTTAATATATTATTCTTTCCTAATTTGTATAGGAAGGGTTCTCTATTTAAGAAACCCTTATTCTAATGAATGAAATACATAAAATATTTCTCATATTTGCACATTATTAAAACAAAAACAACAAAAAGAGCCAAATACAAAGGAATATGACTCATCCCATGATTACAAAAGCCCCAAGAAACTGATGCCGACAAAGAGGTGTTAATTAACAATATCCCAATTCCAAACATCTTTGACCTTTTGGCACACCTTTGAAAAAGTAAGAGGACCAGGAAAATAATATTATTATCACAATTTCAAAACAGTCAGGTTAAAACCTCACCTGTGAAAGCAAGGAGCATATGGAGGATGCCATTACTTGCATCACGTCAAGAGCTGAGCAGATTGCACCTTCCAATGAGTCAACATCTGCCTGCATTGGTACAAGTCTACTCTAAGAGGCCGAAACCAATTCAATAATCGAATATTTCAAATTTAACTCACGTTTACAAAACATACTGTTGCTCCTGCAGTCACTGGAACTCGGAGAATGCTTGCTTCTAGATCTAACAATGCACCTGACAACGAATTGATATGGTCTGTCTCAAGGGAATCCCATTCATCAAGGTAGGCCATCTGGATTTTCATTATTTTTAATAAGTAGCATTATATATGGTTTTGTTTCTTATAAAATATATATATATATATATATATGAAAGCAAAAATAAGCTATTTCCTTGAGAAGTTTGGGATGTCTAATTTCAATAAAGATATAAGAGGATGGATTAATTGCACAATAGCTTTATCTTTACATAAAAAACGGTCAATGAAATTTTGCTGCTGTGTCCATGCACATGTAATGTCCAACCAACGAAAGAACAGCAAAAAGAGGTTAAACAGTGAAGTTATCTAGACAAACCAAAGGGAAAGAAGGTCACTATTCTATCACATAGCATACAAGTTAACGAAAGGACTTACTTGTTCGCCCATGATTTTATTCAGCTTAAGCTCTAGCTTCAGCGTATGGAGACCGATCCTATTTCTGGTTACTGAATCCCAAATACGTATCATAGCTTTCCAGACATTACATAACATTCTCTGTGCCACCAAAGAAAAACAAAAATGTTAACTTGCCATCCACAGGGAAGTTCTACCGTCATTGACAACTAAGAGTGAATGTGAAACACAAAGCACCAACTTGCAGGGAGATGGAGATCTACACAAGTCTTAAAACTTTGATTTTATTTACATATCACACTGGCAACATCTTTTGTAATGTTTCGATAGATTTCTCGTAATATTCATTCATCAATGGAAGTTAACGTTTCCTATCAAAGAAATTTACATATCATTATGACGTGCAGGATATTAAAATTTCAAAACTAATTTAATAACGCCCGTCTTTTTTTACACAAAATAATTATGTCACCAACCGTGGAAAATAAAATTGTCTAATACAAAGAAAAAGTACTCCAAGGAGTTGAATCAACGAAAGCAGAGGAGACTAGTATTTTAGCCACTGACACAAGCTAAACGGTATTTAATTCTTCTAAAATGAACGTTAAAATGATATTGTATTGGTTTTTAAAGAGGATTAGGCACTCCAAAAATGGTTCAAGGGAATTAATTTAAATAGAGGATAAAGTACATCATACACGAGCTAAGACAATAAGCAGGTTTAGCTAAGGGCTACAAAAATATAACAAGAATCGCAATTTCTAACAGAAAAAATATCATTTCATGATATTAATCAGATGAAGGAGAGCCACGTAATTGGTTACAATATAGATATGATCAAAAGGAAATGTCCCTCGGTGCTAGTGAAAAATCTCTATAACTTAGATATTTTAAGAACCATATGACCGTCACGTTATGACAATAATAACTGTAACTCATACTCGAAACTTTGATCAGATCGATAGGAAAGAAAAGGTCAATTAATTCTACAAATATAAGATGCAAACCTCTGCATTCACTTTCTGCATGTCAAGTAAAGCCTCTGCTCTTGCATTGGAGAATCTCCATTGCATAAATCTATTATATATTAGCCGCAGCTGGTGAGCATCTTCAATATAATTAGCACTCTTTTTACCCTTAAAATCTGCAATGAAACTGAGCACCGAAGTTGAACTATTGGATTGACTGGAATTAGTCGGCCTGATCCGAGATGGACTGTCAACCCTGGCAGGAGGAGTTGACGGTCTTGGCCGGGCTGGACTTGATCCTCGAGTAACAGAGGATGATGACACTGAGGTTCTAATGGGTGAAGGTAGACGGGATCCAGGTGATGGCAAAGACTGAGATCTGATTGCAGGTGTTGATTTTAACCTATCTGGTAAGTCATTGGAAGCAAGCCTTGGAATTGCTGATGCCTGCAATGAACAATGGTCAACTAAATTTGTTCCATTTTCCCTCCTAAGACCATTACCATCAAGTGGAAGAATCCTTGTAGAATCATTATTAGATTTCTGAGGAAGTTTGGTCATAGAATCAGATGAAGTTCTCCTCAATGAAGATAACCCAATTCCTGGAAGTGGTCCATTAGAACTTCTAATTACTTTATCAGTAAGATCCACACTTCTACTTAATGCATTTAATGACATCTTCCCACCAATTCGACTCGGCCATCTCTGCTGATCTATGACCCGGGTATGCAATCCATCAATTGGCTTAGAATTCTCCAACTGGTCAGCCACAACCTTTCCTTTAAGAGGACTCCTCTTTCTCTCTGGCGTAGGCTTCCTCGAAACCGTACGCTTTTCGACCTGCTTGTGAGGGACATTTGAAGATGGCCTCAATGTCCGATCAGATGGAGATGCTGCAGGGACTGGCTTTTCCTTCTTAATCACAGGAATGGAAATTGAGTCTGTCTGGAAAGAGACGCTCAAGCTCCGCATTGTCGAAGGCCATAAACTTTCCGCCGATCGACCGCCCGCCGACCTTCTCGAAGACAGTCTTAAATCAGCAGATAGTTCATGCCCACGAGTCGATGCACTCGTCGGGGAAGGCGGTGTGGAGGGCCGCTTCCTCTCAGCGGATACAGCTCTTTTCTGCACCAATTGAGAGGAAGCAGACACAGTTCTTGAGGCAATTGGCGACTGACATCGCCTAGGCGTGGAACTGGCTGAGGGAGTTGGTGACTTATATCTAGAACTAACTTCCCTCGTCCGAGACCGGCGAGTGGTCAGTACATTGTTTCTCTCAGCCGGAACCAGTGGAGGTCTTGGAGTCTCCTCTCTTGAATGCTTCCTTATTGAATCTGAATAAAAAACATCCATCCACACAATCAAAATCAAACCACATCGATGAAATTCTTCATATCATTACACATCTGGCGGTCATGGATTTGATTTCCTCACTCATCCAGCAATCAAATGAACAATACCAACTGCAAAAAGGGGAGAAAGTTCTGTACATCATTTCTGTCAATGCTAGAAGATTATGAAAGCAAGGAGAAACCCCACAAACAAAAAGGAGAGAGAAAAAAGAAAAGAAAAAGGAGAAAAGCATACATCTTTACAGACCCCAGATCCAGCTGAACAAAAAAATGGTAAAAACAGCAAAGTAACGCAAATGGGTGCTGGTTTCTCTTCAAGAAAACCCCGAATTGAAGGAGATCAGGCAATAAGAAGGAGGTCAAGAAGGCGTTACAGAACATCTGCTGTAATAAACTGCTACAGCTTGAATAGGCAGTTACCATAGGGAGTTGAAGTTGATTTTGGTGGTAAACCACGTTTAGCGGTTATGGGTTAGGGGTCCCCGACCAGGGCAAGTGGGTTCGAGAGTGTATGTAGGATAAGACTTAAAGAGGAATCAGTGTAAAAGACTTGATAAATAGTTTTTTTCAGCCCCCATTAGTTTTCTCACGGGAAGGCCAAGGTCTAGGCCAGATGGGATGGAAATAGGTTTCACTTTCACTTGACTCATCTTCTTCTCTCTACACTCCTTTTTCACCATGAATTGACAGCAACTTCAAAACTGGCAAAACATAAAATCACACTTGATTCTCATTTTGAAAGATTCATGAGACATCAATCTTGGGGCTCAATTAAATATGTGATTTTTTTTTTTTTTGATATCCATAATAATTCGAGCCAACTTTCGTGCACCTTGACTAATTTATGGGACTGAACTCATCATCTTATGCATCTCAAAGTCTTCTTTGACCAATTGAATCACTTCAGGATGGTTATTAAATATGTGTTATAAATTCTAACTCTTACCCATCTATTTGTCCTTATGTCCAACTTTACAAACAATACGGCAGATAATTTGTCCTTATGTCCAACTTTACAAACAATACGGCAGATAAATTAAATAATTCATGTCTCCAAGGGGCAGTCTAACAGTTGAGTCTTAGGAATTTATGACATGCTTCTTTGAGAGATTCTTGGTTCGAGGCTGTTGGGAAGCGCTTAAACTAGAATATCATTTGAAATATTTCGGTGCCACAGCTAAATGATGGGCTAGTGATGCCCCAAATATACGGGAGCAAAGCTCTAATTTCCCGATTTTCAAAAAAAAAAAGAAAATTAAATAATTCATGGTTTGATTTCTCCCAGTAAAGCTTACTTAATATTATAATTGAATTAGTATGATACATGTCAAGTAATTCAATTACTTAATATTATATGACCCGGTGACTTAAGTATTCACTCAGATATCCTTGAGTTAAAAATTTTACTTGGTTGGAACTGGTGTTCGCGGGGAAATGGACACCCACGTGCAGAAGAAATTTGCTATCCACATGAGTTCTACACAAATTTCCAAACAATATCTGAGGAAGATAAAAAAAAATAATAATAAAAAAAAAAAAAAAAGGTTAGATAGAGGGTTTTGGAATGAGGTTGAGTGGTTACGAGAGATTTTGAGTAGTTATGAGAAATCTAAAGTGGGTAAGACAGATTTGGCTAAGAATAAATACAGTTTTGATGAGGTGTAATAACTATTTGTGGAAAATCTCTTTTGGAAATATGAGTTATAAGTAGTTGTGCCAGAAACTCTTGTTTAGATAGAGGAGTCATGATGATTGTGTCAGAAAACTCTTCTTTGAATAGATGAGTTATGACGAAATATATTCATTTAAATGAAAGATTATGACTGGTTGAAATAGAAGTAATATTGTACACGAAGAGTTTCTCGGATTAATGGAAATCATACTTCTCAAATAATACGAGAGTCAAGTACTGATTTTTATGATCAAACATGTGACCTTGGACTTGAATTGGTATACAAACAAACGAACAAGACAACACGTCATCAACCTTTTTAATAACGAGAATTGAGTTTAACTCCGAAACAAACTCTCACCCACACTCTACCTAATTAATGAGAGTGATCTTCTGAGTTGGTTTAGAATTGTAAAAAGTAGGACAAAAGAAGGGTGAAATTGGAAACAATTTTGGGGAAGAAAAAATCAGAGAAAAATCAGAGGTGGGGGTTAGTTTGTAAATTGAATGTAACAGGTTGTCTTTGATAATGTAGACAAACTCTTAGTTTTGGTACTGTTCATGACTGTGAGAAAAGTTAAAAAAGAAATCTCAGAGAAATCCGATTTCGTCCCACTCCAAAAACATTCAGAATCTCTGTACTAAAAAACAATGGAATCGACGGTGAGTAGAGTAGAGAATACCATTAACAACAAACAAACCCTCTTCAATCAAAACTCTCACTCTGTCTTTTTCCTCATTCGGTGATCAATAACCTACTTTCGTGTCAACGAGAGCAGTAGCTCAGTAATATCAGTGTATCTAATGTTCAAGATGTCTTAAATTCGAGTCTTTCACTCTTTAGTTCTTGTAAATTTAGGAGCGTTTTTCGGTCGGTGTCGGTTTTCGATGAAAATTGACACTGAACCAACCCTATCGGTAAGCTTGAAAATGGCAACGAGCCGATCAATCGATTAAGTCGGTTTAAGTCGATCAGTTAAATCCGTTAATTCATTTAATTTTGTTTTTCCTTTTTAATTAAAAAAACATATTCATCATTTAATTTTTTAATAAAATTTTAAGAATTAATTTTAAAATTTTGAATATCTTAAACAATTTTGAAAACATACCGTTAATTTTATAGTAATATAAAAATAAATTTAATTAATTATATGAAAAATAGAAATATTTTTATAAAGCCTATTAACGTAACCGCCAACATAACCGACCAACTTAATCGATAAATTTTTTATTAAATATTTTTTTAACCTACACCGACAAATCCTTACTTGAAAACTGACGATCGCCCTTAAATCAGTTGGTTTCGGTTGATCGAATCAGTTCTCGGGGAATTGATGAACACCCTAATCTAAAAAAAAAAAGAAAAGATAACCTACTTTCCTCTTTCAATTACAAAATTAACCAAAAATAAACACAAATCAACTCTCGGTTAAGGCTGAATTTCATTGCGATCTCTAGTAACCAAATGTCAAATTATGCATCGATTCATCGAAGAATCTCCAAGCAGAACACAAAAACAGCAAGAAATTAAACTCGAGAAAGCAAGGGAGAGATTTCTCACCTGCGAACTGAAACTCCGAGCTTCGTCGCTTCCACTCCACAGCAAATCGGAGCAGAAAATGCCACTGCAAATTCAAACCACTTCGATTACTTACTTCAGGAATTCAATCGGCCTCAACGGTTGGGACGAATCGTCGCCGGAGAAGAAAGGACTGACAGCGAATTGGTCGCCGGCCGGGAGATCGTCGGAGAATTTCAAATTCGGCGATGATCGAGGGAAAGTGAACTTAATTAATTCAACGAAGTTAATTGCAAAAAGGAACTTGATGGAATTTATGGGTAGGAGATGAATTACGAAATTGATTAATTAAAAAATTATAATTATAATGATGAAAAAAAACGGTTTCCGTTAAGAGTTTTAACGCCGTGGGGACCCGCCGGTGGTCGTTGTTTTCGCGCGCCACCAACTGGAATTATTATCATTTTTCTTAAAATGATTTTTTTTTAATGTATGTGACCAATTTAAGGCTAAAATCATAGGTTTAAGAGTATTAATACCCTTTATATAAGATTCGTAACATCCCGAATTGGTACTTAAAAAAACTCTATAACTTTGACATCAAATTGATTATTTCTTTCTCTCACTTAAGATTCAAAATGAGGCTATTCAATTTGTTAGTTAATTTATCTATCTCAAAAAAAAATGTTAATCTTCAAAGAATAGATATTGAATAATATTAAAATCATTCAAAGTTAAACAGACAAAATATGACTTACAAACAAAAGTTTTCTTAGCCATCTAAGATAAATTTAGCCATCTAAGAAAACTTTTGTTTGTAAGTCATATTTTATAATCTAAAATTGGTTATCAAACGAACCTGTTTTTAAAATATTAAAAATAAAAATAGAAAACCAAAAACGAAATGGTTATCAAACGGGGTCGAAGTTTTTCAATTCTTGTTCATGATTTTTATCTTAATTTATTAGTTTTTCACGTAAAGTTAATTATTGTGTCGTTCTTTCTCTCATTTCTTTTCATTATTATTGATATTCTTAATTTCTTTTAAATGCGATTCTATTCTATTTGATTTAAACAATTGTAACGCCTCGACATTTTTCTTCAACTCTACTTAGGTGAATTTAGTGCTTTGTTTATTGTTTTTACATGTATGACAATTAATTTCCATTTAAAAGGAAATTGCCAAGTCAAGATTTAGCAAAAAGAAAGGAAAAAAAAATCAAGCAAATGAAAATAGAAAAGAAAATGAATTTTTATTATTTTTTTTTTTTCTTTTTCTTTTTCCCTCCCTCTTCTCTCTCCCTTCACGCACGACTCACAGAGAACAAACCCACCTCTCTCCCTCTCTGTTTTCACTGGCCACCCACCGCCACCTTGCCGCCGCCGCTGTTGGAACGCCGCCGCCGCCGCTTGCACGCCCCCATCGCCGCCACGTCGTGCCGCTCGCGTGCCCAGATCGCCCGCGCGCCGCGCCGCAGATCCGTCTCGTGCGCACGCCCAACGCCATCTCGCTTCGTGTGCCGCTGTCGATTCCGCCTTAGACCCGTTATCATCATCGATCGCTGATCGATAGCTAGTTCCGGCTAGAATTGGGGTTGTGTTCGTAAGCTGCTGCCTTCATGTTTGTCGTTCGGGTTGATCGATTTCCGGCCAGCAAGTATTTATCATGCTTGGGTTGTTGTTTTGGTGGCTATTTGAGGTGTTTTTTAACATAGAATCGTGTTTTAGGATTCGAAAGTCGGAGTCGAGACTTTGGAGTTTGTTTTCAGCCAGGTACCCATGTGTTATCCCGAGGTGGCTGATTGGTGCTGAGACGATCATGGGACAAGTTTGCTGAGTTGGGTTCCTAGATATTTTGTTACTCTGTTTTTTCGTTCTATTTTTAAATGTAAATAGATGTGTTAAAGATTGCTATTGTTGGAGTTGTCTCGCGTTCGGTTTTAAAGAGTATTTCTTAGTAAAGAATTAGGTTGAGACCCTAGTTCGGATCGGGTCTTTACAACAATCGTAACAACATATTTTACGAAGAAAAAAAATGGAAGAATAAAAATTGATTTCAGTAATTTCTCATTTTTAGTGTAATTTAAAAAATACTTCTTTTTTATTTTCGAAATAATAAACGAGAATAGATACTAAGCAACTTTGTTTTTTAAAAGTTAAACTAGAAACTATAAAAACACTACCAAATAAGATCTACCATATTTACCTCTTTCCACCAAACTAATATGAACAGTAATACGAAGTCTTGCACAAATTTACATTTGATTAATATCCAAATTAATATTGTAAAAAAAAATCCAAATTAATCATTATATAACTTAATCAAAACTCACCCAACATTTGCTTTCAAAAAAAAAAAAAAAAACTCACCCAACATTAACAATATTTTAGCTATAGTAAAATAAATAATATATTATATTATTTTTTAGTACAATAATAATACTAGGATTCAAATATTCAATTCATTGATCGAAAATACATACCTCTATTTTATACTATTTAGTTTAAGATTGAAAAAATACAATTTAAGAATGAAAATATTTATTGCACTAAAAAGTACCAAACCTTTGAAAATACAATTTCTTAACTAATTTCCAATGAAAATTTCAGACAAAATTTGCAACACTTTTCCAAATTTTAAAATGACATCTATCTGAGATTTGAGGCAACTTTTGATAAAAATGACAATTTAAGAATTTTATTTTTTTATACATTTGAATAAAATTAAGAGTTATTTTTTCCCTTTCTTAATTTTGGAATAAATACTTATTTTAAGTGATTTCCTTTTTTATTTTCAGTTGTCTACAAAAAAGAGCATGACAAGGGACCGTGGAACTGCATGATTGATGTTCCTTGAGAGGGTGATTCGAATGCCAAAAGGTGGGCCCCACACGCTCCCCTCAAAAGTGAATGAAATAAAAACAATTTCCCCTTCAGATAAACAGGAAAAAGCATTTGGCAGAAAAAAATAAAATTAAACTAGGACTGAGAACATTGAACTTGCCAATATCTTATTGAATTGAATTTCAACTAATCAAACAATACATAAATTACTGAATAGGTCAGTGACACAATAATTTTATTGTTTGATTGTAAACGAGTTCACATATTCGATCATTGAAATTGGTGTTTGTAATCATTCTCTTCCAACTTGTACTGAAAAAAAAGAAACAATATATAAATTTGATTGATATTATTTTAATAAAGATAGTTTTTTTTAAATAAAGATAAAGTATACTCTATAAAAAACTAAAATTTAATTTTCAAAATTTGAAAAAAAAAGGTTAAAATTTACTATATGTTATAATTATCCATAATTATGATTTTTTTTTTTTTTTTTGGAAAAACAAAATAGTTAAACAGAACTTAGATCACCTATAATTAGAGTAAATTATGGGTCTAAATATGTGGAAATTAGTTGTTTTATATAAATGATGTTATTATTTTTTCAATCAATTATTTAATTCATATCTACATAAATAGTTAATTTACATGTATTTGATTTGTTAGTGTTTATGAACTACAATAATGATGGAACATTTGGTTAGCTGGTTTGAAATCCAATTCCTCAAAATCCAGTACTGTAATCGGACTCTCTGAAATCTTTGATTATGTTGTTTAGATTGTTGGATTCTAACTTCGAAATAAAAAATGTTGTTTGATTTTTCGTATACGTACTAAAAATGGATAATATTAAAAATAATGTTGATAGAACCATTTTTATGATAAAAAAAAATAGGAAAATTGCAAAGAATGTGCACTTTTTGAAAACTAATTGCAGATTTGTCCACATCTGATTTTATTTGCAAAAGTATTTTCCTTATTTTAAAAAAAAACGAAATTCAATGTAGAAATACCATTTTGCCCTTCTTTAAAAACCTATCTTTTCTAAATCTTTCCC
>JBBMEF010000021.1:6797255-6811855 GCA_037832685.1 Sicyos baderoa | reverse complement strand
TCGATAAGCCATGGGAGAAAAACCCATTCAAAGGGAACCACAAGGGTATTATTCCGATTATCTTCTGTGATGGAGAAAATACCAGGCTTGTTAATCGATATAGTGAACTTCTTCTTGTCGATCTTGAAGATCTGGGTTTGTGGCGCCATGGTAAGGTGTTCGTCTAGAGGTGTTCATCGGTGGAGATGGGTGAGAGGTGGTCGTCGGAGGATATGGTAGAGAGGCTGTCGTCGGAGGAGATGGGGGCGGGGTAGAGAGAAGGCAGAGAGAAAAGACGGAGAGAGAAAAGCATTTTTTCCTCTTGTAACTACTTTGATTATTAAGTACATCATGTCACTAAAGACTAAAGTTATGCTCTTATTAGTTTACACTTAAACAGTTACGACAAAAATCTTCTTTTTCTTAAGTATCAGAAATTAGAGACCAAATAAAGACTGTTTTCTGACATAACATGACGTAAATTGGTGACATTAGGAAGTAACTGAATTTTAGCTCTTCTAACAGTGAGTTTTTTAAACATAACTCAGCACTCCAATCAATGTCAAATCATCTAATTATGGTGTAATCAGAGACCAGAAGAGACCGCGACCTAGAGCCAGTTTTTATAAAATATGCATGTTTTATCAGTTCAATCAATTGAGAAATATACCTGGCCACCAGGACACATGCAGAATGAATAGCAACTGCGACTTGCTGCAAGAGAATTGGAGGATGGATCCTGCGTGTCTATGTTAACATACTTGGCAACTTTGTAATCCGCTACGGGTACTTTCCCACGTCCTTTCACTACCTCATTGGCCAATCCAGAATACTACATTTGAATATATGAGTGGGTTTACATCTTAGAACAAGGCGAAACATATATGGAATGAAAGATTTAGATGACAAATTCGGACAGTATGGTTAACAACGAAGTTTACTTTTCAGGTCTTCCCACAAAAAAAGGCTAGCAATTAAGAAAGAAAAATTTGACATAAAAGCAACTGGGTTTTAGAGAAGTTGCAAAGTTTGGTTGACTACTTGACTCTTGTACTGACATTCGTATGCATGCAATGATGCTACCATGAAGATGTAGATGAATCTACCATTATTCTAACAAGTAACTATTTGATAGGAATGCATGGAACAGAATTTTGGGGAAATTATTGGAATTCTATTAAAAAAAAAATAGTTGGAAATTATAGAGAAAATCAATCGATTATAAACAAAGCGATAAACCAACCTGTATGCTGTTTATTAATTCTTGAGGATGCTCGATCCTTAAACCAACCTATTCAGGCATGGAGGACAACAATGTGAGAATTCATAAAAGAGATCCTGTAAACTGGCAACAAATATGGCACAACAAAGTGAATCGTATGTTCTTCCAACATTATTGTCAGTTTCTTATAAAATACAAAAAAAAAATGTAATTCCAGCATTATTATAGCATCCACGTATTCAACATTTTTTTGTATAAAAAACTTTGCATAGATGCAAGAAACCAAGTCATACAAAAAAAAAACAAGAGGGATAGAGTTGAAACTAACAGAAAACTCCTTGGGAACAACGGGAATGTTATGAGACATAAGCATTTGATATACATCCCGTGCAGAATGACCAACAGCTAGAACAACGGCATCATATTCAAACTTCTGGTTGCTCAGCTTTAACTTGTCTCTTGAATCAGAAACTTTAACGCCCATTACATGGCCGCTCTCTTCAATTAGATCATCAACCCTGGTCCCGAACTTGATGGTGACCTGGAAACAAGTCATGAAAATTGATGGGAAAACTGAACAAATATTGAAATGTTTGTCTTACAAGTATAAGAACGGGAATATGGCAGATACTCACACCCAACATTTCTAAGTGTTGCCGCATGTTCCTGAGTAATGGAACCAATCTGTCTGTTCCAAGGTGAGGCTTTCCATTGAGTAAGATATTCTCTGGGGCCCCAAAATAAACTAAAGATTTCATAACCTAGAACGAGAACACAAAATTCAGCTGTCCATGGATATCATAGATAAACCAGATACTAATTAATATCATTGGAATACATTGTAAATGAGGTGCGAAAGCGGTTTTATTTTTATGATGCTGATTGGAGATGATATGAAGTTTGAAAACAAAAATGTTGATTGATATAATTAAATTTACTCAAATCTATCGGCTATCTTTTGGGTTGATTGGTGATTTGACACGATTCAACACGACCATAATGAGTATAGTTTACCTCGCATAAGGCTCTTATTCCTCTACCTTATATATTATTATTTTTTTAAAATATGATTCAACATGGTATCAAAGCAAGAGGTCTTGTGTTCAAACCCCTATTGAGTCGTTTCATCCCATTAATATCGATTTCTACTTGTTGAGTATTTTTTGAATTTTCAAACTCACAAATTAGGAAGAATGTTGGTTGATATAAATAAATTTATCATAATCTACCGGTTTATGCTTTTGGTTGATGAGTGATTTATCTTGATACAACAAAAAAACTTAGGGGAGCAGATATGCAGAATGAAACGAGATATTTCTGCTATTTGCAATTCTTATTTTAACATTAATAGAAAAGGAAAAACTCAGTATAAAATCCTTATTTTTCAACACAACTGACAGAGGACATATGAATTGTAACTTCAGGCACCATGGAGAAGCACCATTAAAACATTCAGAAGGTCACAAGATTTGTAGGCCCCTTGTTGTAAAAGCACAACTAATACTATGACACTTTTTTTAATTCAATAACCAAAGAGATTTGAACTCATAACCTCTCGGTTACTAAGTCATACATTATATTGTTGTAGTTATACATATGACACTTATTTTAGTGTAATAACATTAAAAAACTAAGCGAAAAGGGGGAAACCTAACCGCTTGCACGCTGCCACTGTTTCTACCAATTCTAGTGACCAGCTTTCCATCACTCCAGGTACCTGCACCACCCTGCCATGCATAAGTTATAAATGAATGACTCAAAAATAAAGAACTGAATAGTCAAGATATAAGAACACAGCAATAATGCAATGCATAAATAAGAATGTGGAAGGGCTGATAAAAGAAGCAAAATTAATAACCTCTCCAAAGCAAAAATTGCTGTCCAGTTCCAGAACCCGACGAGCTATCAATGCACCAATATCACGCCCTCGTTGTTCCACGGGTTGACCTCTTTCAATCAAGGTAACATCAGCCCCAAACTCTGCAAGAACCAGGGAGGCAAAAAGGCCAGAAGGCCCACTGCCTACAACAGCAATTTTTGGCTTACTGTTTGACAAACGTACATAAGGACCAGAGTGACCAGAGTGACCGCTAAGTTCATTTTCTCCCACCATTTCTTGATTACTTTTAAGATCATGAACGATACTGATTACATCATTGGAAACCTTTTCTTTTACAATATGTTCCATCAATCCAACTTTAGGCTCCAAGTCCGAAATGAAATCCCGAGCACGAGGTTCTAGAATCAGTAATTTATGTACATCTACGTCCACAGTATAAACAAACTTTGGTTCTTTCAACATCTGGAAGCATCGGTGATGCAATTAGCAAAAGATAAGAACCCAGCAACTTCTCGATAATCAATTATTCATTCTAAATGTTATGAAAACGGAAACAACAATCAAAGAGAAAACTGTAAAAGAACGTGAGAGAAAACACAAAGAATTTACGTGGTTCACTAACGGTATGTTAGCTACATCCACGCATAAGGGAGAAATATTTTATTAAGGAGATAACGAAATAGAAAATGTAGATCAATTGGCCTAGAATTATAAGATAGTCTATATTCAGCTATAGCGAGACCTTGACTAACTAATCCTCGGGTATCAAGACATATCTCAATGCTAAACAATATGCATTCATACATAAGAGAATCCACAAATGTTAAAATGAAAAAAAAAAAAAAAAAAAAAAAAAATCATGATCAAACATACCTTCCTAGCGTCAAAAGATTTACGAATGACCAAGAAAGCTTCCCGTGGCAGCAACGAAGCGACCTGGAAAATGAACCCGCGACACTGTTAAAAAACACATCCACACAGCTTCTAATTCTAAAAATCAAACAAATATGAACAAGAGAGGCAAAATCACCGGGAACTCGAGCACTTTGGCGATCTCTTGCATCAAAGCATCCGAGAGGCCATGAAAATCCTTCCCAGGATCCTTGTCGACGGGAATTCCGAGCTTGAAGAGCCTCCAAACGCCCTCGAACTTGTTGTCGACGGCGGTGAGGACTTGTTTGTGCTTCAACTTGAGCTTCTTCTTCTCCGAGGGATATCTCTGCTTGCCGGTGCGTTTGGCGCAGGAGACGCGGAATGGTGGAAGGCGAGGGCAAGAGAGCCTGGGAATTGCAGAGAAGAATGAGGAGTTAGGGCATCGGAGAGCGAGCTTGGAGGGAAGAAGGGCCATGGCGGAGGGACTGAAGTGTAGCTAGCGGAGAAGATTAGTGTCACCTTGAGAATGTGGGATTCGGATGACCAACAAAACAACACACTGTCAAAACCTCAATCCGTTTGCATCTGTTTCTTATCATATTTTTTTTAACACCAAAATTATTATGTGCATATTTATTTTAAGCCAACATCAAAGCAATCTCTTCATTTTTAGAACAGCGCTAGCTGAGCGGCATTACTCAATCTGATCAAGAGCGACATTCTGATCTAAAAATTCTCCATTCTAATTATCTTAAATTTTTAAATCAATGGGTTGTAACCCAAAAAAAAATGAATTTGTTATGTATACCAACGTTATGGCACTCTATTAAAATTATAGCACATTTTTATCAAAAATTCATTTATACCAATTTTTTGAGTGATTGAACTCAATCGAACTCAATCAATAACTAGTGATTAAACTCAATCAGTTTGTTAAGTAATTGAGCTCAACTGATTGAGTTCAATCTTGAGTTCGATTGAGTTCAATCACTCCGAATTTTGGTATATGTGCAATTATTTTCAGTTTTGTATTATAAATGCAATTTTTTAACAAATTTTTGTTATACATGAAAAATCTCAAAAAAAAAAAAAGAAGTTATGGTCTAATTAACATTATATTCTATCATTTGTTTTTTTTTTAAATAGAATATGAGGTTTTTTTATGTATAACAAAAATGAGATAAAAAATTGCATCTATAGCACATTTTTATCAAAAATTAGTTTATAGCAAAATTATAAATATTAAGTAGTGATTGAGTTCAATCACTAGTTATTGATTGAGTAGTGATTGATGAGTTCAATCACTTATCAAACTGGTTGAGTTCAATCACTAGTTATTGATTGAGTTCAATCACTCCGAAATTTGCTATAAATTAATGTTTGATAAAAATATGCTATCATTTGGATAGATGGTCCTAAAGTTGCTATACATTACAAATTCTCATAGAATATTGTGTAATTTGTTTAGGTTACATAGTAAAATTGAGTATTAATAAATTATTATTTATTAAAATTAACATTTTTAAAATTAAAAAGGTAAAGTATTATATATATTAGAAATTACACCCTTTTTTTTACATTAGAAATTACACCTTAAATTCAAGAACTAAAAAAGTTTTTTTTATAATATATGCTTGAGTGTGAGCTAATTTAAGTGTAGCTATTTTTACTCAATCATACCACATAGCCATAAAGCAACTATATAATTATGTTTGCAAAATTTGCTAAACTATATATCATATTAATTTTCAATCAAACCAAGTTGTACATTTCAATATTTAGTTATATGATTATTTTTTTTTTGGGACATATAAGGGGAGGGAGATAAATACCAATTCTCGAGTTCGAACTTGTGACGTTGTTGAACTTATTTACAACCAAATAATGAAACCATTGCGCTACTTATCTATTAGTATATGATTGCTTTTTTTATTCATGAATGTTATAGAAAAATTATATCATTACGTACACAAAGAGTAACTGATCGATGAATATTGATGATAAAATAGAATCCTGGGTCTCGAACAGTGATTTGATTGATGATAAAGAAAGAGAATTCTTGGTTTGCACGGTTTTGAATGAGAGAAAGAAGTGAGGAATCCTCTTTTCAAAATAAACTATATAATAGATTGATACTAAAACATTTGGATCCTAAAAAACTTCATATAAAATTAATTTGTAGATGGATAATTATCACGAATTAAACTGAACCTTCACATCCTCTCAATCATTGTCAATCAACAATAATCCTCAATTATTAGCATACATGTCATATAGCCTTGTACATTTCGGAGATTATTTATTAATTTATTAATTTTTGAAATACACATTTGGGAGAATCCAAATCTATATTTTATTAGTTGCGTGTATATGTCTTATTTACTTAAATCATGTTTTTTATATAAAATAATAATTATTATTATCATTAAACGATGTTCTAGATTTTTTTTTTTTTTTAGTATATACAAATATTAATCATCCGAACCTGTGACACTCGTATTTCTGGTTTACAACTGATCAAACAATAAAAATGTTTAATAAATCTCTATCACAATATAAATGAACAATTTATTAAATATAGAATCTAATTGTATGTTTAATAAAACCCTAAACAGAACCTTGAAAATTAACCATAGAATTCTTGATTTTCATGGGGAAGAAATCCAATTTAACAAAACGATACATATGAGACAAAAAAAAAAAAAAAAAAAAAAACACTCAAGTTCAAAAACATTCTAATTCACATTTGTGATTTCTAATTCCTTTCTCTCTTTTTACTGAGTTCTTTCAAAATCTAAAACCAAATTTTAGAAACTAGGCAATGACTCAAGTCATACTTACCCAAATATGTAACCATGAAATTTGGTAAGTGTATGATTCGTGTCCTTAGTAAGGACCCAAATATTCTCCCTATGAATGAATTATTATTCAATTTCAAACCACCTGAGTGCAATGAGTAACTATATCTTTTCTAGAAGATTAAAATTCACATTTTTAATATCTCGAAACCACCACCATGTTAATATGAGTAAGAAAAGTCCATTTACAAACAAAGAATAAAAAAATAAAAAAACAATTTTGAGGCCAATTTAAAAGGTCTTTTTTTTTTTTACAATATGAGTGGAAAATCGAATGTACAACTGAGCGGTTGAGCTATACTCATTTTGGCGAATTAAAAAAGTCCTATCAAAATCTTTAACTCATACTTTAGTACTTGTAACAACAATGCATGGATGAATTGAATCACCAATGCAACTTTTGGGGGACTCTTGACAGGGTAACAAAGAGAATGTATGAAGCTATCATCAAATATCTAGTCCTGCATACAGTGTACTTATCCATCATTTTCAATTTCATCCAACTGAGAGAAAAGTTATTTCAATAGTACACCCACAAGATTGATGGCTGAACATCATATACTACCCACAGTAGAATCAAATTTTCAATCCTTACCAATTGCCAGCATCGGCATCACGAGATTGGTAGAAATCGTTTGGACCGACAATGTCAACTTCCTCAAACTCATTATCATCTACACAAATAAGGGAAAAGGTTGAAGAATAGAGACACTGTTTTGTATTTTGAATCTAAATCCAAAAATAAAGATCATAGATTGAATTTACAAAGATTAATATTTAAACTTCCAAGTTTGTGTCTATTTAGTTTTTGAACTTTCAATCTTGAATATCTAATAGATCTTTAAACTTTCAATTTTGTTTCAAACTTTCAATTTTGTTTCAATAAGTCCAGTAAAATTTTAATCTTGTGTCGATAGAAGTCCAGTAAAATTTTAATCTTGTGTCGATAGGTCATCACCTATCCAACATTTTTTTTTTATTCTCAAACTTACTGGACACAAAATTGAAAGTTAATGGTTTATTACCCATAAAAAATCAATTTTAAATACTAGATGAATTAGTTTTTTAGTGAAAAATACGTTTTCAATCCTTTAAGTTTGGGTCTAATTTCTATTTAGCTCTTATGTTTAAAATTAAACACTTTAAACTCATGATATTTCAATAATGCTCCATTTTAGTTTTTGAAATAACGAAATTATTTGTTACATAAAGTAATATAATAAACTAAAATAACGACTAAACTACTTTTAAAATTGCATTATTGAAATGCTAGAAGTAAAAATGTTTGAATTTGAAATATATAGACCTAGATAGAAACTCGACCCTAAACTTAGGGACTAAAAGGTAATTTCCCTTTTTTAATATCACAAAACATCTTTAAAATTCACGAACCTATTAGACAAGTTGAGAAGTTAAAGGACCAATAAGACACTAGTTAAAGATAGCCTTTCTAAAATTTTAATACAAACTTGAAAGTTCGAGAACTAAACAAGTAATTTAAAGAAGTCCACAATCACAAATCAATTCGCAGTCCCTTATCAGAAAACAGGCTTCTAAAAACAAGTGCTATATGTTCACAAAAAAATGAGGGAGTGGGTAGGATAAAACCTTTTCGCAACGTTAGAGCCACAACTGCATCATTTTCAACCTGGAAATACATAGCAAAAATTAATTAGAGAAGGCAGTTGTTGTATTGTTGCCTTCACCTTAATACTTCCAGACAGTATCCGATGATTGAACCATCGTGGAGTGGCTCAAATGGTCAAAGAGAGTCTTCGGGTGCTTAAGGTGACGGGTTCAATCCATGGTGGCCACCTACCTAAGAATTAATTTCCTACGAGTTTTCTTGACATCCAAATATTGTAGGGTCAGACAGTATGTCCCGTGACATTAATCGAGGTGCGCACAAACTGACCCGGATAGTCACGGATATAAAAGAAAAAAGTATTCGATGATTGATGACCAAATGTGATAAATTTAAGGCATACCTTCTGATCAGCCAGAGTCTTTGAATCCTCCAAAACTTCCCCACTCTCCACAAGGATCAAGCGCTGATCAACTACTGGTTGCTCCAAAAGGGACTCTAACTTTTGCTTGATATTTAAAGTTGTCTCAATTGGATCGCATTGGATAAAGTAGGTTGTCTTTTGGCGCTTGATTCGGATATACATGGCCTATACATAAATGTGGCATCAAAAACATACTGAATTGTGACAGTCAATTGAAAATTGATAAACTGAAGTTGTTAGTAATTCAGGTATGATTGGAAGCAGGCAGTCCCTATTCTTTTTTATTATTATACCCTTTCTGTTTCTTATGATAAACAAATAAAAGAAGCAGATTATTTATTTGGTTTGATGTGATGCAATAAAATCTGAACAAATATAAGCATACACCAAATGCATACAAACGTCCATAACTCAACAGATGAAGAAAAATGAAGTGAGGTAAAATATCAGTATGCCAAAGCCCATAGAAGAGACAAACCAAACAAACATCAAGAATTTTTTAACTAGATTCGCCATGCCCTTGGATTCTTTTGCTACCTACTAGAATCCAATCTAAATTTCAGAGATAAAAAATACCAAAATGTGGTCTACAACAACTAACCATGACCAAGTGGCTGTTTCCAATCCCTTAGATTTGAGAATGCTAGAAAATTTTCACTTCCAACAAACAAGGCCCGTTTGATAACCATTTGATTTGTTATTTTTGGTTTTTGAAATTTAAGCCTACAACAAGTACTTGTCATATGTTTTTTTCTTACTTGGATATCTATAGAAACCAAACCAAAATTTGAAAACAAAAAAAAATTAGCTTCTAAAAGCTTGTTTTTGTTTTTGAAAGTTGGTTATCATTCACATACTTTTTTAAGGAAAGATGGATACATTATAGAAAATGTAGAATACATTGTAGAAAATTTGAGTAAGAATAGACTTAAATTTCAAAAACCAAAAACAAAAACCAAATGATTATCAAACGAGGCCCAAAATTCTGGGTATAGTAACAGATAAAATAGAATATCAATCGGAAAAAAAGGTTGGCAAACTTTAGAATATAAAAACCACAGCTTCCTAATATCCTTTGTGGGTCAAACTTGTGACATCGTTTGATTTCTCACCATTGAACCAAACAACCCAAAAGCCAGAGAGATAAGTGCTCTCACCAGGTCTGGTCTAAATTGATCAGTTATTAAATATCTGACTAAGAGCCAATCAGAGCGGTTTCTCAGCGTCATTAGTGTACACCCAATGACCAAGAGGTTATGGGTTCGAATCCCCCCACCCCAATCGTTGTAATCTCAAAAAAAAAAAAAAAACTGACTAATAAGAAAGATCACTGCATAAAACACCACAACTATAGGCTGTGAACTACAACTAATCACAAAGGCTTTTACTACCCATTAAAGAAAGTTTAGAAGATGTTTGATCTTCCTGATTAACTGGCGGAAAATAAACCTGCTTTGAAAGAATTTCCACCCTAAACTGACTAAGTATATTTGCCAGTAACTTACTAGAAACATTATAACAGATGATCTCCACCATATTTATGTGTACAATGCTGAGAGTAAGTCACCATTCGACTATCAAACTGGCCTCTCTTACACCAAGTGTTGAAGGCATTATTCTACTGTATAATAAATGCTTACAAGAATGACAAGAACGTACTATATATTCTAGCATACACAACACGTACACAGGATACTTACGCAAATAGTTTCACATTAAATTTATGACTTAATAGTTTAGAAGAAACATAGAATTACATTGATAATAAATAATATATGGAAACGATAGTACAAAAAAACAAGGTAAAATTTCAAAACAACATATTACTAAGAATAGCTGCTACTTATTGAGCACATCACATGCTCAGTAAAATAAAAGTATACCCAGATGAGAAAAACAATTTCATGATAGGCCATCTTTGAGTTGTTCGTACTTGTAAACTCAACCAGTTTTTTTTTTTTTTTTTTGATAGTCGTGACTGTCCGGGCCAACTTTCGCGCACCTCGACTAATGTTACGGGACATATAAGCTTACAACGTTAGGATACCAAGGAAACCCGTAAGAAATTAATTCCTAGGTAAGTAGTCACCATGGATTAAAACCATCACCTTATGCACCCCAAGGACCTCTTTGACCAATTGAGCCACTCCACGATGGTTGAACTCAACCAGTTAAACAAGATAAATTAGAATAGAAAATTGTAAGGAGATTAAGGTCTGAATCACTCAAATCCAAGGTACTCACCATCTTGAAAAACAAGAATAAATGTATCACCAATTCGATAAATCCTGCCTCCAATGCCGCTGTCTGAAACTCACAAACATTCATCAACTCATCACAGTGCAAATCATAAATGAAAACATCAATTAAAGATTCTAATCTCGTAAATGAAACTAACAATATACTTAAGCGATCCATTAAGAAACGAATAGCGAATACAGAACAAAATGTCAGTAACAAATGAATTCTGCAATTTCACGGACAACCTTCGTCGATTCTCCGCACAATCTTGAACTTCACAGTTCTAAAATTCATCGAAATATGGATAGTGCACAAGAAACTCTCTAAAATCGATCATGCGCTATCTAACTATTCAGTTAATCACTGACATAAATGGAGATGAATACAGAATCTTCGATTTCGATTCCAGAAAAAGAGTGAAATATACGAATTCTCGAGACTCGGATTTAGGTAATTTGGAATCGATTGCTTCGAATTCTAACCTGGGAATCGGCGAGACGTCTCTTGCTTGGGAGAGTTCGTTCAGTCCATTGCGATGAAATGAAAAAGTATGAGCGCAGGCACTTTGGACGACTTTGTTGTTAGCGTTTGGAAACTCGGTTGAGTCATTCCCACCGCGGTTAGGATTATATAATTTAGTGGTGAAGATGGGTTAGATTGAAGGGAATTTTAACTAAAGTCAATTAAAGAGACAACTCAACTCAATTAAAGAGACAACTCAACTTAGTTCAATCTTATATTTATTGAGTTGGGTTGAGTTGAGTCATCAGGTTCATAAATACATAAACAAAATACATTCTCAAATCACCTCGGTCACGTTCTGCATCCTCTACCATGGGTTATTCTTTTCATATCAAGCTAATAAAATGATATAAATTCAATATGCAAAAAATTCAATTAAAGACCATTACTACTATCATGGTTTATATAGAATATCAAAACTATATAACATAAAAAAAAATAGATAAATAAAATAAAAATATATGACATAATTCGACTTATTTAAAACAAATAGATAAATAAAACCAACAAAAATAAATATAAATGACATAATTTAGTATATGTTATTGGTACAAAAAAATATTTTTAAACTAAATAA
Source organism: Sicyos baderoa (assembly GCA_037832685.1). Classification (NCBI taxonomy): domain Eukaryota; kingdom Viridiplantae; phylum Streptophyta; class Magnoliopsida; order Cucurbitales; family Cucurbitaceae; genus Sicyos; species Sicyos baderoa. The sequence goes on along the minus strand of JBBMEF010000021.1, from coordinate 6,799,734 downwards.
TAAATTCGGATTAATCGAGTTGGGTTGGGTTAATTTTAGGTCAGCCCTTAACTCAACTCAACCCAAAAAAAATTAATGACTTTGAACCCAACCCAACTCAAAAATGTATTCATCTCAATTCAATCTGTCAATTTGGTTGGGTTGGTTCGGGTTACTCACGTTGTCGGGCTGTTTAAACACCCCTAATTAAGAATAAGATTATCTGTATTTTTTTTCTTTCTATTCTCTGATCTACCCCTAAAATTTTCAAAATGTCCTTTTTAATATTTTTTTCAGAGTATATATCGAGGATGAGCGACAAATAGTGGGATATGTATGGAAGTATTGCTTGTGTTAGAAATCTTTGTTATTCAATAGTGGGATCTTTAATATACATTTTGAAATACAATAATCATAATAATCTTTCATTATTTTTTCCACAAAAATGCATGGCGTTGGTGTTGATTTTATCATGGAGCTTCTAAATTTTAAATACTCTAGTGTGAATTTATAGAATTTTTTTTATAGGTAATTAAACACCATAAATTGAATTATTGGGATTGAACTTGTAATCATAGTTTTGAATTAGATTTATACTAAACAATACAATCATAAAAGTCACCAACTCTTTCGATAACTCAACTAACATTCTAAATATACTATAAATCACCATATATGTGGTTAGAGTCCCTCAACCCATTTATTTTACTAAAAAAAATACATTTTCTTATCTTAATTTATATAATTTAGATGGACAACTTTTTTGATATGTATATACTTCTTTTTTGGTATAAAACCAACCATCAATTTGTTTTGTTTTTTTTAAGTGATGAGAAGCAATCGACACTAATCATGTTTTCAATATTCTTTAATTGTTGTGATTTGTATATTATATACTTCAATATGAGTTACTAATTAAAGTCATTCATTGGAGTGTATTAATTGAAATTAGTCAAAAACATTTATTGAGGTCAATTATTGTAATGCTCCTTACTCAAATTCGAACAACTTCGGCTAAAAAGTATGATAATTGGTAGTATTTATAATTAAAAGTTGGCATTTTCAACCAATGTTTGCATCGCCCATGATATTTAACACCCATTTTGATTAATTATTAGGGTCAAGAATATCCCCACCAATGAACGTGTGTTCTTTCAACATACTTTGCATTTACTAGAGATGTCCATTAGGGGAGGTTCGGAGAATGCTTTTTTCATCCCAAACAATAAATGTAGTCTTCATCCTTGTGATTTTACACTTTTTTTCAACAAGGAGAGGGGTGTGGCAGTCAGTGGCAAGATTGTGTTGCAGAGGTGGCTGGACGACTCAAGGTCGTTTGTGGGACCGTTAGATAACGTTTACTATTTGTTTCAACAAAAGAAATTCATTGTGAGTTAAAGCATCTGTTGACCTCAACCAAGTCAAGGACCGGACAACATCAAAAGTCATTGTGCAATAGGCATTTGTACTCTCAGCCATCTAAATGTCTTGTTGCTTTTATTTATGTACTTCTTGGCTTTAATGCTTCTGTAAGGTTAAGTTTGTTTTCGCTCTTAAATATGAGTTGTTGTTGGTTGAACTTCTTTAATGAAGAACACTTGAAGAAACATAAAGAGGTGTGTTTTCTATAAGAAGTGTGAAAAACATTGTCCAAAACATATCCCACTGCATCTCAAAACTTAATTTGGTATCAGAGCACAAATGACTAACGTCAAAAGATCCTCCTCTTCTCAAACTCCTGAAAGCCAAGCTCCGATAAATCAAACCCCAACTGTGCAAGAGCCTCGCCCTATCAATTTTCGTAGAGCAGATGACTCGGTAAGAATCATTTCTGGAGGACAGTCGGTTGGCATCCCTAGCTTTGCTAATCTGCTTAACCAAACGACTAATATCAAGATGGATAGAACAAACTTTAGGGTTTGGCAAAACATGGCTATGCCCATTCTAAGAGGCTTGAGACTTGATGGGCACCTAACTGGACAAAGTCTCGCGCCTGAATCCGTCATTGAAATTCCTCCATGTTCTGAAGAGCCGGAAGGCTTGATAATGCATAACCCTGAATATGACATTTGGGTTCAAGCGGACCAGTTGCTAGTCAGTTGGCTATACAATCAAATGTTTATGGAAATCGCTGTCCAAATTCCGACTTGTGGTTATGCCATGGAATTGTGGAACGTACTGCTGGAGTTTTATGGCTTCCAAGCTGCTGCACAAAAAGATCATTTGAGAAGGCTAATACAATCCACCAGAAAATGGAGCATGAAGATGGCTGGATATTTGAGCACTATGAAGGGATATGCTGAAAATTTATTCCTAGCTGGTTCACCCGTGGAAGATAAAGATTTGATATCGTACGTTCTTGCTGGTTTAGGCGAAGAATATACACCGCTCGTGGTGGTACTTCTTAACAACCCCAAGTCTTGGGTTACTGGTACGTGTGAAGCTACACCTAAAATGTGTGAAAATTATTTCGATGCGCTTAGCATTCACTCAGAACACA
>JBBMEF010000021.1:6766559-6797155 GCA_037832685.1 Sicyos baderoa | reverse complement strand
ATTTTTAAAGTTGAATAGATTGTTTAAAAATTTAATTAGAGATGATTTCGAAAAACGAGGTAGAGAGAGAATATATGATGATTATTGTTGGATTTCGTGAATGATTAACTTAATCTTAGGGATTAAATTAATCCGTCCACTAAACACGATTTAGAGGAATTAAGTTAATATGGATTAACTTAATACTTATACCAAATACCTCCTAAATGGTTATCAAAACCGTGCTAATTAACAACTCAATTAAGAAAACACTGATTTATAATTTGAGGCCAATTAAAAAGAAGTCATCCCGGTACTTGGTAGCAATACATGGATGAGATCAATGAGATGGTTGAGTTGGATAGGGTCCGGTAATTCATTTCAACGGGATGGTTGAGTTGGACAGGGTCCGATAATTCATTTCGACCAACTTAAATTTTTAGGTTGATTAATTCACACCAAATAGTAACCCAACTCATATATTTTCAAGTTAGGTCAAATTAGATTACCGACTTGGGAATATTCTCCTATTTTCTCTAGATAAGTCTTAGTCCATTACACGAAAATCTATAAAAGATAAAGAAAAAATGTGTGACACCAAGTTTAAACTCATAACCCCTACCAAACATGCTAAAAATTGGTCAACCGAGCAAAAAACTGATCAATCCAAAAATCGAACCAAAATTTCAATTCTTACAACTTTTAACCCTACCAAACTCAAAAAAAATTATAATCCAACCCTTATAGTTTAGATCGGATAGTCCGGGTTGCTCAATTCCAGAATTTTTTGTACACCCCACCCATACTTTAACAAGGTAACAAAGAGAAGGCATGAATTTATCAATATCTAATCTCCTGCATTGAAGTAAACTTTTTTATCCATCATTTTCAATGCCATCCAACTGATAAAAAAAATTATTTCAACAATACAAGCCACATGATTGATGGCTAAACATCATATACTACCCCACATTAGAAGCACAAATCCAGTCCTTACCAATTGCCAGAATCGGCATCACGAGATTGGTAGAAATCGTTTGGACTGACAATGTCGACCTCCTCGAACTCATTATCATCTACACATATAAGGGGAAAAGATCAAGAAAACATGTGAGGAGACAACGTTTTATATTTTGAATCTAACTCCAACAGCAGTGAAGATCATACGTTAAATTACAAGTTAAATTTTCATATTTGCATCTATTCGGTCTATGAATTTTAAAAAGTGTCTAATAGAAATCATTTGGACTCGCAATGTCCTCAAACTTTCAGTTTTGTTCCCAATAGGTGTAAATTTTCAAGTTTATGTCGAATAGTTGCTTGATCTATTCGTCATTCTTTTAAGAGAAGAATTTGGGTGCAACCAGCTGCACCTTGACATGTTGCGCCTGATGTGACGCATTTGGCGCCACTTTTTTTTTTTAAGTCTCCTGCAGGGTGCAGCTACTGCCAAATTCTTCTCTTTTTTTAAACTCGAGTTTACTAGAATAAGTTCAGGTTCCTATTACACATAAATTTCAATTTAAAAATCTAATAAGTAAATTAATTTTTTTTAAAATGATAAGTTAAAAATCTATTAAACCCAAAATTAAAAGTTCATGATTTAATAGATCCAAAATAAAAAGTTCAAAGATATATTACACTTTTTCAAAGTTTCAAAACCTTTTTGACTTTGAAAGTTCAGAAACTAAACTTTAAATTTAACCAACAACATAACATCAAATTTTAGTTCCTTTTATCTGATCAGAACATAGGCTTTCAAAACAAGTGCTAGAAGTTCACAAAAATTTGAGGGAGTGGGAAGGAAAAAACCTTTCCGCAACGTTAAAGCCACAACTGCATCATTTTCAACCTGGAAATGAAAATATTTATCAGAGTTATAGCTGTTGTATTGCCTTCCTCACTTTTTATTCTTTATTTTTTCATCCGTGAATGTTCAGACTAGTTTACGCGCACCTGAACTATTCTTAAAGAACAATACGTTCGACCCTATAACATTTAATTGTCAAGAAAACTCGTAGAAAACTAATTCTTAAGTATGTGGCCACCATGAATTGAATCTAAAACCTCTTAAATTCCCAAGATCCTTTTTTACCATTAAGCCAACTCAATTCCGAACATAAATGTGAATAATAAATATATGCTTTTAAGGGCATACCTTCTGATCTGCCAGTGTCTTTGAATCCTCCAATACTTCCCCACTCTCCACCAGGATCAAGCGTTGATCTACTACTGGTTGATCAATAAGGGACTCTAGTTTTTGCTTGATATTTAAAGTCGTCTCGATTGGATCACACTCGATGAAGTACGTAGTCTTATGGCGCTTGATTCGGATATACATGGCCTATATACATAAAAATGGCATAAAATACATTGAATAATGACAAGTCATATGGAAATTGAAAATCAACTGAAGCTGTTAGTACTCATGTACGATAGGAAGCAGGGTAGTCTATTTTATTTTATGTTTTATAACCCATTTCTGTTTCTTATAAAAACAAATGTATAAAAGAAGCCGATTATTAATTTGATATGGATATAATGCAATAAAAACATAATCTACCACTGAACAAATATAACAACAAACATAAAGCTAACCAAATGCATACAAACAAACAAACGTAGAACTGACCCCATAACTCAACAGATGAAGAAGAATGAAGTGAATAACATTTGGGGTCGGGAGAATTTGAACCAGTAACCTCTTGGTTACTAGAGCTCGAGATGTGCTCTAGTTGACAGGAAAGAATGAAGTGAACAATTATAACCGTGCAAAAGCTAAGAGAAGAAACATGACTTTCTTAACCGGTTTCTCATTTCTTCCCACCCTAGAATTTCTCTACTACCTTCTAAAATCCCATCTAAATTGTTCAGAGATCAAAAATACCAATTTTTATAAACCATATCCAGTACATAAAATAAAACCACCTACAGCAACTAACCATGACCAAGTAGCTGTTTCCTATCCCTTAAATTTGAGAATACTGGAAATTTTCCCCCAATTTCTGAGATAGACTAACAGATGAATAGAAAGAAAATAAACAAAAAAAATGCCACTTTTTTTTTTATAGGAAACAGTAACTTTCATTGAGGAATGAAAAAATACAAAATAACATCTATAAAAAAAGGCCAAATTTAGAATCTAAATACCAGCTTCTTAATATCCTTTGGGTCTAACTAAAAGGAGTTGAATTCAGAGCATCTAATCAAACAATCCAAAAGCCAAGGAAACAAGAATTCTGATAAAGGTGACGAAACTGTAGGGAGTCGTCATCCCGGCGTTACCCATTAGGAACTGTAGGCATGCATTGCTGCGCATGACAGAGATATCCCATTATTTGAGTGAGTTGTGCATTCCTTTCTTGTAAACTCAGATCAATACTTGATAAGGTAAAATGGTGAGTGGGGCTCTACCATAGACTACCCTCAAATGGAGATGTCTCCATTCAAAAAAGATAAGATGTGTTATATATAATTGTACTCAACACATGGGAGCCAATGTAGCCACTGTTTTGGACAATACATCATGAAAGCTTATTTTTCAATGGCTTCTCGTTGCAAAAAAAGCTTCTTTTTCAATTACCCCTTGAATTTCACTCATCTTTTGCTCCAATATTTCCATTCACCACTCCCTCCTTGTCGTCATTCCCAGATTTCGTATGAATTTCAACCTCTTTTATTCAATCAAGACTCAAGTCTATTACAAGACATATCCACAATAGAACTAAGCTACACTTTATATAGGCCCTCAAATCTAACTGACTTCTAACCAACTAAAGGTCTTAGAACCAACTAACAAGACTCGCCCCCTCTGTTTCCTTCGTCGATACACATACTCAAGAGGAGGCTTATCACATTCTCTAACCAAAGGAAGGAGAATATAAAACACACCTGTTCCAAATTGATCGATAAAGTTGAGTAATAATAACAAATGCCACTGCATAAAACATTACAACTAGAGGCCGTGAACTGCAGATGATCACAAAAAGGCCTATACTTCTTTCTTTTTTGGTATATTAATGAGTGTCCGAGTCACCTTATGCAGACCTCGACTAATCTCATCAGAAAAATCCTCTAACCTTATTACATCTAGTTGACTGGAGACCTATACTTCTCATTGAAAAATCAAGAAAAATGAAGTCCCGCTTAAGTGGAGAAAAAAAAAATCCAAATTTGAAAAAATTTCCATTTTCCACCTCTGTATATTTTCAAGTGTGCATATTTGGTTTTAGGTCATCCATACAGAAAAAAATCCTACATATTCCTATTTTTGTGTACGTTGCTGGCAGTAAGTTTCCCGGTTGACTATCAGACTGACCTCGCTTACACCAAGCGTTGAAGGCTTGGTTCTACTGTTGAACTTATGCTTACAAGAATAACAAGATTACAACTTACAAGAACATACTAGTTCTTCTACCTTACACATAATGAACCATACTTATGAAAATAATTTCATCTTAAATTAATGTCATGATTTACAAGAAACAGAGAATTGCACAGATAAAAAAAATACCAATACAATAGAAAGTAATTACAAGGTAAAAATTCACAACAAGGTAATGACAACCGCTACTTATTCAGCACAAGCTCAAAAAAAAAAGTATACTTCAGAGTTCAGATGAGAAAAACAGTTTCATGATAGGCCTTCTTTGAGTTCTCTCATACTAGTAAAATGTTGAGGATTCTCATATAGATGTACTACTTCTCTCATTACTAATTGTTTTTTAAATAAAACTTCATACTATCTAATATAGTATAAAAGCCTATTAAACCCAGACGGGTATTCGATTCAATAAAAATAAAAATTGAAATATAATTCAACTTTGATGAACTCAAAGAGGCATCATCTTAAAATGGCATGTTTAGGATCCACCATATAGGTGAACTACTCATCTTATACCAATTGATTTTGAGATAAAACTCTATAGTCTATACATAAATTCGAATAGAAGTATTGTAGCAAATTCAAGCACAAAAGAAGATAGAGATAGAAGTGAATTACTCACCATCTTCAAACAAGAACTAACGGATCAACACTTCGATAAAACCTGCCTCCACTCCTGCCGTCTGAAATTCACAAACATTCATCCAATTCATCATATTGCACATTTTATAAGAAACAACTATGTCATATTCTCATCTAGTAAGTGAAATTTACAACTATTTATATCCTCCATGAGTAAAATAACCGTGTATAAACATAATTTTATACATACATACATATATATATATGACTTATGAGTGTTAACCATCATAGAGTAGCTCAATTGGTCAAAGAGAGACTTAGGGTGCATAAGGTGATGGGTACAATCCATGGTGGCCACCTACCTAGGAATTAATTTCCTACGGGTTTCATTGGTATCCAAATGTTGTAGGGTCAGGCGGTATGTCCCATGAGTCCGTGACAATAGTCGAGGTGTGCGAAAGTTGGCTCGGATAGTTACGGATATCAATATATATATATATGAGTGTTCGAGCCAACTTACATACTGCTCAAGATAGAGAGTCATACCCTACAATATTTGATTGAAATTAATTTCTAGATAGATAGTGTTGAACATAAAATCTCTTAAATTTCCCATACATCTTTGATCATTAGGTCAATCTAGGATAGTTACATAGAACATAATGCATCCCAAGGGTTGGTACAAGTGGTTGAAGGCTTGGGTTTTGAAGGTGTGCTCCCCTCAAGATCCCAGTTTCAAAATTCATCTGTGACATTAATTTGTAGACACCTCTCGTGTCTCCATTCCTTCGATGTCTCTCGGTGTCTGGCCTGGGACGGGCGAGGTTACTCCGAATATAGTGGAGCAAAGCTCTGATTTCTCGATTTCAACAAAAAAAAAACATAGAACATAATGCCAGTAATAAATCAATACAGAGCATGAATTTCACTCATTCACATACAACCTTCATCAATTCTCCCCAAAATCTTGAAGTTCATGGTTCGTAAATTCATGGAAGTATAGATAGAACACAAGAAATTTCCTAAAATCAATTATACGCACTAATTATACATATAAACACTAACAATGAGTGGAGATTGAAACATAATTTCCTATTTTGATTCAGAAAAAAACGTGAAACATACGAATTCTCGGAACTTCGATTGCTTAGAATTCTAACCTGAAATCGGCGAGACTTCTCTTGCTTAGGAAAGTTCGTTCAGTCCATCGCGATGAAATGAGAAGAACTGTACGCAATCGCTTTGGACGAGTTTTTTTTTTTTTTTTTTTTGAGATTATATTCGGTGGGAGAATTCGAACTCATAAGCTCTTAGTTATTAGACATACACTAATATTAATAACTTGGTACTGACTTTTTTTTTTTTTTTAAGAATACTCAATTAGAAAAGTATTTATCATAATAAATCATCTCAATTATAGATATTAACAATTATACGATTTTATATATATAAAACTATATTAATACACAATACTTTTTTTTTTTTTGCCAACATGAGATTATGGATTATGGGTTTGATCTCTCTACCCCATATATCGAATAAATAAAAAATACACAATACTTTTTTCAAAAAAAATATCATACTTTTTTATTATGGACGTAAATATTTTCAAATTTAATTGTATTTATAATTATTTTATTAAAATAGATTATCCATTACACTTTCCAATTTTGAATTGACTCTATTTTCTTTTCCTTGCATAATCTGAACTTCCTTATTATTTCTTTTAATCATTTTTAGTTTTTAAACTTTTCAATATTTTTTTAATCGTAGAGAAATTAATCATTAGATGATCTTTTTTAGAAGAAATAATCATGACATATCATAGTGGTAAATACAAATTTTATATCAATTAAATTCATAAGAGGGTATTAGATAATAGGAAATTTGTTGTATATACCAACATTAGAACCCTCTATTAGAATTATAGCACATTTTATCAAAAATTTATTTATACCAAAATTTTGAGTGATTGAACTCAATCACTCGACTACTTTCACTTTTTTGGTATATGTGCAATTATTTTCAGTTTTGTGATGTAATTTTTTAGCCAATTTTTTTTATACATGAAAAATCCCCTAGATTATATGGAATTCTACTTTAAAATTAATTAGTAGCGAGGAGAGTAACACATATCTCTTGTAATGATGTTAAAGACTCCTCATCTTTTCATTATAAGACAAGATGAGTATCTATAATATGCGGTTCAAAAGAAATCATTTTAGAGTCTAGTGATAATTCACATATATTTTTAGGACTAGAAATTACAAATTTGATTTTCCAACCATGTTGGTTGTTATATGAAAGTCAATCTATTCCTCTTTTGTTGATCAAGTGATTTTTACTGTTCAAGTCCGCTTTTACACACCTCAGCAAATATCACGGAATAAACTGTCTAACCCTACAATATTTATATGTCAAAAAATTTATAGGAAATTAATTCCTAAGCATAAGTGGTCACCATAAAAACACATAAAAAATTAGTTCTTTAAAATCCTCGCAACCACGAGGTGTTACTTCTTTATTCTATATTCTATGTTGATTAAGTTAAAAGATGAGGTTCATCATCCATATCCAACCTATATAGCTTGAAATCATGTTCCTATGAACATGTTGGTACACATTCTAGAAACTATTCATAAATTGTTTAAAACAAAACAATAAAAGGGAGACAAAAATGTTTTGTTTTAAAGTCTAGAGCAAATAAATAGAAGTCATCCTAATCTGTAGTTACATTATCCACTCCAATGTCATCTTTATTGATTTAAACTTGATCAATGTCCATGTTTTTTGAGCAAGCAATGGTCTGAAACTTTAACATCCCAACAATGAACAATGAACACTTTTCTGCTCTCTTGAATTGAAGAAACCCAAAAAAAAAAAAAAAAAAAAAAAGAGGAGATTTGAAGTTTTTGTTCAAGTGTCACTGTGAAGTTGAAGGGATGGGAGTGAGTTTCCTGCTAGAAAGGCTGTGATGAGTTGAAGAGCCAGTTTTGGTTTGTGCAAAGGGACTTCATGGCCTGCTCCTCTTACTGACACAAGTGTCAGCCCTTCATATTCTTGAATCCATCCTCCAACCTGTACAAATTTAATAATATTAATCATATTTAATTTGTATTATTTTCTTCAATGTAAAATTACTAGTTAGGCCCCATTTGATAACCATTTGATTTTTTTGTTTTTGGTTTTTCAAATTTAAGCCTATTTTCTCTCAAATTTCCTACAATTTGTTTCATCATTTCTACCATGTATACATCTTTCCTTAAGAAAGTAGGGGAAGACCAACCAACTTATAAAATAAAAAAAATAAAAAAAACTTCCCAAAGTTTGTTTTGTTTTTAAAAGTTGGTTAGTATTCTCCTACTTTCTTAAAGAAAGATGGATAAATGGTAAGAAGGATGGAGCACATCGTAGGAAATTTGGGAGAGAATAGGCTTAAATTTGAAAATCCAAAAACAAGAAACCAAATGGTTATCAAACGGGGCCTTAGTCTCTCAAATGTCTATATTTATTGGATCTTTATGTTTAATAGATCTCTGACATACTCAAAAGTTTAATAGATTAACTGATCTATTATATATAAAATTGAATCTGATGTCTAATAGGATTTTAAACTTCTCATTTTGTGACTAGCAAGTTCATGAATTTTAAAAACCATCAACTAGATTTTGAACCTAACCTAGTAGATACAAAATTGAATATTCAACAATTTCTTGGACACAATTGAAAGTTGAAGGACCTATTGGACACATTTAAATGTATAAATATCGAATAGACACAAATCAGAAAGTTGGGCTTATAAGACATTTTTAAGTAGACCAAATAAACATCAAATCTAAAAGTTAAAAGAGGTCTCCAAGGTGTGGCTTATTTGGTTGAGATTTGTGGTCTCCAAGGTATGCTCATTTAGAGGTCCCAAGTTCAAAATTCACGAGTGAACTTAATTGCAAAATCCCTTATTGTCTTTTAGGTTTAGGCCTTGGGACGAAAGAATATGTAGTGGGGTGAAACTTCAATTCTCGGTTATCAAAATAAAAGTTCATGGACCAAATAGACACAAACTAGAAAATTTAAGGATTAAACTTTTAACGAATCATTTCTTTTTCCTGCCAACTCAACTCGTCATCTCGAGGTCGGCCGGTTGTCAAGTACATAACGACTACGAGTAACATTAAGCACCATATATCCTCAACAGATAAAAACAGAAGGCAGATGGGAATAACAACATAAATCCTAAAAGATGTTAAAACTAAAAACAGTTTTTATGATGATCTAGAAAACTGCTGCAGACCATGAACGATAACTATAAGCATTTGAAGTTCTTAATAATGTTTTTATTTACCTGGCCATCATCATACCAAGCACGCCAAGGTCCAACAGCTGGTAGCCCAATGGCGTCGACGCTATATCGGGTCGATGTGATTGGGAGTACAGCATCTGTGTCACCACTGTCATTAAGAAACACAAACCAATATTCAAATTCAGTCAAATAAACAGTTTTTCTGAGAATATTTCACCACTACTTTAATAAGGAACATAGGACATCATGTTCATATTAATATATTATCAAAATAATTAGGAGAGTGTATTGTTAAGGTCGGTTCTTTTCGTCAAACCAAAAAACTGAAACTATGATTTTGCATGTGTGCAAACTGAATGAAATACACTTTTGTTCAAAAAAAAAAAGTTTTAACCAAACCAGTGTTAAAGAAAAAGCCAAAGGGCAGGTTAAAAATGGATAAGGCATCAGTTAAACAGATTAAGAAATTAGATAATAATTAAACATAATGTTGCAGGGCAAAGGAGAAATCAAGAGAGAAATAAATAAAACAAGAAGAGGGAGTGAAAGAAAAGGTTTTGTGGTTTTTTGTGATTTGAAGCCTCCAAAATTGACACAACTGATTTGAGATTGTGACTAATAGTGATTTTTTTTTTTTTTTATGAAAAACAGATACTTTTCATTGATATATATGAAAAAGTTCAAAAAGAGAATCTATTACATAAGATTGTGACTAATAGTGATAGGACGATTTAGTAGGTCTTTATGATAGGTTTGAGGCCTTAGGATATTAAAGAATAATATAGGGATATATTAGCAATTACTTGGGGAGGAAGTAGTGGGTGGTGGTCATAAATAGGAGAGGTTGTGTGAGAAGAAAGGTATCCAGATATTGAATGAAATCTTGTGGGCTCTTAGAGAGTATTCTCTAGAGAATGGGAGGTTCCAAGACCTACGAAATCTTGATTTATCTTGTAATTTTGTTATTTTGATATCGTAATAGAGATCAGCTCTTATCGGATTGTCCAATGCTATTATATGAAAAAGTACAAAAAGAGAATCTATTACATAAGATTGTGACTAATAGTGATGATAGGAATGTCCAATGCTATTAAGAGTAGAATAAGGACTACACAATCTTATTGGGTCTAGGATAAGTAATATTCAATCCTTCTAGGAGTAAGATAAGGATATGAGACTATAAATAAAGGAGGATGGAGAGGGTAACTGGTAAGCATATATTGATAGTGAGTATAATTCTAGGGCTTGAGAGTGATCTCAAAGATAAGATGGATCCAAATACGTTGAACACTTGAATTTCTTGTATCTTTATTAACTTTTCTATTATAGTATATATTTGGTTCCTATGAAACAGCCTCCTCAAATAATTTCTTCTAAATGCAATGAAAAAGTTTAGATTAATAGAGGCACAAAATAGATGTATAATATAGGGGAAAAAAAGAACAACTAAATGATGAAGATGAACAAGATAAACATATAAGCTCTAAACATCTTCCTACCATCTTTTTTTTTTATATCCGTGACTATCCGGGCTAGCTTTCGAGCACCTTGACTAATGTCACGGGACATACTGTCTGACTCTACAAACATTTGGATGTCAAGGAAACCCGTAGGAAATTAATTCCTAGGTAGGTGGCCACCATCGTATGAACCAAATAACCAATCGCACCACCGAATGAGTCGGTGGCGCGATTGGTTATCTAGTTTGGTGTTTGTAATCCCCTCCACAGTCACGGGCTCGATCCCTGGAATCGGTATTAATCCCCTTCCCCCAATTTGTACTAAAAAAAACGATGGTATGAACCCATCACCTTATGCACTCCAAGGTCCTCTTTGACCAATTGAGTCACTCCATGATGGTTAAACATCTTCCTACAATCATACATTCGTTGTCACGTCTGATTTGTTCTTAAACTCTGTTTTGGCTCTCTTTTGGTGTAAATTTTATCTTTTTTTATTGATTATACTCAATGTTCTATTGACTAACTAGTGAGACTTTTTGTAACACTAAAGTTATTTTTTTTAGTTCAACAATTTTGGAGGTGGAAACTTGAATCAACATGAGATGGTATTTGGAGCTACTCTTATCTACTAAATTATGCTCATATTAGCAAATTGCGAACCTGAACGCCCAAATTCGAAGTCCTGCTCGTATCAGCTCCTGATATATGTCCAGCACTGATCCAGCAGAATCCTTCCAATTCTGATTAACCACCTCACTGTGGCCATTAAGAATTCAGTCAAATACTAATAAGAATAGCATTCTTTCTTGAGAATAAGTTATCAAGGAAAGAGGTAAGTCTAACAGAAAACTATAAAAACTTATGAAGATCCATACAAAAAAAAATGTAACGTGATGACATAAACACGAGACTTTTGCACGAAAAATATTTCTTTTTTCTTTTTAATATGAGGAACTGTGTTAAGAGAGCTCACTAATGTGTGGTTTGATGTATGGTTAGAGTATGGTTAGAAGTTGGTTAATGATGGTTACAACTAGTCAACTAAAGGTTAGTTGTTTTTTTCTTTTGAGTTTACAACTCAGGAGAATTCGAACCCATGAACTCTTAGTCTATGAGTCTGTGTAAGTTGTAATTAATATCATTTCACAGTTTACCTATAAATATGATAATCAGCCTTTAATCATATTCAATGAGAATTAACTCTATTCTTGATCATCTATCTTTCTCATTCTAAGTATTGTAATGAGGTGTAGGAATTACAAGTAAACTTTTGTCAAACCTGTCAAATTCCTGACACAATACCCTTGAAATTCAAGGGGTGAAAATTAGCATGATCAAGATGTTGATGGAATCATTTAAATATTTACTTTTCATATGTTGGCCTAACAATAAACAGAGTCACTTGTCCATAGTTCAACTTAATATAACTGTGATTGTTGACTAATCTTAAGTAGCAAGAGCATAGCTCCAATGGCAACATGATGTATAACTTAGTAACCCAGAGATTAAGGGTTCAAATCCCCCTATCCTATATGTTGTTGAATAAAAAAATAACAATCTTAAGTAGCAATAAAATATTCTCGATAGGAATAAACAAGCATAGTATGTGTGCAATTATCTTTCAACTTTTATTGAATGAAAATCAGTACATATTCTGAACAATCTGTGTATCTATTAGGGAAGGAAGGTTTGGAAGTAATGGGTACTTAAATAAATCTAACCGAATAAGAATTTAGTTCCAAGTTACTGAAGAGACCGTGCCTACTCCTTATTTATTCACCTTGTAAACTCGACCAACTTGAACATAGCTCGACTGATAGAAGTCAAAGGTTCAAACTCTCATCCACCCTCACAGCTGAAATTTTTTTAATATGTTTCTTGCTTTCTAGAGCTGGCTTTAGAGTGGGCAAAGCCTATCCTGGGGATTAGTTCAAGTACAAATATCCCCACAAATTTTACTTCATGAAATGCTCACCTAATGTGTAGAGTTTCTTATTATAACTAGCTTATCTGGAAATATGTGGAACAAATATCCCCACAAATTTTATAACTGTTCTTTAGATGTTGTATTTGTTGTTCTAATATCAATTTGTAAAACTCAAAAAGCGAATAAAAACACAAATAGAACAATCGCGCAAGATTTTTTGCTTCGTGATTGGAGAGACAAGGTACTCACAAATTTCTTCATAAACACTTTACCTTTTTTCTCTAAAACTCTCTTGTTGTCTCTCTAATTTTCACAATGAAATAAGACACCTATTTATAGCCCTATGACAACTTGGTCTCCAAGTTCTTACCAAAAACGTTTCCCACTAATTGCTCAATTAATGATCCACTAATTCCTTAATTAGCTCATAAATTGACAACCCATTAATTCCTTAATAAAAGTGTCAACTAATTACATTTAAAACAAAATAATAAATTTGCATTAAAGTTTATTCAACCGTACCTGCAGGTAGTCCACTTAGATGGTGCAAACTTAGGATCAACATGAAGCGCCTGTTGGACTTCGGGTAGATTGAAGTATGCAATCGAGTGCTTCTCGGTGCAAGGATCATAGCGTTCACCAACATATCCAACCCTCTATGAAACACAATTACAGTAAATTAATGGATGTAAAAGTTTTTGTAATCAATAACATTTACAGAAAGCTTTTTCCACTATAAATGAAATTTCCAATGTTATTTTGAAGGGGTTCTTGGAGATGTAAATTCCACTTCCAGTAATACTTATAATAATGAGAGACTAAACAAATGTTGATAAAAAAAAAGCAAACTATAATCTTGAGCTTATTTCAGGAAATTCCAACTAGATCACTTACCAGAATCTTGAGCTAATTCATGGTACAATTAGAACTTAGAAATGTAAATATCTAGAAATTATATGTGATTAGCAACTTATGTGCCAGCAGGTAGGCTTCATGCTTGGTGCATATTCATCTCCATTTTTTAGCAAATGAGAAGCCTCCCTAATAGCAACTATGTATGTGTTATCAACAATCACGTTCTAGAAGGAAGAGAATTGAATGTTATAACATATATAATTTTAAAAAAATATTAGACGTTAGTTTCAATACTCGATTCATGTTATTTTTGACTTGCAACCAAGGAAAATCAAATAATTAAAAGATTGATCAGTGAACTCACATGCATTCGCTTTCGAAGCCGATTTGAAGATAGATCAGAGCATGGAGGAGTGAAGATGCTATAAGGGTCAATGTTACCGAGTTCTTTATCGACCATCTCGAGTACTTCGTCACAAATTTCTGAGGGATGTATAAACGATTGATTTGCACATAGTAGATTAAGTTGCTTGTATGTTTGATCAGAAATCAACCCAGCCGACCACAAAAATTCAAAAAGTCCAACGTGATCATGATGATCATCAAAAAGAGCGTTGCCCACCTACGTGAGTAATGTATAGATGTGAATATAATACAACTTTACATAGAGCTTAATATTATAAAAAAATAATAACAACAATAATAATAAATTGTGAGGAGAAGAAGAAAATACCATATAACCCTTCAAATTGATGGATTTTCCCTTGCTTAAAAGGTTGTTCCTTACAATAGCTTGACTTAGCTGAGGAACATAATGCCCTACATATTTATTCCATTTGAAATGAAAGAGAAATATAACTAAAACTAAAGGGGGAAGAGCACTAAATGCACAATACCATAAATTTACAACAAAGGCAAAATAATAAGAAAGGGAATGAAAAGAGATGGAGATGTCAATAATAGATGACACCTTTAGAGAAACCAACCATTTTGACATAAATGCTTGAAGATAAAATCTAATGTTATTTTGGGGCATTTGGAACAAGGGGAATGAAAATGTTATGGGAAATGGGAATGATTACCAGCATTTGGAATGCAAAGAATAATTATTGAGGGAATCATTACCTCTGATTGGGGTGCAAGGAATGATCATGAGGAACAAAATATTGTTTACAGAGGGAATTAATATTGATTGTGGGGAAATGAAAAGTGGCTATTCAAGGAATGAGATTATGAGGAATGAACGGTGATTATGAAGAGATAAATAGTGATTATGGGAGGAATGAACAGTAATTATGAAGGTAATAATTGTTGGTGGCCCAAATGTGAGTAAGGGAATTAGTCCCCCATCCAAATCCCCTCGTCCCAAACACCCCCTTCTTTTAAGTCATAATTATTATTTTTTTGATAGGAAACAAAACATTTCATTGATGGTTGAAAAGATACATCCTATCGAAAGATTTAAGTCATAAATTTGAGCAACTATTTTCTCCTTACCCGCATAGCTCTCTCCTGCAATAAAAAAATTCCTTCCTTTGAATTGCGGAAAGCGTTCGAACCACTTCAATAAGAAAACCAGAGAATCCTCGGCTGAAAAAACAAGAAGTTGAAGCATAATCAAATTAGATGGCTTTGCAATGACATAATAGGTATAATCAAAGCAGGTAGAACATGTTGTGTAAGTATTACCCGTCCTTTTATCTCCATTATTCTCTAAGTCTGAAGATGTGTTTGAATATGAAAACCCAACTCCAACAGGGGCATCAAGAAATAAAACGTTGGCAACTGTAAAAGACAATGTGGAAAAGGTAAGATAAGTCGTAAGACGGTTTATTTAACCATTCAAATAAGAACATTATTAGTCGAGGTGCGCGAAAGCGGGCCCGGACAGTCACGGATATCAACAAAAAAAAAAGAACATTATAAGGTATTTCTTAGTAATCAACTATGATATCATCAATAAGCTAACTGGTTAGTTAATCTCCAACTAAACACTCCATAATATACTTTCTACCTCTTGTATTTTACAATAAACCGAGTTTTACTTGTTCATGGCCTTATCACACGCGCCTCGCCTGGGACAAGCGAGGCGCTAGCCATGCGCCTAGCACCAAGTCGCGCCCACGCGCACGTTCGTGTATGTATGCATGCATATAAAAATCTTACCTTGATTCCAAGAATAAGGATTCAAGTAAAGGGATTTCCCATCAGCATTGATGTGAAATGGGCCTATTTCTTCTGCCTCACCAAAAGCAATTGATGAACATCCAGGTCCTAGAGAAGCAACTTAAGATTTTAAAACTCATTTCACAGTGTATTATACAAAGAATACAAATTATCTTAGAAGCCATCTATCAACTGTCATAAGTAGGAAAAGAAGAACAGAGCATTTTCCTTCACTCAATGGCATAGTATGTTGCTTATTTCTCTTCTCTTTTATTATTTTATAAAATTCAAACCTGGACTCATAAATTTAATTATGTTTAATCATCTTACATACACAAAATTTTATTTTGACCTTTCTGAAGAAAAGACATTGTATTTGCTAAATCAGCGGTAAACCGAAAAACTTGAACTGATGGTCATACCAGATTTATTCTTATACCTATAACAGACACCTGACCACTAAGGTTGAAATTTTTCTATAAACCTACTTAGTGGTTATTAATATTAACTGGCAACTGTTTCAATAAATTTATAAATATAGATATATAGATATAATAGGAAAGAAAATGACTAATTCATACCATAAATCATATCAGTAAACCCAAAAGTTAGATGGATCATAGTTAATTTAACTTTTACCTACAATCTATAATTAAGCTAGATTTGATACTGAAGAACTCAAAACTTTTAACCTACAATCTATAATTAAGTTTGCTCCCCTCCCCTTCTTCTCTTCTACAATTCTCCCTCCTTTTTTAATCTTTTTGTAACTCTTTCATATATCAACCAAATAGCATTAGAAAGGACTATAGCCTTTCTAATCTATTGTCCCATTGGCAAAGTTTCTTTTATAACATATCCTTTTCTACTTCCTTTTGTAACTTTTCATGTATCAATGAAACTTATATGTTTTCTTTCAAAAAAATATATATCAACCAAATAGTATTGTTTTTTTATCAATAAAAATGTTTGAATTATGTCAAACAACTAAACTTAATTATATCAACCAACACTCGCCCTCACTCGTGGCCTTCGAAATTTGAAAAACGCCCTCGAACTCGGAACTTACTCCTTCGATACCATGTTGAATATGACACCAATCAATCCAAAAGCTTAAACCGATGAGTTTTAATAAATTTAAATATATCAACCAACACTCGCCCTCACTTGTAGCCTTTGAAATTTAAAAAATGCCCTCGAACTCATAACTTACTCCTTCGATACCATATTGAATTATGTCACCAGTCAATCCCAAAGCTTAATCCGATAAGTTTTAATAAATTTAATTACACCAACCAACAAAAACAAACAAACATAGCAGAAAGTAAAACTCCCAAGGGAGAGAGTTAAAGTAAAGGACCTCCATTAAGCCAAAGAAGAAGAGGTTTAGAAGCAGAATCTTCAAGAGCTTCAAAAAACCAGTAAAACAGCGATCTCCCAGAATCCTTATTGACAGTGACATAACCAGAATAGTGATTGAACTTCACCTCGAAGTTCTGACCCGGAAGCTCGCGGATCCGATCCAGCTCCTGCTGGAGAAGCGGGTTAGCGCCAATACATAGATGGAGAGAGCCAAAAACGGCGAGCGCCTGGATCAATAACCAGGCGGGTCGAGCTCGATCCATTATGAATAAAGCTCGATTCGCCTTGGCAATGGCGGAACGAAGAAGAAGTTGCCTTGAAATGCGGAAATGGATAGAATGATCATCGAATATATATGGGTAAGGGGAAATTAACTTTTAGTGGGCTTGTTTTGGGAATATTTTCCCATGTTTCAAAATTTGTTTTCTATTAAAATGTGAAAATTAAAATCTATAAAATCTATAAAATAATTAAAAATTAAAAATATAGTTATGGTCTACTAATGTATTGACTTAGGGGTGTTCAACCAATCCGAAATCCGAATAACCCAAACCAACTCAATTTAATTTGATGGATTGAGTTGGGTTGGGTTGGGTTGGGTTGGGTTAAATACATTTTTGAGTTGGGTTGGATTCAAAATCATGAAATATTCATGAGTTTGGTTGGGTTACCTAAAATTGAGTTTTTGTTGATTTTAATTATATATTTGTTTTATGAAAGTTGAATTATGTCATTTATTTTGATTGTTATGTCATTTATTTTTGTTGTTTTAATTATCTATTTATTTTATGTTTTATAGTTGGAAACTTCTATATGAATCATGATTAATAGTAGGTAGTCTTTTTGTTGTATATTTTACATATAGTTATATTCATTTTATTATCTTGATTGGAGATTATATTTTGTTTATGTATAATGTAGGATTGATTTAAAAAAAAAAAAAAATTATAGCATATTATTGGACCCGGTGACCTAACTCAACCCAACCCGAAAACATAAGGGTTGAGTTGCCTTGCCTTTTCAATTGGATTGGGTTGGGAAAATGACCAACCTAAAATTTTGGGTTGGGTTGAAAACCTCTCTCAACCCAACCCAACCCATATACACTCTTATTGACTTATGCCAACATGAGCAGTTGTTCAGCGGCATGTCATTAGTGTATGTCTAATGATTAAGAGGTCATGGTTCAAGTTTCCCACCCCCAATTGATGTAATCTCAAAAACAAAATGTAATAACTTATGAATTTAAATATTTTAAAATTTGTGGTAATTATTTTGTGAATACAGTTTTAAGTGCAATTTCTCTTTAAAAATTAGCTTTACAAAAGGGATTAAAATAATCATTTCGACAATATATTAAAATTTAAAATTAAAGTAGTCATTATTATTTTAGTTAAAATTGTTAAAATTGTGTTAGGTAATCATTATTGAAATATGAAAGATAAAAATATTTAATTTTCAAATGAAAAATATTTGGTTCATTAGAGGTAAGTCCTCCTCATTGCATATGTGGCACCAACATAAAATTATTGTTCTTTTTCTTTTTAATATTGTCCAAACAAATATTTTGGGCCACAAAATGAGGTCACATTACTATTAAAGAGACTTTATCTTTTTATTTATTAAGAGGCTAGTAATACTTCGGTACGTATTAGCAAGTAGCAAGTAACTTAATACTTATTTGTGGGAACCTTAATGTATCACATTTTTAAACAACATTTCTTTCTTATTAGTTATATCATTATTTTTTAAATCCATTTTTCATATTCTCTCAAATAATGGTAAATTTTTAATAAGTACTTATTATTAAGTAGTTAAGTATTTTTCTTATGAAATAAAAAGAAGATAAATATTTCTATTTTGAAATTTGAAAATAAATTGAAACTTTTTTTATACAACAATATTATGAGAAGGTGAATTCAAACCTAGAATCTGATGATTATGAAGTTGTACCATGTCATTAGAGTTGTGCTCGAGAATAAATTGAAACTAAATAATTAAACCAGAAACTAAAAAAAAAAAAAAAAAATTAGGAATTATTGCCTCCCTTTCCCTTTTTTGGTGGTTTTTCTGACAACGCGTGGCTTGTAATCCAAGCTTTGATCGGTGCATTCATTAATTGTGTCTTCAGTTTTTTGTGAATTGATTGGAGATAGAGAGTGTGGTTTATCCACATAAATATGTCTTGATTTTAGGTAACTTAGATTTCTTAACCACAAATGAAGAGCTTTTGTTTGCTCAAATCAATAATTTGATATTCCTGTCAAAAAAAAAAAAAAAATCAATAATTTGATATTCGGTAATGAGTGGGTAAATATGTTGGAAATACTTATCTACCTTAAAGATATATTTTTATTTAGAAGAAAAAAATCATTTTAATTAATATAGAGAAAAATGTAAAAAAGTATGAAGATTTAAGGGTGGGTAAGTATTTAGGTAAATATTGCTCTTTGATATCTAATCATTTGAGGGGTTCATGGTCTGGTTTTGGTTAAGTTTGTATAATATTTTTTACCAATTTAAAATTTTGGATTGGTTAATTTATCATTTATCCAATTTTATATATTAAGCAACTCAATTCAATTCATACATTTTTGAAAATTTGTTATATATACCAACTTTAAGGTATTCTATTAAAATTATAGTACATTTTTATCAAAAAATCGTTTATACCAAAATTTTGAGTAATTGAACTCAATCGAACTCAATCAATAACTAGTGAACTCAATCAGTTTGTTAAGTGATTGAACTCAACTGATTGAGTTCAATCACTAGTTATTGATTGAGTTCGATTAAGTTCAATCACTCAAAATTATTATTTTCAGTTTTGTGCTATAGATACAATTTTTTTATCAAATTTTATTATACACGAAAAATCCCCTATATTTTTTTTTTGAGTATGGTTGAGTTGTCGATTTGAGTTTATCTTATATTTCTTCTTTGAAGTCACGGGCATTGCTCATGAATGTACAAAAAAAAAATGTATGGTACTAGATTTAAATTCAACACAGTTATATCGTTAGTACATGTGTTCACACTAAATAGATGTAAGACGCAGGTAAATATTTTTATTTTATTTTTTTTACTTGAATATATGCTACTGTTGAGTATAATATCTAATATTTATCCTCTTATTATTTATTGTTTCTCTCTCATATACAAATGTCTCAAAGATTTTAGAGATTATTCGAGGTTGAATGTAGGTAAGTATTTCCGTAAATATTGCTCATTTTCTAGACAACTCTAATTCTACTATCGTTTCAATGAAGTATTCTCATTGCCACAGTTTAGGAATGGACTAATGTTCTTCAAATATAGATGAAAAAAAAAACATCCTCATTTCCACAAAGTAGAAATTCTAACTCAGTAAATAAGAACGCAGAGAACAAACAAATCTAATTAATAAAATAAAAAAATTATAAAATAAAACCTAGAGAATTGATTTATATAGACAACTCTTAAACATGAGAATAGAGTTAAATAGATAACTCTTAAACAAAATTCACCTAAAAAATCAAAAAGAAAAACACTGTTATATATACAAAGCATTAAGCCCTACCTTTAGACATGTAAACTACAAAATGATGCCCCCCCAAGAGAATCCACAAACACAATTGGTTTCTTGGTGTTTGTTAGTTTAGTTGGAAAGTTTTAGTTGGCAAGATCTATTTGCCTGAATACCAGTTTTGTGCACACTTGGCGTCGACTACAAGCTCGACATTGAGAAAGTTTTTTCCGTTGAAGGGTTTCGCCATGCACTCGACAACAATGGCCTTAGCAACCTCGGCAGACTCGGTCGGTCCTTCCAAAATCACTTCATCATGAACCTGACTTGCAAGAGAAGAGTTAATTTATGCAAGTATTTATGCAAGTATTTATGAGATTAGTACGGAAGAAATGGATAATTGAAAGAACTAATTGAATCAATTCGACTAGCATATGTCAGCCAATCCAATTAGAAAATAACCTTAAAATAAATTCTCAAGGTTTGTTTCGATTGGTTTGGTTGGTTGGCTGCTTTTCACTTTCTCCTTGCACCAATAGCAACTCTAAAAATAATTTTATCCCTATTTTGGCAACTGCTTTTCTTTTCTTTTTTTTTTGCTTAAAATTGGTGCGAGAAACATATTAATTTATCACTCCATACATAGGAAACACATACACTTCGATATTGATGAAGTATCCGTGACATACACGTCTCCATAACGAATACTTTCAGACACTCTTCAAACAAGTATCCAACACACAAAAGTCTGTGACCCCCTTTTTTATTATTATGTTTGATTTTGGTCACTAACAAACCATTTAAAACCTATACATTTCAAGTGATCAATCACATGACAACAAAGTAGTGTTGGTAGAGGAAGTTGACAATGACGCCCATCGAAGGTAGATGGCCAAAAATGAAAAAGGAAAAAAGAGAGAAAATAGATGGATAAAAACTAAAATATTTTAAGTTTGATATTTTTAATATTATATAATAATTAAAAAACAATAACGTCTACCCAACGGTTCCGCATCCTGCATGTTCAAAAATAGGTGTCACTATGTTCGTATCGTGTCCCTATTTCATGTTTGTGTTCTTATCTGCATTTAGTTCCCTATAATGCATTTTAAAAAAGATACATTTTCAATCTGAATTTATGTGCTAATTTAGGAGTTGTTTCCGAATCTGTTTCTAACACATTAAATTCAATAAAAACACGTTTAGCAATGTTTTTGTGTTTTCATAATGATTTTTTATTTAAAACAAATAGTTGTTGTTCTTTAGCCGGTAACTTATTTTAATTCTTCTAATAAGACTAGAGGATTTTGAAAACAGTATCCAAAACAAGCTTGATCATCACATCAGGAAAGTAATAGCAACCAAATTGCAAGAGAAGGTGGTGAATAACCTGCAGAAGCAGCCTCCATCCAAGATCCTTCAAAACTGAATTTCTAGATATTTCCAACATGGCACACATGGCAACATCAGCAGCACTACCCTGTAACAAACCAGCATTCGCGACCCAGATTTAATATTCGAGATTGGAACGAGAAAAGGCCAAGAAGGAAAGTTAATGACCTAACCTGCACAGGAGTGTTGATAGCAGCTCTTTCGATATGCCCTTTTTGGGCACGAGTAGCATGCTTCATAGAAGGAAAGCGACGAGCTCGTCCCAGCAACGTGTGGACACATGATTTCTCCTCAGCTTCTTTCTTTCGACGAAGTTGCCAAGAAAGAACCTCCTTTCTTTCATTATACCATAAGTTAACCGTCTTCTTTGCTTCCTCCACCGTAACCTGAACAATGAGATCATTGTAAACCCTAATGGGAGAGTGATTGTCGTATTTTGTTCGTAAGACTTAACACACATATATAGGAATACAAGAAAACTTATAGATTATTTGACAAATACCTTCCAGTCCTTCGAAAGGCCAACAGGAGTCTTTCCATATGCAATGGAAAAATTAAGCATTTTGGCTTTCCTTCTTTCAGAAGCAAATGCATCCTGCAGAAGAGACCAAATGTTCACATAAAAGAAATCGAAAAACAAGTGAGAATTTAGATGACATTTTGTTCTAGCAAGATTAACTTGGTGGCAAAAGAATGGACAAAAAGGACAAGAATTTGTCACATCATGGGCACTACAATAAATAACATAATGACTGCTAAGTAAATCAAAAAGAAAAAAAAGTTAACAAATAAATAAATTATAGACAAAACGTATATCATACACTATGCAATATTGAACAAAGAGGCAAGAAAGTTGAGAAAACCCAATAATTGATGTAAAGAGACTTGATTTGGATTATCTATGATCTAGATAAACTGAGTCAGTAAGAATAGAGAACATAGTAGAGCCAGTAGAACCCGAAGCAAAAGAATGAAGAGTTGAGCGATCACCAAGATGGAAATACCTTACTATTGAGAAGTAAGGTAAGTGAGAATCAAGTGAATGCTATAAATGTGATGAGAAATTAGTTATCAAACATGTTAGTAGCTCAGCCACAGTCAGGAGGTTTAACGTATTATTCCTGAAGTCGAAGAACCAAAGAGTCGGAAGAGGTTGGAAAAATTGACCGAGAGAAGGTACGCCAGCCTCACTCACGAACTAGAAAGAAAAAGGAAGTTTTTCGCATAAGAGATTGCAACATAGAACATGAAATGGGGAATGGTCACAATTTCGAACGAAGAAAAAGATTGTTGGCCAGAGAAGAGACGAGAGAGCGGTAGATCATCCAAATTACAATGGTGGAAGCAAACTCAAAATAAAGTTCAAAATCGAAGTCCTAACACAATCTTTCCATCTCCAAAAAACTAGGTCAAACTCTTCAACATATATTGGCTTATAAGAAAGCCAACATCTCTAATAAAATAAATCACATTTGCTCACATTTTCTCGTAACTTAAAACATTTTCAACAAGAATAGAGTTTACCTTCAACAGTGGAACCGGAGGTTTATCTTGCCCCGGTTGAGGGTCCCACTCAAGAAGCACGCTTCCTTTTTCAACAGCTTCACGAATATGAGGGTACATATTCATTGCAGTTCTTGAATGGAAATCTCCCCCCGCTTTAAAGGCTTCCAACATGCTCTCACAATTGGCAAGATGAGCAAGAATTCTAAGTTCCAACTGCAAAATGAATTTACGTTTCAATCAATGATTTATTTTCTCAATAAGAAAAGATATGGTTGAGGTAAAGAGCTCACAAAAGAAAGTAGAGGACCATGGGGTAAAAGTAAATTAGAGACCACGAACAAATCATCTCCATAAAAAAAAATACCTGGCCATAATCAGCAACAATGAGGGAATTCCCAGGTGCAGCTATAAATGCCTGACGGATTTTATACCGATCCTTTTCTAGAGCCGGTTGATTCTAGTATAAAAGAAAACAAATTCAACCAAAGTCTCCATTGTAATCATAGTGTGAAAGAAATAGATGAACATAAAGTTCACTTTTAACTGAGATGATGAATGCACTCGCACACAAAAGGTTAAATGCAAAATATAGCTAGCAATAATTCTTAGGTTGAACACCATATGCTTGTAGTAGGATTTAGAACTTCTCTGCGATAATATTGAGCTAAGAAGCACGGACACGACACGGGATACGACACGACACGACATGGCGACACGCCAATTTTTAAAAAACTAGGACACGGACACGTTTGGGACACGTCGATTATATATATATATACAAATAATTAGAATAAAATAATAACTAACATAATCTTACTATGAACAATTGAATTAAAAGAAAACATGTTATATTAAGTTTAATTTGGAAAGACACTCTCATGTGGATGAAGATGTACCCACGACTTTGAGAGATACTCAGTGTTGTTTAAATCGAAGGATTCACAAAGAGTTGAAGAAGATAAAAACCGGAAAGTTCTTGGAGGTAGCGACAAATAATAGTATAGAGTGCTAGAGAACTTTCTTCTTTGTTCAATATTATATTATGTATTAACTTTTTTTTTTTTTTTTGTTATTTAAATATGAAAAACATGGATTTATAAGTGGGCTTAATATAATAAATAAAATTGGCCTTATATTTCGTTAAAAATCTTATTTTTTTATTAAAAAAAGTCAGTCAACGTGTCCTCGCCGTGTCCTTCGTGTGTCCATTATTAAAAAAAATAATTAAAAAAATGGACACTTCAATTCGCGTGTCCGACACCGACACTTCGTCCTAAATGAAGTGTCCGTGCTTCATAGATATTGAGCTATAAGCATCTAGAAACTATGGGGAGTTTCTAATTGAAGAAGCAAACCTATGTTTCTATGTCATAACAAATCTTTTCAGTTTCAAATGCAAGTATAGTTGAGACAGGTTATCTATGAACCTGCAAATTTGGTCTCCGAGCTGAGAGGCGGCCAGTTTCTGTGTTGATATTTAGAGAACAATGTACACGTCCATTTGTACCAGATATATTGCTTCCCTGTGATATAAACAGCCAATTTCAATCTAAGTAACAAATATTGTGCCCATAATTTGAACTCTAACATATGAAAAATATAAGTGTTTACCAAAGAGATTATATATATATATATATATAGGAAACATGAGCATCCATTGATAAATGAAAAAAGTTACAAAAGGCCTATCAAATATTACAAAAAGCTTTTCCATTGGGAAAGAGAGTAGCAAGGTCTTTGGTCTCTAGAGTCCGAGAAAACCCAGCTTGATTCAGACAAAAAAACAAACCGATGGTTGCATTTAAATGTAAGGGAGCTTCCTTTCCCAACAATCTACAGAGACCAAAGACCAGACTCTATGATCATCCAAAGGAGGTGGCTTGGCTGAGTTCAAGCGAGATAAGAAGAGTCTATGGCTGAACTTCATATTTGCATTCTTTTGGAAATGGGGGAGGGAGAGAAATAATACTCAACATTACTCATCAATCCTTTGAGGATATCCTTGAGTCAACGGTCTATCTTGTGTTATTTTGGAGCCATCGTCTTCCTCCTTTTTGTATCTTTGATCTACCGACTTTGGTTGATCAGTGGAGTGGCTTTTTGTGTTGTAGTGTTTTGATGGGACTTTTGTTATTTTTCATACATCAATGGAAGATTTTTGTTTCCATTAAAAAATAATTGTAAAATCTTTTTTGCAAGGATATTATTAATGGGCATAAATAAGGACTTAGCAGAAGAATTTCACCTGTAATGGAAGGATGAAATTTGATATTAAAGAGTCAATCGAGCAAACTTCACATAAAGCAGCAATGGCATGGCAGGCTTCCTTGCCCTTCTCATTTGATCCAAATGCTTTAAAAGCAGTTCCATAATCAGACATATTTTCATTTTCATGAATAACACATTTTTCATTTTCTTCAAGAGGCATGGTATCAAAATCATTGCCAGCCTCATTTTCATACTGCAAATCATCAACAAAGTAATCGTATTCTGCAGAGACCTTGCCTGCTAAGATCTTCAGAGCAACGCCGCTCATTGACGGCCAACCCGTTGTTGTGTACATTTCTGTTGAAAGATTCTCCTCACTAATTCTTTTTAAAGTAATATTCCGAAACTTACCAGGACTTTTCTTCCCTTCTTCAGTGACATTTTCAGTGTTTGGAACTTTGAATGTCCTTTCAGTTGGAAGAGACTCAATCGGGTTCTTACTGTCAAATAGAAAAATAAGGAAATCAAAATAATAATAATAAGTTAGGAGACAAAGGATCAGAAATATGCGCATTACCAGCAGAGGTAACAGTATGAAATAAGCCAAATCTAAACAACTTGCATATGTCCAAGCCAACAGACAGTAAACAAGTCATAATTTTTATTTCATTATATGTGATTAAGACCAACTTAGCAGATTTTACATTTAAAAAAGAACAAAAACATTATTTAGAAAATAGACAAATTACCTGTTAGAAGTGCCACCAAAAAACAGTTGGCGCAATTGTGCATCACTTCCCACATTCATATGTTTGGCATCAGGGCAGTACTTTGAAGCCCAATTACGAAACCTATTAAGAGCAACCTCTTGTTCTGCTTTGGCCAACTTTTCTATCTCAGCTAGATATGGCCTATCAACCAGCATTCCCTCCGTTTCCATTTTGACAAGAAGTTCCCCAAATGGTTGCCAATATTCTTCATAAAAGTTGAACATTGTTTTATCCGGAATCTTCTTTCCATCCATCTCCCAAGGCATGTTAGAAAGTTTATTTGTCAAGCTCTCATAAAGCTTTAACGTGCATATTGAATCTAATGCAGAATAAGATACCCATGGTTTTCGTTCTTCTCGTTGAAGTTCTTCAACAGGAGGCATGGCTATAAGTTTGCCTTCAGATCCATCCTTCTTCAACTTCTTCCGGCCAAAGATAGTTTTCATGGATACTTTACCAACCAACTCTTTTTCCTGGCCCAATTTTGCCCCCGACATGACCTTTGTATCACCAGAAAGTGCTTCGAGTGAATAACCGCCATTTATTCGTCTTGATGAATCCCATAATCGAGCCATGTGCATCGTGTCAGCATGGAAGCCAGAAAGCTTAATCCCATAATTTTCAATAATGTGATTGTCGAAGCTGTAGTTGTGCCAGACCTAATTTTTTTTAGAAAAAGGGACAAACTTTTCATTAAGAAGGTGAAAAAGATATGTACAGAGAAGTTGTGCCAGACCAAATGGAAATGCATGTTTGGTCAAAGTCAAACCAGACTATCTTGCACATGCACCATTGTCTTAATTTGACTAATACAAGTAAATGAATGGGCCAAATGTTTACTAGAATTCAGAAACTAACCAATATCAATATTATCAAGAAACAAAAGTATGAGAATATCGAGCATCCGCAGTTTTAAAATCTATCTACAATATGTTAACAAGACAACATCAAGGAGACAAAGTCTTGGCCATCTTTCCTAGTATGTCCCAACTATTTATCTGACAGCCCATGGATTATGCATTAGTGTGAGTTTTGGCAAAGCTTTATTCAAGCACTCGCTTTAAAAAAATTTATAAAAAAACACTTCAAATAAAAGCAGTTTTAATTAAAACATTTAGGTGTTTGTAAAATTGATTTTAAATTACAAGTTAGTTCGATAGTACTACATCTAAAAGAGATTATCAGTCGATCTTTTTAAAATCACTTTTCAGAAAATAAGTTTTGAAGTGTTTATTTACTAAAAATTCTTTTTAAAAAGTAATTTTTATAGTCTATATTGCATTTCGGGAAAACCATGTTGAGTCGTCCAATATCAGTTTGAAAACCATGCCAAACACACTCTTATTCTCTCCAAATATGCCCAAAATTATGAAATCTCCTTTATAAAAAAAAACGTTTCCTACATTAGTCTCCCAAATAAGGGTCCAAGAGCAAAAAGAATACCTTTCTGATCAAAGGATCCTCAAAGAATGGTGCGAATTGAAGCAAAATTTCCTTACCGCCACCATCAAGAACATCAACCCAGATGCAAGACTTTCCATTACCAAAATCTGCATGTGGTCCTGAATAAATACTGAAGCATATTATTTCTCCATGGCCAACGGGTGTTTCTTGCTTCACATCAATCTTGGCCACCTAAAGAAAGTAGAAAAACATAATAAGGATTGAATAAAATTTAGCTTGTGGTCCTGAAGAATATTTTTTCTCCATGGCAAATGGGTGTTTCTTGCTTCATATCAATCTTGGCCACCTTAATGAAAGTAGAAAAACATAATAAGGATTGAAGAAAAATCAGCATGCATCCATCATGGCATAACAGACCTTGAGCGTAAATTATACAGTTCAATTGGAATAATTGGTCTGCAAGTCCTATTTCAAGGCAGTAAAGGTACATATAGTAGTAGTGAATGAAAATATAGTAAGATTTAAGCACCTCGGTATCGCAAGCATGCACAAGATTCTTGTACTTAGTAGTAAGCATTGAAACAACTTCCTTTGCTGCATATAAATTATCAACAATAAGAACGCTATCATATACACCATTAAGCCTCTCCTTTATACTTGGCTTATGATCAATGGCAGAAACTTCCATCGTCTTGGTGCCACTTCCGTTGATGGTCATTTCAGAAAATTCTTTCACAACTGCATCCCTCTTTATTCCATTAGCAGCTTCAGTCAAATTCAATGTTTTCGGTAAACTATTCACCTTTTCCAAACAGATATTTTGCATTCTGCCATTAGGTGGAACGTTTGGGGCATGACGAGTAATTGATCCCTTTCCATTTTGAGAAAAGGTATACTTTTTGTTACTTTGCGTAGCAACAGGCTGATTATGCAAATCATCATTAGCAGGCTTGTTCATAGCCCATCCTCTAGAATAAGAATTAACGTCTCCATTGCATTCACCACGTGAAACCTTGATTGTCTCGAGTGAAGGTGCTCTATCAATACTTATCATACTATCTATAGTTGCAACATTCTCACTTAGATCCAAATTCATAGGTTCTTGTTTCATGAACCCATCGGATAACATATTAGTTGGAGGGTTTATACCATCAGAATCCTTATTGGCATTGGAAAATTTGCTTACCAAATTTGACTGAACCTTAGAATATGGAGGACAAGGAGTGTTATAAGAATGTGAAGTCCCATAGCCAATGAGATTTTCTTTTCTTCTTAGCTTTTCATCACCATTCTTCGTCAGGGTTTCGGTTTCCTTGTACCTAAATATCTTCTCTTGTTTCAGCTGCATAGTACTTTTAGACCAAGCCTTTACATCAGAGAGCAACGCCCTCTCACTGTCATATTGTCTAGTTTCAACAAATGAGTTGGTACTTAAGAAAGAACTTTGTCTACACTGAAAAGAAGCATGAAACATATTCATATTTGGAGAAGAACCACCAACAGTCTTCAGGGGACCGAATTCAGCCCTGAAAATTAATACATTCAGATCCAAGTTATTCACAACCATGCTTTCCTTGATCTAATTGATCAATATGATGGGCAACCTAAGACAGAAAATGGCTTTTTGATAAAGAACCAAACTCTATTGATAAAACTTGAAAGAATACACAGTCATCCAAAAAACAAAACAACAAAATTAAGCCTCACTTCAGAAAGTAACTCCAATCAAGCAAAATAAGACTAAAAAAATCATTAAAAAATGATAGTGTCACCACCAGCCAAAAAGAAACATAAAACCTAATAAGGAACCACACCTCGCTAAGGTAACTGTTGAAAAGTTGGGAAGATTTTGTAAATATATTTATTTGTTATTTCTGCTAGGTTTGTTATTCTGTTATTTAGGGTAGATTTTGCAGGAGAATTTCTAGGACTATTGGTTGTTAGAATGTATATTTATTCTCGTATTCTGAAGTAATAAAATTAAGAAATAATTATTGTTTCTTCATGGTATCAGAGCGTGAGATTCTGATTTAAAATTCTTTCAACCAAATTCGATCGTTCTCTCTCACCAAATGCCAATCGATCAAATTTATTAAAAAAAAAAAGGAAAATTATCGATCGACTTCTCAAATTGATCCTCTCTCCGATCGATTCAATTTCTGATCGATCCCTCTCTTCTATCGATTCGTCAAAAATCTTGTCCGCTCTAATCGATCCACTCTCTGATCGATTCAATTTGCGAGCGATTCCTCTCTTCGATCGCTTCGTCAAAAATCTTGTCTGCTCAAAATCGATCGATTCGCCAAAAGAATTTGATCGATTCATCAACAAAATTTGAGCTTTGTTCGATCCGTTTTTCTCCAATTCGAGTCGTCATTTCGATATGCTATGCAAATCGATCGAATTAAGCCGTTGTTGTTCAAATTCGATCGAGTTATTGCTGCAATAACAGTCTGCTTCCTTCTCGGTCGACTTCCACTGCGCTGCCGTCTGCACTAAGTTGACACAACCGCTGCTTCTCTTCTAATATCATCACTGCTCCTCATCCGATCTGCTCCTATTATAGGCTTCGAAATCAGTTGTTGTCCAATCCCAATCGCCTACTGCTTTCTGATTGATATTGAGGTATTTTTCCTCCATTTACTACACATAGTTTTTTTTTCCAGACGATTATTGTGTGATGGCTTCCTCCAAATTAGTTGACCACCCATTTGAATCATCATCAACCTATATTACGGGTCATAAATTGAATGGCCATAACTATGTCCAATGGTCACAAGCTGTGAACATGTT